>QLSR01000263.1:455393-467618 GCA_031780015.1 Citrullus colocynthis
AAAAAAAAAAAAAAAAAAAAAAAAAAGAGAGAAGAGATTTCAAATTCTAACATCATACATTAATTAATAAATTGAATGATAGTATTATGTAGTAAGTTGACTATATTACACTTAAACCATTAGGAACAAAAAGACCAAAATCAACGTACATGAAAAAGGATGGGTTTTACTTTTTTAAGAATGGTTAAAACAGGCAAACAAGATGAGAATATTGGGAGGAATTGGGAATGGGATTATTAGGGTAAAGTTTTGGGGAAAATGGTTGGGCTCCAATAAGAGAATACCAGACCAATCAGTTGATGACAAGTGGCATCTAACTAATTTGTACAAGACAATGACTTATACCTACAAATCTTTTTGTTTTTTTTTTTTCTTTTTCCAACAGATTTTTCAAAAGTCAATTTCAAGTCTCAAAATCTCATCTTCTTTCTTTTATCTGATTTTGGGATTTTATTTATTTATTTATTTATAATTTTAGTCCCATATTTATAAGAATATTATGTATGTAAGGCACCTTCGTTGCATACCAACACGTAACTTCAAATCATGTTTCTATTTAGCAAATTCGGACATTTTGAGAATTTATGCTTTAAATGACGTAATTTTTAAACAATATTAAATCCCAAACAAGATGACAACGACAATATTAAATCCCACAAAGTTTTTATTTTTATTTTTAAATACAATCAAATACCAATATATCCCACCGTTTGAAAATACAACGTTATTCTTTCGAGAAATGTAAAGTTGGACTTGAGTTTATGTAAATTTATGCAGATGTAGCTTGGTTTCTAATACTTGACCTTCAATCTCAAAGAACTTAGGAAGTTTTCTGATTGTTAAGAGAATTCTCTCTACGTTTTGTAGAATCTTAAATTTCTAAGCCCCTCAAATGATTAGAACAATCTACTTATATAGTTTCCAAGTAGTTTTGAGGACTTGGGCTTTGGTTTGTCCATAAGCTTGGTCATTGGTCCCAACTAATTGATCTTTTTTTAGCTTGGTTGGCATTTTGGTCGAATTAAGCCTATTTTTGAGCTAAATTAAATCTCCAAATATCAATATTAAATTAGGCTAAATTTGTTTATTTGATCCAACAGTCATGACGACAACACATGACATCTTCGAAATATGCCAACTGATCTTGTCTTCAATTTCAACTTGGGACACACGTCAACCTTTAACTAATCCCAAATTTGATAATTTGAAACTTTCATCATTAAATTGAGATATGACGTGACAATTTGTTATTGGTTAAATTTTCTTATTCAACAAATATCATATAGGAAAAAATCATTTTTGACCATAAACTTTTAATTTCGTCCAACTAAACCCTAAACTTAAAGAAAGTATTGCAATTTTTACCTTCAATTCAATTTCCGTTGGTTTGCCAACTAATTTTAACACAATACAATGTAGAAATATTTGAAAACTCATAGATTTCAATAAAATAAAATTCTGTACAAAAATAAGTAGAACCAATACACAAAATAACTGTGAAATTACTTTGTCAAAATTTATATATTTCGACGAAAAAAAAAGCTTTATTGTCGCATTTCTTTAAAATAAATCAAATTCATATGGTACATATATATTTTTACAATTTATTGAATGTATGATAAATAAATCTTTTATTAAGTCATGTTTGAAGTGGAAACTTATTAGTAAGTCAAACTACAGTACATTTTAAATTTAACTCTAAGATTACAACATCTATCTTTGAGGTGCAATTCGATAAGATTGAAAGTTTAGAACTAAATTAATTCAATTTGAAAATGTCTAGGGATGAAATGAATTTTTTTTTTTATAAAAAATATGCATTTCTCTTTTTCTACAAAATATACACATGTATTCTCTAATTCATTGAATGAGAAACATTCTATTATAAGGATTAAAGCTATGAATAAAATCTCAGTTTCCATTTTTAAAGGCAAGGCTTTGAGAAACAAACAGAAAATGGAATATAAATAAACATAAAAAAATGAAAAGCACAAAATTAAACAAAATATTATGTACATGCATTGAGACAAAATCAGTGAATGTTGATGGATCTTGTTTCTGATCTGTTATGTTTGTATCATTTTTATTTTACAAGTGCAAATGAGATATGAAAGAGAAAACTGAGAGATTTTAATAAATTTATATTATATGCTTTTGGAATTTTTTTTTTTTTGATATTAAAATAAAGGATACCCAAATTGCAAAATTATTCTCTTTGGGAATGCAAGTTTTAATTGGGTATATAGTAATTGACAAAAATGGGCTTCCAAAATTATTTTGATTGTTCTTTAAATTTGTTGAGTTTTATCATATAATTAGGATAAAAAATCATTCTCAACCATTCAAAAAAATATATTTATGAAAATGATAAGCAAAAAAGGGACACTCACATCACACCCCCTTCAATTATTGCCTATAAAGAAAACAAAACTCAAATATATATGTACATTTGATTTTATTAGTTAAAGTCATTCTTAATGGATAATTAGTTTTATGAAAATAAAATAGTTTTATAAAATTACATTAACAGACTGTTATGACTGTAATAGTTAAAAATTTCTAATTATTATAGAATAAAACTATTTGAGGAACTTCATTATCATTTACTATTTCGTAATCATTCTCTATCCTCATTTTTAACTTAGATTAAAACAATCTTCACTCTAAATACATATTATTATAACTTATAGATTATAATAACAATGAACAGTAATAACTAATTTAGCACTCAACACATATTCTTAATATCTTTATTATTAAATTTGGAAAAAAAAATTAAAAGGTTTGTCAATAAATTTTCTAAATATTTTTAAAAATATATAATCATTCATATAAAGGCTAGAAGATTCAACCTCATGACATTTCTTGGAGACCAAACTTTCAATCTTAGAAACCTAACATGTTCTTATTCTTAATTTATCAAATAATAGAAAGCTTTTTTTTTTTTTTTTCCTAATGTACAAATTGGTCAAGAGAAATCACACACACCAGACATGTGCTTCAATTGTGATTGTATAACAAAGAGAAATGTGTTACTTATCACACATGTTTTCCAATGCCTAACCATATGGAGGATGGTTTTCAAGCTAGATTTCTGAAAATTCAAGACGATGAGCATAGAAAACTTAGGCATGAACAATAAAGTTACACTAATGGTTGACAAAAAGAAAATGGTGGATTGAATGACCTTTATGCAAACGACGAAGAAAATCAACAAAAACTTGAACTTCCTATTAAAAGGTTCCAGATAATCAGGGAATCGATTTTAGCCCTAAAGTGGAGTTATGTCAGCTTCAAGAGCCTTATTCAAGCTCAATTAATTCAGACAAAAGAAAATGGCTCTCCATGGAGAACATAACATAACCATTGGAATCATGAGCGATGGCTCCAATACCACATCCATATTAAGAATTGTTACATCAAAATTCAACTTGAAGAAACTATAGGGTGTGGCTGACCAATGACAGGTGTCCTTGGAGTTTAGGAGAGGACTAAAATGTTGAAAGGGAATATACACCACCCGACTAAAAAACAATTGACGATCCATAGATTCTACCATTTGGCAATGGCTATCAAATAGGACCTAAGGTGGGAAAACAAGGAGATTGCGCCTATTCCAGATAGCAGGAACAACAAGCGAGAAAATCCTGATATCCTGTTGGTTCAAAACCTCACAAGCTCGAAAAAAAAAAAAAAAAAAAAAAACCAAAATAGCTCCAATAGAAAAGACAAAGACTAGGGGGCTATAGACGCCAAATATGTTTACTTTCCTTGCATGGACATGAATATAAATTTAGAGGCACGAAGACACAAAAGGCAGTCCCCATTTACAGTGATGGAGCGACTAGCCAATGCAATACAAGTTGGGAAGATAGTGATGGAGTGAATCCTCCTCCAGGATGGATAAAGCCCACATCCCTCAAAAGACCGAAGAAGAAAGAAGAAGATCTTCAAAATTTTTCCATATCACGATTAAAGGATGATGAAACTGCATGAACAACTCTATTAAATGGAATATTTTGAAGTAATTTTGAACATGGAAAAAACGATTTTAATGATTTCAAAATCACTCCCAAATATCCAATAATTATTGGAGTAGCAAACTTCAGGATTTTAGAATGATGAAAAACAATCTCAAGTTATAGTAATGTATTTATAGGAGATCATAATTGACCTTAGGCATCAATTTTTCTACACTTAGACCCACTCGACCTTTTGGCTATTGTGCCTAAGAGCGAATTGACCTAAATAGTTAATTAGTAAGTCTCATGACTTATTTGAGCTCAAGTCCCACCCACATTTTGTACTCTTTTTTTCTTAATCTTCTTTTAGCATTTGACCTATCTTATTAGGTCAAATTTCGCCCATAATAATCCTTTTTAGACTCATCTAAACCAAGTATTCAACCCAAAGAAAATAATAATAGTAATAAAGTGATGTCTAACCAAGGTTTAAAATGTCGATATTGATGAAAATATCAATGTCTTGATGTGAAGAAAATGTCGATAAAAACATCGATAAATGTCAATGCCAATTGATATTTTTAAAACAAAAATTATAAAAACAAAAAATTCAAAAATAATATAAAATAATATATTAAATTAGTAAACAGATGTTTTAGAAAAAGTTTGCAGATTTTTTTTACAATAAAATAGAAATACTAATTCATACCTTATATCGATATCGAATTTGAGGAAATGTGAAAAATATCGAAATGTAAAAAAAAAAAAAAAAAATTAATACATATGCTAACTACCGAGGGAAAAATTAAAATAGCTAAAAAATTTGGCATGTAGTACAGTGGAAAAATGTCAATATATATATATATATATTTTCTTTGTCAAAAGTAATGAATATTTTTGTTGAACCATCCTATAATTATAGTCATAAGATATGATTGAACTCTAAAAATTATACAAAGACATGAAATGCGAATCCCTTATATACAATTATCGGCCACTTCTACTTTTTAAGTAAGATTCCTCATCCCATAATTTTTTTATTTTTTTAAAAATTTATATCAATATCATTGTTACCTCTTTAAAAATACAAAATATTGAATATTATATCAAAAAGCTATGTTGCAATTCTTTTTGTAATTTTAAATTCAAAATGTACCATTCCATTATTTACACTGCCACATTGCGACCAATAAAGCCGCAAAAAATGGTTTTGTCTGTTTCAATTTTTTTTGTTTAATTAAAAAAAAAAACAGTTGATTTTCCCAACTAAATCTTCGAAGTTTAAGCAAAAATTAACGCAAAAAAAGAAAAGAAAAATGGAATAGAGTCGTCGTCTTGGTGACTGAATTACTGCCTAACAAAGATCGTTGGGGCTTTAATTTGAATTTCAAGTGTACTCGCTTGCTTTGACTTCCACGTGGCAGCACTTTTTTTTTTAAAAGATTAAATATCCCTCTTAGTCCCTTAATAAATTTGGATTTGTAATGATGAATTCCAAATTATAATAATTTGGTATCTATATTTTTAATTTTATAATAATTTAGTTCTGAATATTAACATCTAACAATTTTGTTCTTGTAATTTAAATTATGTAATTACTTTTTATCCTAAAATTTTTTATTAAATATAACTGTCAATAAGTATTAATTTTTAATAATCAATCTATCAATGGCATGTGTAAAAAATAAATTAAATTTTTGCAATTGAGACTAAATTATTATAATGACCAAATTGATAATTATTAAAATCAGAAAACTAAAATGTTACAAATATAAAAGTAAATGAAATAAAGTAAATTGTTGCATACTACAATTTAATAAAAAGGAAAACAATCATTGTTTTGGTACAGTTGTAATTATGGTCAATATCCTCAAAATAATATTGTTAACCATAAACAATACGAGCATCCACGTGGCATTTTGCGGTATTTACGGGTGACGTGGATTATCCGGTCTAGTTGGGGAAACCGGCTGGTGGGACTCGACCGCTTGTCGTCGTTGCAGGTGGAGACCACGCGACCACTACGCGCGTGGTTATGTTAAAGATGACTAATACTCGTAAAGTATTTTTATTTCCATATAATTTGGAAATAGCAAGAGAATTTTTATAGATTTTATTGTTTAAAATAAAATGCCTTCTAACCTAACATAAACCAACACGTCTGCATTTGAGAAAATATTTTGACTTTTAAGCATAAAATTTCTAAAAACAAAAAGGAAACCATATATAATATTATTTGTGTACATTTCTTTCTTTTTTTTCTTTTAATAATACATTAGAAACGTATTTTTAAAAAGTTATTTTCAAGAAATTAGAGGGTATTGTTAATTTTGAGCTTAATCTTGAAATATATATATATATATAGTCAAATAACTATTCAAGTTGAGTTGATATATTTTTCTAAAAAAAAATAATTATAATACAAAATATATACGTTAATAAGAGAGAGATTCACCCACTTAATTTGTTACATCTAACAATTGTGAGAATCTCTCTAAAACAAATAGAGCTAACAACGTTTTACTAAAATTTTGATTAAGTCTTCAAATTTAAGAAGGAAGTTAGTTTGTGTTTCTAGTAGGTATGTTGTCCGTTGTTTGATAACGATTTTTAAAATTTTGAAAACATTAGTAGATCGTAAATTGCAAAATATAGAAATTAGTATTTACAAGTTCAATAATAAAAATATTAAAACAAAAATGATAGAAATCTTATACCTTATTTGGTAACGCGTTGATTTTTGAAAAATAAGTCTATTACATCTCATTTTTTATAATAGTTTGCATTTTTCTAGAGTAAAAAGGTTGAATTAAAACATAAAAATAAAAATTTGAATTTGTTTTTTTTAAATATTGATAAAAAATAAATAACAAAATAAAAATTTAAAAATAAAAAGATTGTTTATAGACTATACTTTTAAAATTAAAAATTAAATAGTTATCGAATATATATATATATATATATATAATTATTTATTTATTTAAGAAAAGAGAATAGAAATTAGGGTGAGAAACCAAACGTGGTGTGCCAGAGAGAAGCTCCACCTTTTGCTATTTAATAACCAAACACACAAAAAACGAACTCTTGACAGAAACTCATTCCCATACCCAAAACCAAAATACAATATAACATAAAGAAAAAAGAAATAAAAAAAAAAAAACCAAATATTCCATTCCCTCCGCCCCTGCTTCCTCTTTCTCCGTCCAATCTCTCCCCGCCGGCGACTATGCAGCCCTGCAGCAGAGAAATGCAAACCCTCAACTCTCTCTTAAACCACGCCCAAATCTCCCTCCAAGACCTCCACGCCGACCCCCACCACCACCACAACCACCATTTGAATCCCCCACCGCCGCAGATCCCGCCGTCTCACCTCCATCATTTCGATCCCGCCGCCGCCGCTTCCCACGACGACTTTCTCGAGCAAATGCTCAACACAATCCCTTCCTGTTCCTGGCCTGACCTCAACCCTTCAAACCCTAAGTCCCCTTGGGACCTTAACCCCATCAATAAGCCCTCTAGAGATATCTCCGACGATCCTCATCAGAATCACATCACTGCCACATCTCCCGCCGCCAAAGCCGCCGTTATGCTTCAACAACAGCTTCTCTTGTCCAGAGGAATGTCCGGTTCTACCGGAAATGGCGTCGCGGACCATGGCCTCCCTCCTATGCCTCTCTCCCTTGGAAATGCTGACTTGGACCGCTCCCAGAACGACGTTGCCGATGGATCCTGCTTCCGCCCACCCAACTCGGTTTGTTCTGTGATGGATCTGTCAATTCCTCGCCGGTGGATTCCAATTTTAACTCTGTTTTTTGGGCTCTGTTTTTTCTCAGGGAGGTTCTCTTCAATCGCATAGTTTCGGAGCTCCGGCAAACGCGATGAATCAAACTCCCGGCGGTGGGTCTGCCGGAGTTTCTCAATCTCAGCCAAAGCAAAAGGTCAGAGCTCGTAGAGGCCAAGCCACTGACCCCCACAGTATCGCCGAAAGGGTAAAACTAAATTTCTCCATTATTATTCAAATCGTCAACTCTGTTTTCACTAAACAGAAAACCCACTAAATCATTCCATTCTCTGTATTTTCCGGCTAGATTTTCCATTCCATTATCTCACGTTTTCTGAGGAATCAAACAGAAACAAAATTAGGGTCTTCGTTTATCATCGATGATGTAAATTTTGTCTGGTTTGTACAGCTTCGAAGAGAGAGAATTGCAGAGAGAATGAAAGCCCTGCAAGAACTCGTTCCCAATGCGAACAAGGTCAGTTTCTTCCTTCATCTTCCTCACAGAATCACATGTTCCATTTCTTTTTTTCAATATATTTATTTATTAATCCCATTTTTTTATTTTTTTAAAAAATGGGTGTCCGGAGCATAGCAGCTCCGACCCTCTCTGCAAGAGTGTAACCGCCGGCCAGTTTTGTGCCTGCATAGTAATTTAACCAAATGGTCAGGGGCATTATAGTCATTAATTTGCCGGTGAGAAACTAATCTCACGGAAATTCCGGGACACGTGTCGTTAGTATAAGATGGCAGTTACTAATAAAGTCACGAGCATGTAAATATTAGCAACGCCTCGTTTTTCAAATATATTAGTGTACTTGGAAATAACCAGACCTGGAAAATGGAATATTTAGGTGGTACTATATGAGAATATAGTAATAAATAAGAAGTGATGGGGGATTAAATAGCAAACTGAATAATTTGAATTATAGTTATATATCAATAAAGAAATTATTGAATTAAATTAAATGAAAATGAATCTGAAAGGGTATGGGGTTTTGGAATTTCAGACAGACAAAGCTTCAATGCTTGATGAGATCATCGACTACGTTAAATTCCTCCAGCTACAAGTCAAGGTATGACTCTAATCCTAACCCCTTATTTATTTTAATTATTAAATGTGATTTAAATAATTTTATTTAAAAAAAAAAAAAGATTCCCTGAATGGGCGTTATTATTTTAATTTTTCTTAATTTATTTGGGGTAGGTTCTGAGCATGAGCAGGTTGGGGGGTGCAGCTGCTGTGGCTCCTCTCGTTGCTGACGTCTCCTCTGAGGTAAAAAATCAAAATATAAAATTACTTTTTTTTTAGTTTTTAATTCTGTAAAACGAGATCTATAAACACACATCTTATACTTTTAAAATTTCTTATTAAGTTAAAATTTGAAAACAAAAAATAGCTTTTAAAATTTATTTTTATTTTTTAAATTTAGCTAAATAGCTTTTAAAATTTATTTTTGTTTTTTAAATTTAGTTAAGATAGCTAAGGACTGACTCTTAATTTTCTTAAAAAAAAAATGTTTACTGATTGAGGCGAAAGAAATGATTGATTTTGACTTTCAGTTTCATTAATTTAAATTCTAAACTGTCGATTTGATAAAATTACATTTAATTTAGATGATAAAATTACAATTTTACCAATTTTAACTTTCTAGTAAGTTGTCACTGTGAATATGGTTAAAAATGTTTCCTTACCTTAAAACTTTTTTTAAAAAAGTTTATAGATTTTAGCAGAAGTTATTTAATGGTTAGCTAATGGGTTTAAGAAGATTTTTACGTTGTTCTGTTAAATTAGTAAAAAATAAATGAAGGTTAAAAGTTGGAAAATATTTATATATTTATTTTTAAAAATTGGGTGAAAAATAAGGAAAAAAAGAATTTTGGAGATTTAAGTTTAAGGTGGATGAGGCGGCCAAAAATTCCTTGAACAGAAGACGACAAAAGGAAAAGTGAAGCACGCGTGCGAAAACCTTTTATCAGCTTTTGGTTTGCCTGTCCTTTTCGTTGAAATGCCAACAAAAATAAATTTAATATTTTATTATTTGGTAATTACTAATTACTGAAAAATAAAAATAAAAAACAAAAACAAAAACGTTGTCGTTTCAGGGTGGCGGTGAGTGTATGCAAGGGAGTGGGGCCCAAGCTGGCCGGAATTCAAACAACGGCAGCGGCGGAAACCAAACGGCGTCGTCCAACGACAGCATGACGGTGACGGAGCAGCAAGTGGCGAAGCTGATGGAGAAAGATATGGGATCGGCGATGCAATATTTGCAAGGAAAAGGGCTGTGTCTTATGCCGATCTCTCTGGCGACGGCCATTTCCACGTCCACGTGTCACTCCAGGAACCCCTTGATTAACGGCGGTAGTCAGCTTCCGGTGATTGGATCGAACGGCGAAGGGCCATCCTCGCCGAGCATGTCGGTGCTGACTGTGCAGTCGACGAGTATGGGGAACGGCTCCGTCAAAGACGCCGCCTCCGTTTCAAAGCCGTGAAGACGGCGGCGCGTGGAGGATTGACTTTTTATTTTATAGTAAAAAAAAAAAAAGGAAAAAAAGGAGTCAACTATTGTAGAAGTCTACGAAAATAAGGCGGTCTTATAATACGGCGCCGTATTCTCGTGGACTTCTATTTAGCCTACAAACCCTAACCTAAAAGCCAAACCCTAAAAAGGCAAAGGCACCTCCTTCTGACATCAAAAGCATTCTCCTTTTTTTTTTTCTTCTTCTTTTTTTTTTTTTTTTGGGTTTAATTAAAGCAATTTTTGTTAATTGCTTAATTAAGTTAATTTGCTTAGCTTAACCAACCAACCTCTCTTTCCCTATTTTTACATTACAATTATCTTTTTCTTTTTCTTCTACTACTTGACTCTCAATGGTTTGTGTTCTAATTCAGTAATTAATTACCAAAATTTGAAAATATTTTAAAATTTACATTTTGCTAATTTAGAAACCCTTGATTTTATTACTTAAAAGAAAAGCGTCTAAACCTATTTAAACTTCACTTGAATTATTATATTAATCTTAAACCTAATAATTAGAAAAAAAAAAAATTACATCTTTTTTCACAAAAGAAACCCTTTTTAGAGGAAGAACAAAAAAGGAAACCTCTCTTTCCCTATTTTTACATTACAATTGTCTATTTCTTTTTCTTCTACTACTTGACTCTCAATGGTTTGTGTTCTAATTCAGTAATTAATTACTAATTTCATTAGAGAGAGTTGTTTACAAGGTATGTCTTCCTTTTTTNTTTTTGTCTTTCTCTTTGTTTAGGAACTTCATAGGGCAGTTGATTTGAAAGGATCTGATTTTCTTCTTTTAGGAAAATGTGTAATGATTATGTGTAAGTATATTTGCTTTAACAACTCATTCCAATGATTCTATTCCACCATTATTTTATTTATCTAAAGAAGAAAAAAAGGGAAATAACTTGGTTTCTAAATTTCTAAGCCACCCACCTTTTCAAATTTCTTTTTTTAATGAAACTCCCTAATTATTATTATTATTATTATTATTTGGTTAAAATATGTTTTGTACGGTTAAGTGTTCAAACTTAATTACTTCATGTATCTTACCAAACCAACAAATTGTTGGGTGTACAATTTCTGCTATCTCGATTGGAATCGATATAAAAAAAAAAGTAAAGGTGAGAAATTTTTTTTTGATATTTAAAATAAGTAAATCTAGTGTGAACTACTAAAAGCTAAATTAACGACAAAAAAGAAGAAGAAGAAGAAGAATAAATTATTCCTCTTTCTAGGAGAAAATTGACCATACAGAATGTAAGAACAATTGTCAAAACTTTCACTTATATTTTCTTCTCCAATTTCATTCAATCTCACTAATCGTCTTACCGAGATTCTACTGAAAAATCCCAAAAGGTTGGTGATTCCAATGTACTATTAAAAGAAATTAATTCCTTTTGTCTTAAACGAATCATTAAGACCATGGCAAAAAATGTGCTATTTGTAAAATATGATATATATATTTTTTGATATTTCTAATAATATTATCCTATTAAATTAATCTCTAGTGTTAGTTTATTTTAAAACAAGAGTCTCGATCAACGTGAGAGTTTAACATCTACAAGTACAAAAACTAAAATGAAATATAACCCAACTATTTTAACATATTATTTTATATAGGATTGTTAGCCAATAGAAATTGAGAGTGGTGGGTAATCTTTTCACTAACCATCATTTTTATAACATATGGTATCTCTAGTGTTTATGTTCCTTACTCTTCTTTTGCTTAATTTTTATATGCACTCTGATTCATTTGTTAATCATTTTTTAAACTTTCCATTTCTAAAAGATAAAGGTACTCATCCTACCAAAAAAAAAAAGAAAAAAAAAGAAAACGGGGATATATTTATCAATAGCTTTTTGGTCCCTTTTTTTAATCTTTTTAAAAATATTTATGTATGAATATTAGCATAATTATAAAAAATAAAAAAAAAAAAAAAAAAAAAAAAAAAAAAAAAAAAAA
>QLSR01000263.1:476070-490310 GCA_031780015.1 Citrullus colocynthis
ATCTCTCTCTCTCTCTCTCTCTCTCTCTCTCTCTCTCTCTCTCTCTCTACTTATTGTAGTAATTTGGTCCTTCATTTGAACTCGTAATCTCGATCTCTCACAGTCTCGCTTTTTCTCAGTCTCGCTCTCTCTCAGTCTCGCTCGGTCTTCCTACTTTAGCTGTCTCGCTCTCGCTCTATCTCAGGGAATGGGTCCCCGCAGGGACCCATTTCCTCGACGGGGAATCCCTGCCCCCATCCTCGCCTACAAATGACAGGGACGGGGGCGGGGATGGGAGTAAATTCCCCCCATAGGGGCAGGGACGGGGAAACCCCACCCGCCCCACCCTCGTTGGCAACCCTACCTTCTCTTTAAGCCACCAACTAGACAACCATTCAAAAAAATCATCTTCCACATTCTTCCGAGGGCACCAAACAGATTAAAACAGTTGATAATGTAGGTCACACGATCAAGGAAAAGGTGATTGCTGGATTCTTCACGCTTGTAACAACAATAAACAAAGGCAAATGTTTGGGGAGAACCAAGTTCAGATTCCTTCTTTGAATTCAATCCATAGTGTTTAAACTTCCACGGGCAAAGAGACCAGAGAAAAATATTTTTCCTAAAAGCTAATGTAATTGATTTGAATATATATTCCTAAAGGCTAAAACTTATGCAATCAGCCAATATTCCGAATGCACTTAACATATCTTCCTATTCAAATTGTGATTGAGAAATCATTTCTATACAGCCAAATGAAGCAATTCTCATATCATGAGCCAAGCAAGCACATACATTATCAACTAACCTTCCCACATTGGAGAAGTTATGCAGTCAAGAATTCAATATTGGAAGACAAACGAAGTAAAGTAGTGTAGTATTTCTAAAAACTAACGACGCATATGACCTTACTTGAACAAGATTTGTTCTATATATCATACAATTGTGTCCTTAAGTTCTAAAAACTAACAAAGCATCCAAATGGTGTGAATCAATTACCAAGACCATCACTAACATACAAGGGATATTGAGACTGAGTAATTTTTAATTAGGCAACAAATTTACAAGTTTTTAGGGCCTTGTATATTTGGTTCATACATCACGGTCATGCAAGAAATTAGAACTACCATACTTTTTTCCTCCCCCCTTAGCATCTCGACGCTATATAAGATTTTTAGCAAGCAAGAAAAACATCTTGACGCTATATAACCAAAATTATATGTATGAAAAGGGTGGGAATAGGCTTTTGTAAGTTGGTAATAAGATTGACATTATTACTAAATCTATTGCCACAGTCATCTCTATACAGAGTAAAAGAAGAAGTAAAAACAACAAAATAAAAAAGAAAAAAAAAATGATAGTAATGAGACTCTGACCGCCCAAAGTTGTTCCAGGGATGGTGTTTGGTTTAACTAGGGGGCTTAAAAGTGTAAGGCTGCGGGAGTATCAAGGGACCTCTCCTCGAATCTTTGTCATCGAGGAGTCTTTGAACCCTACTGTTCTGACAAAACTTCCTATCAAAATGCTTCACCTAGCAAATCATAAACACCATGAATCAAAACCTAATATACTATAGATTCAAAGAAGGAACATGTTATTGTAATCTCCAGTGATCGGGAAACGACATTTACCCAAGAAGCTCTGCAAAGTTTGACAAAATTGGCTCTCAAAGCTTTACACTCGGCAGGGTAAATAAGACCAACAGAAGCAATTTCAGTCGGCTTTTTGTCCGATTCCTTCTCCACACAAGCATAAAAAGCATCGCGAGCCTTGTTCAAATGCATCAAATTGCCATATTAACACTAAAAAAAGTTCTGATCTAACATAAATGGTAGAGAATAAGTGATCGAGAGAGAGAACCTTGTAGCAAGCTTGTCTTGATTCCGCTAGAACGTCGCTATGAACTTCATCTAAGCTTCCAGGCGCGTCAGCTTTGACAGCCATAGTTCCTGCAGAGACGGAGCTGCTATGGTTGCTTGGTCTCTTCACAGTCGGCAGGGGTTTTTCGTCGTCCATAGTTTTGGGCTTCATATTTGGGCCCAATCTCATTGGACTCCATGAATCTTATTATTGAAATCATTTGCGAAAAAATGGAGAAAATAAACCCGTTTTAAAAAGCGGCGACTCCACAAATTAACGGTCCATTTGGATTAATTGAAAAAATAAATATTTTTCAAAAATTTATTTTCATTTAAACAGTTTTAACAAGAACTATTTAAAACAAAATCACTAATTGCTCTCAAAATTCATTTTGATTGGTTGTTAAAACACACCCTAACAAGACGTGTTTCTTTCTATTTTTTACTTTAAGAAAATGTCCAAACGGATAGATTAACTTTAAAATGATAAATGTAAGGGTTGTTTTCAAATATAACAAAATAAACTAAAATATTTACAAATATAGTCAAATGTATTGATAGCCAGTGATAGATAGGGATAGACTACATCCTCTATTAGTGCCTAACATAAGTGTTTACCCCGTCTATCACTGTTAGATAAACAGTGACCTTCTACTATATATAAAAATATTTTCAACAGTTTTGTCAATTAAAACAATTACCCAAATGTAATCTCCCAAAAATTAATACTACTAAAAGGTATTTAAACCAAAATTTAATCTAAAAAAATCAAATTAAATGAAAAATAAATAAAATATCGTAATCTATACTTAATAAAATCAATACTTAAAATCCAGTCTAATTTATTTTTTAAAATCACATTTCAAATTCAGACAAAATAACTCAAGTTCAAAATAATAGAGCCTAACAAAATTTTAAATTGCATTGTAAAAAGTTAATGCCATCTTTATCTTTGTCATTGTTAATTTCTACTATCTAAAATGGCAGGGCTACGGGAGAGAAATGTTTGGTTTTTTCTTTTACCTTTTATCCCTTCTAATGGATGATTATAGGAATATTTTAGGTAATTTCATGTTTAAATTATTAAATAATCTAGATTTTTAAGAAAGAAAAAACATTCAAATTAAAAGAAAATAAAAAATGAGATTTTTTTTTTAATTTCTTATAACCTGGATTAACAAACATAAGATTTTAAAATTCTAAAAGATTTGATCTCTAATATTTGATTTAAGATCTAAAATTTAACATTGAAAAAAAATAACCATTCACATAAAAAATAAAATTGTTCTCTTTAACAGAAAAAATTATTACATTTTAGGATATAATCTCGGCTACAGAAAAGATTTTTTTTATAAAAGAATCACATTTTATATATAAAAAAAGGAAAATTATTATAAATAAAAAATATCAATCTATTTACAAATATATAAAAATTTCACTATCTATCAGCAATAGATCGGTTTATGAGTGATAGACAGCGCAATTTTTCTATATTTGTAAATAGTTTAACTCATTTTGCTATATTTGAAAGCAACTCAAAAATATCATGTTATTATATGTTAATATAATTTAATTAAGAATAAAATAAAAAATCTGAATTTTCCCTATAAATAGTAACTTCAACCATCCATTTTTTCCTCTCCCTTTACTTTTTCTTACTCTTCCCAACTTCTTTGCTTTTATTTTTTATTTTTTATTTTTTTTGAAATTTTGTTGTATTTAGTTATATAATCAAAGCATCAAAAAAAAGTTTTTTTTTAATAATAAATAATTATCATGAAAATTCATAATTAAATTCTATTTTTAAACTTTATTTGACACGTGCAATACACATCGTATCAAACTAGTAAAAATAAAAACACTGCATCCATATTTATGGCCTCTATAAAAATTAAATAGATAACATATGAAATTAAAATTAAAATTAAAATTAAAAGACATAATAGATAAAATAAAACATATGCGATCTCTATATCTTATGTTCTATGAAAGTAACAAATATACAATATACGAAATCTCTATATTGAAGTATTTGTGCTCCCCTAAGTTTAAGAATCCCTTCTCTATAAGCAGGGGAGCAATTCACCGGAGCTTGAGAACGAGTCAAGCATACAACAACACAATCTTTGCTTCAAGAAAGATTGACACACAAATAACTTTCTTCGTAAGCAATCATATGGCTCTAGTCTTTTCTTTTTCGAACAGGCAACCCTAAATTGCCAGCCACCTTCCTTTAAATATACCCAACAAACAAGGCAAGAATAACTTTCAAAAGGCAAGTTGATATTTCACAATATCGTGACTAGGGCAAACGGGATTTTCCCAACAAGGAAAGAAATAAACAGTAGAATCAACAATGCACCACACAACATCCTATATGAGGCCTCAAATGCAAAAACACCTTGAGAGACAAGACATACCTCATATAACATTGTAAGCTACAACAACAACAATCTTAAACAAATATAGCCAACATCCTAATTTTTGAATGTTTGAAAACACAAAATGTGCAATTTTAAAGAAACGAAAATTGATTTAGAATGAGTCTAGTGAAAAAAAATTTTAACTTAAAAAAAATTTAAATTATAAGGATTTTAAAACTTTCTAGAAATTTTAACTAGAAAGATTTAAAAACTTTGAAAAATTTTAGTTAGAAATCAAATAAAACTTAATATGAACCTAAGAAAAACATAATTAAAGAAGCATCCTAATAAATTAAGCAAACATAAAAGGACATAATAAAATTTAATAAAAAACATATTGGAAATCAATCTTGAACTCTCAAATAATTGACTCCTCACTTTAAGAATTTTAGAAAATGGACTCCTAAATTTTCTAAATTTCATCGTCGGAAATTTGAAGGAAAACGCTTTTGAAAACATTTAGAAAAAAAATTAAAACATCTTCTTTAACAAAACTCAAAGAGATTGAATATTAACGATTTGGAAATAAATTTAAAAGTATTGAAAATGCTAGAGAAATTTTACTAAAAAAGGACATTAATTTAAATATGTAAAGTTATCTTGATAAAATGTATAACCTAATAATACATTTAAAGTAATAAATAAATAAGCAATGATATTTACAAATAGATTAAACGTTTAGTAAAACATATTGGAAATCGATCTCGGACTCCCAAAGAATTGACTTCCTCACCTGAAGATTCTAGAAAATCAGACTCTCAAATATTTCTAGAATCCTTCGTTGGAGTTTTTTAGAAAAAACTAACAAGGATTAAGAACATTAGACTAATACCATTTAATTATAACACAACATGACTATATTAGAATAATGACAAAACAAAGTTCTTGAAAGATAAAATGATTAAATGTGATACTTAAGATAAAATAGGCAAATAAAGACCAAGAAAAAGGCCAAATAACGAATATAAAAAGACAAACTCAAGAAAGAAATAATAATAATAATAATAAATAATAAATAAATAATTAAAAAAATTAAAAAGGAGAAGGTAAATGACACAATAAGTAGTAAAATAAAATAAAATAAAATAAATGAAAAGTTAAGGCACGTTGTCGCACTTACATAATAATAATAATAATAATAATAATAAAAAAAAAACGAAAATAGTAGCAAAATATCTAACACTCTTAGCACTTCTTTTTCTCAAGTTACTTGAAGAGGTAGAAGAAGAATAATAAAAAGCAAAGTTGGAAACAAGAACACCAAACTCTCTTGTTGTAAGTAAGGATGGAAGCTCTAGGGTTTTTAAAGAGAGGATTTTGTGTATAGTTGTGAGGTTTTTGGGGTTGTTGTGGATAGAAGCTCTCAAGGGCTTTTTGTTGAGAAAGAAGGGATTGGTATTTGATGAGAAAAGAAAAGTAAAAAGTATTGAGGTTAGAGTTTTTTTTTAGAGAAAATGAGGGTTAATGGAAGTAGTGACTTGATAGGGTTTTTGGGAGAGAAGAAAGATTATAAAGACTAAAGTCATTTCTACAAATATCTATTTTCTTTTTAATGGATTTTATTTCAATTTTGAAATTTTGCTAAACTTGGCTTAAGTTAAAAAAGAAAGAACAACTTTTAGGCGACTAAAACCAAATTCAAATTTTTTTCACATTTGCTTTGCTTTTCCTTTTTTTCTTACCTTAACTAAATTGGTTATTTAACCAAACTAAAATAAAAGTTAGAAGAGATCATAAAAAATGAGAATAACAATCAAAATTAGATTAGAAAAATTAAGATAAAAATTAATCTAAAGATAAATTAATTTAAATAAAGTTGGATAAAAAAAGATGGCTACACGCATAAGATATTTTTATTTTAATCCTAAAATGCCCTTAACAACTGCTTAATTTTATCGTAAATGCAGCTTCCTAAGTCACAAATTTGAATATTATCTGTGCATGTGAATATCCAGCTTAAATTATGGCGACGAAGTTTTTGAATCATAAATTTGGATATAATTTTTCAAATCTCATATTATTATCCAATCTTTTTGCTTCAAATAACTTTTATCTTACTTTTTCGATTTTCTATTTGGTTTTTTATATTTATCTTGTTATTTTCAAGTTTTGATTTTTCCTTTTACGTTTTCTCAATCGAGAATAAGTTGCTCCTCGAGTTATTTTATATTTATTATAATTTAGATAATATAGACATTTCTAATCAATTGTTATTATTCTTTTAGTTACAGTGTATGCTTTCTTACTTCCCTTTTCTCTTTTTACATGCCGTGTCACTACCCAATTCATTCATTAGAGAAAGCGTTTTAGTAAAGAAAGCGTTTTAGTAAGGCTGCAATGACTTTGAATTTAGATGTGAGTGTAATTAATTTGCAAATATAATAAAAGAAATTAAAATATTTATAAATATAGCAAAATTTTACTGTCTATCTGCAATAAATCTGTAACGACCCGACTTATACAAACTAATCGGCCGTTACTCAATACATGTAAAACTTCAAAGAACGACGCTATACTGAATAGTGAAGAATGATCAAAGCTTTTCATGGAAATTTCCACTTATTTTAATTCAAGAAAATAACACATTAATAAGTAAAAAAAAAAAAATTTGGTTCGAGGTACCCCTAATAAAATCAATAAAAGAAACTTCATGAATGAAAAATCCACATAAACAAATAAATAGATGTGTCTCAAAACAAAATTAGACAGTTGGACAACAATTTTAATAAAACATACAAGACTACGCGGAAGCTACTACGGGTCCCGTGATGCCATCAAGGATTTTTCTTGTCATTCGCCTGTACATTCCTTCCTTTACCTAAAAAACATATAAGAAGAAAGGATGAGTAATTATATTACTCAGTAAGTGACCCCATTATCGGAGTCGGGCTAGGCACCTAAGTCCTTTAAGTTCGTCAAACATAAGACATGCATATCTATCATACTTCTATAGGGAAATAGTTATACCCGCCCCACCATTGGTTATAGATGCCTACAAACCTCTAGAGCCCCGAAGGAAACTCTTACCTCTGGTGATCCCGAAGGAACACAAACCTCTAGTGTACTCGAAGGAGCACAACCTCTGGTGAACCCCTGGAACACAACCTCCTGTGAACCCGAAGAAACACATCCTCTAGTGATCCGGAAGGAACACAACCTCCAGGAACCCGAAGGAACACAACCTCTAGTGAACCCGAAGGAACACATCCTCTAGTGATCTCGAAGGAACACAACCTCCAGTGAACCCGAAGGAACACAACCTCCTCTGGACATCCAACCAATGTAGGGGAGTCACCACTACTCATTATACATAATCAACCAAGTTCATGCTCATCCCATTCCATGGATTCATACATTGATAATACTGATCATAAACATGTCCTAGCATAAGCTTATACATTATTAGGCACATACAACTTTAAGACATGGAACTTTCATACAAGCATCTTATATCATACGTAGCTTTAGAAATCTACTATAGCAAGGCAACTATTCTTATGGCCCGAAGGTGGTTCAGGTAGTAAGATCACTTACCTGAGGGTTGATCCATAAAGCTAACCACACTGCAACTCTTGTAAAATTCCCCTAACTTAAGTTATTCGCCAAGCCCAACCTATCATAAGCAAACTCAAAATTTGTTCGAGAGAGTCCTTACCCGAACGTGACCAAACTCGCAGTTTCCTCCGACCCTACGGACTAAAGCAATCGCCGACCACCTATTAAGATTTACCAATTAATTCGTATTCCCAAATATTTGCCAAAATATGCCACTAACCTACTCAGGTTTGAGATACTCACTTAGAGAGTACTGGTCCGGCGACTGACGGTCAGGCGAGTAGTTAATCACGGTCGAGAACAAGATTCTAAGTGAGAGTGAGAGCCGAGCGAGAGTCAGCGAGCGTAAGGGCAATTCTGGGCGAGGGGAAGCGTGATTTCGAGTGTGAGAGCGGGGGAGCGTGAGAGCGAGAGCGCGAGAGCCCGTCGGAGACCGCGAGAGACAGCGAGAGACCGTGTGTTTCTAAGCGTGAAACCTCCGGGAAACGAGTGGCAACTGAGAGAGAAATGGCAGGGGCAGAGGGAGAACGGAAAAGAGGGGAGGGCGGCGACAGCGACGAAAAAAAAAGGGGAAGGAAGGGAGGAAAGAGAGGTGGCAGAGAGGGAGAGAGGGAGGGGAGAGCTTTTCTCTTTTTTTTTTTTTAACTAGACGCAAACCGAAGAGGTTAAAATAGACCCTAATTCCTTCCCCTCTTTAGCCCATTAATTTTCCCCTTTTTGTTTCTTCAACAAAATAAAATAAAATCTTCTTTATTCAAACTCTGATCCTACCAAATCCATTTATTTTATTTTATTTGCCCAAAGTAAACTATCCTTTGCCAATTCCCAACAATTTCCTTAAATCTCACCAACCACTATAAATGTTAATTTTAAAACTTTCCTCCTTAATCTAAATAAATACATAAATACATATAAATAAATATAATTTCCTTTTGAACATAATGACTGAAATTAACTTAATAGGAAGATTTACCTTAATGATTTGGGTTGTCACAGGATTGCTATAGACTACTGTTTGTATCGCAATCTATCGTGGTCTATCGCGGATAAACTGTGATATTTTGCTATTAGTTATAAATATTTTCAGCAGTTTTACCATTTAAAATAATTTATCCAAGAAAAAAAGGTTTAAAGTTTACAATCTTTTATTTCCTTAATTATTTAGTGTACTTAATTAATATATAGATTTCCATAATAAATCATCAATCCGGAATGAGTTTCAATCTCATATCCGTAGATTAGAGTGCAACAACCCAATTTGGAATGGATGGTAAAATCTATAAAATCTTGGTAAAAACTTTTGTTTCCTTATTATATCTTTTATTTAACAATTCCATTCTACAATATTCTTATTCTTTAATCGATGGTTTACTTTCTGTTTATTTCTAAATGTATTTTGCCATAACTCATTGAAGATATATTCTTTTATTTTTGTAACGTTGTGTCCTATATGTCACTAATCTTATCATTAAAAAAAAATGTTATTGAACTTTAAAAAATGTCTATTATATTATTAAAATTTCAAATTTTAGTCCAACAGATTAGTAACTCAATCTATAACTTTTTTAAAATTTAAAGATCGATTAGACACAAAATCAAAAATCTATAATAAATTTATATTATATAGACACTTAGATCTCATTTGATAAGATTTTGCTTTTAATTTTTTTTTTTTAAATCTATGTTTAGTACCTTCCAATTTTCATATATTTCACATTTTAAAAAAGAAAATTTTGATTTCATACTCAAATTTTAAAAATAAAAATATTTTTCTTTAGTTTTCAAATTTTGACATGATTTTTGAAAATACCAATAAAAGTTGAATAACAAAACAAATAAATTTACATGTGAAAGTAGTGTTTATAAGCTTAATTTTTTTTTAAAAAAAAAAAAAAAAAAATAAAATGGTTATAACCACATCTTTAATTTCTAAAAATTGAGAAACTAAAAAGGAAAATGTGGTGAGGGAAAATGATATATGTATTATAAATATTAAAAAAAATATATTTGTAATTTAGATGCCTATGCTCAGTGTTCAAAAATCATGTGTGTCATAATCATATATCCTTGGTGGTTATGTATTTCCACTTTCTACTTGCCAAATTGCGTACAATTAGTGGCATTTGGTGGATGTTGGTATTGCATACATTGGTGAGAAATCCAAATATATGAGAGAAGTTTTCATGAATTTCATAATCCTAATTTTTGTTATTTTATTTTATTTATATTACTATATTATATTTTAATATTATATTTCTTTGTATTCATGTACCCCATTATGGGTCGTTTTGCTCCTCAATTTTACATGTTATCAAGCACAAGCTCCTTTCGTTTCCCCGGTTGAAGATAGGTCCTAAGGTAGGTCATTTTTATGTTTATTATAATTAGTAAATTAAATTTTATTTTGCATGTCTAGTATATATTAAATTTCTTGAAGGAATTGAATTATCTGCGGAAGCGAGTGATCGCCTTATGTCAACAAGTTTCTTTTTGGAAAATATAAATTACAGAGAACAAAAAACTAGGATAAACCAAAAACCAACATGCTATTGAGAAGAAGTTAAGAGTTGGAAGTTTTCTACTTTTGAAGACTGTCTTCAAGTGTGTTTGTCTTTTGTCACGAATCGGAAAGAAAATCCTCCAACAAAGAATACTGGGAACCTTTGGAACACCATCAAGAAATTTTCTTTGTTATTCTCAGGAAGAACCAATAGGAATTGTGGGCTCTCTTTTTGGTAAAGGGAAGAAGAAGATAAGAGGAAGAGAGAAATTTTTAAGAGAAAATCTTGAGAGAATTGCGAAACTGCACATGCACCACTCTTCTCTCTTTTCACGTAATTTATCAAGGGAAATGAAATAACTCCACACTACGTGTAGTGGGAGTTATTCTAATTAATATAATATTATTAAATTAAAATTAAAATCAATTTAATTATGATATATTAAATCATATTTAATATATATAATTAAATATAATCAATTAAATAAATAAATATCACATATTTAATTTAATTTGAATCATATTCAAATATCCTCCTCTCACATAACCTATGGTTTTAATATAAATCTCATTCATATTAATTTTAACCTATAGTTTTTATATGAATCTCATTCATATAATTAAAATTTAAATCTTCTTTAAATATTTATCTCTCTTATAACATAAAGTATAAATTTTGAATCTCATTAAAAAATAACTTTATATTGTAATGTATCTTATATACATTATACTAATTATATCATATACAATTAACTCTCTTATTAATTTGAACATTTCAAATTAAATCAAAATATTTGTTTCTTATACAAAGCCTTAATGAGCTAGCAATGAGACCTAATGAACCTATAGATTAAAAGTTCCAATGATATGAGATTGATCAATTAAACTCTTTAATTAGATTAATCAATATTCATTAATTAACTGTCGGTCACTCCACTAAATATCTATAGTTGCACTCTTCGCACTATAGATATATTTCTGTATCCACGGAAGTAATTAATCATCAAGTCAACCTTTCACAAATTACTCATGACTACAGCTAGGTCAAATTATTGTTTTACCCCTGTAGTTACATTTAACTCCTTAAGTACCACTTATTCCTTTAATAAACAAACAGTTTATAGTCTAACTATAAACTAACCGCTCTCGGGCCCTTAAGTAATTAATCAACAGCAAATCAACCTTTCACAAATTACTCATAACTACAATTGGGTCAAATTATCGTTTTAACCCTGTAGTTACATTTAACTTCTTAAGTACCACTTATTCCTTTAATAAACAAACAGTTTATAGTCTAACTATAAACTAACTGCTTTCGGGCCAGTGAGAGGGTGAGGTCTCTATGTTCAAGACCCGAAATTAGCCCTTAAAGGAGCAATTTATCTACTTACCCTAAACATGGGAAGAAGTGAATTCCATCTTGTGATGTTCCCAGCTCTCTATTCAGACAAATCCCAAAATGGTAGGCATATTGGGTCGGCGATCTGGTCACTCTCATCCATACAAATCAAAGGATTGTCCTCATAGACATGAGTTTATAACTCACTCAGGATTAAGGTTAAGTCATCTATAGTCATCCTATGAAATGTTAACTTCTTCAATTAACAACATTACAAAAAGAAATTAAACATTTCGCGATCCAATCTTATACAAACTCTTTGCATGGGATTCCCCACTCACATGTCTCCACATTAACGATTAGGATCAAATCGTTTGTAAAATTTTACAACTTTTGTAACAATTACAAAGTGGGTCGTATCTGTAGTGTTACCAGAATAAGGCACCAAACTTTATCTCTATACTACAGATCTTTTAGTTATTACTTAAACATGATCCATCTCGTATGTCAACCACATATATGTTTAAGTTTACATAAAATAACCATAGATCTTAGTTTATTGAATTGAGTTAATGCAAAAGATAAATAAAATAACTTTTTATTTTATTGAATAAATAAAATGTATTTACAACTTTTCAAAACTACGAGCCTCCAAGAGATTTAGGACACACCAATTCCAAGATTTGTAATATAAATACAATATTTTGTAATGGTGTTACCTTGAAAAATATTAAAACATTAGAATTTGTAGCATTTGATATTAGGGGTAATAATTATTTGTTATGGGTGTTTGATGCCGAAATATACCTAGATGTCATAAAAATATGATCATCCTAAAACAATTATTCTTCCTAAAAGCTTGTTATGAATGGATGCATTTGAGGCCTCAAGATTTTAAATCAATATGTTAGAGAAGACATTTTCTACATTTTTGTCTCGAATATGCTCCTGCAGTAATAATATAAAGAGAAATATTTTAAACAGTATTATGAACTCATCTAATGTTTTCTCGTGGTTGAATGAAATAACAAGTTAGTGATTAAAAAAAAAATCATCATGAATCTTAACCAACTAGAGCAACAATATTCCCTGAAGTGAATATTGTGAATTTTAATAATTGTGGATGAAAAAACATGAATCTCAACCAACTGGAACAACATTATTCCGTGAAGTGAATGTTGTGAATTTTAATAATCGTGGTCGTGGTTGAGGTCATGACCATGGTAGAGGAAAAAATAAGTTTTTTTTTTTTTTTTCTCGTGGTAGTCATCTAAAATTTCAAAGAAACTACACAAAATGATAATTGCAAAGGAAAAACTCCACAAGATAAAAATTTAAGAAAAATGGAAAATGACAATTTTGGATGTGGCAGACTTCTTTGGATCTCGTAAAGAGAAAACTGACACAATTAATAAAATGACAAGTGCTTATTTTGATTTTGAGAATATCTAGAATTAATGTTGTTTGTTTTTTCAAAATCTATCTTTTATGTTTTCTTTAGCTAAAGTTAAACTTTTATTTTCCAAGCTTTCTTTCTTTTTTGTAATTATTTTTGTTTAATGAAGAAACATGAATAAGTTTCATATGTTGAATGACTAAAAAATGAGGAATGAAGATCTATGTCTGGCAGACTGTGCAACTACACATACAATACTTACAAGTAGAAAATATTTTTCCAAATTAACAATGCTGGAAGCAAAAGTCAATACGATATCTGGTTCTGCAAACGTAATTGAAGGATTTGGAAAAACAAATATTATTTTTCCTAGAGGAACAAAATATACAATTGACAATGCATTGTTCTAATGCGATTCAAACCATAACATTTTAATGTTTTTCATATATCCAAATTTTGATAAATATAATATTTTATATAAACTTATCTTAATTTCGTTGAACTAAGATAGGTACAGGCAAAATAAATTATACGATACTTGTAAAGCAACAATTCTACCCAACGGTTGAAAATGATCTGTTAGGAAATAATTTGTCAAAACGTATCCTATATTGGAAGTTTTAAAATGTTGAACGTTACATTTTGCAAAACTTTTATAGGTCTAATATTTTGATCCTTACAAACATTTTTTATTTTATGACAAACGTTACATATCTAAAAATTAGATTTTGAATTTTTTTTAGATTTTGAATTTTTTTATATAAGTACCCCGGTTGAAGAGATATTCGGAATGCTGCAAAGATATCAGTATCTTTAGTTTCATATTCAGAGTATAATAAGTCAATTTATAATCTTTAACACCAGGTTTGAATCCAACACTTGCTTTAGTCTCTGTTTGTGGTAACATAAGTCCCTCCCTACAACTCATGAATTAAGAATTCTCGCAACAATAAGATCTACTTGACATGAATTAGGAATCATGGTCTTAAGTTTCTTAAGAATTATTTAGGTTACTCAAATTTCGAGTGAAAAAAAAAAATAGGTAGGAACAATCGTTTAATCTACATCTGTTTGACTTTGGCCTTACACAAGATAGTCTAGCACCTCCGAAACTAGTACAGTCCCCCGTAGGATCCTTTTTTGATTTATGATACATCTACTCTATATAATTGGGGGGGGGGGGGGGGGG
>QLSR01000263.1:492133-505870 GCA_031780015.1 Citrullus colocynthis
AAAAAATTTAAAAAAAAAAAAAAAAAAAAAAAAAAAAAAAAACACGGACGTACAATTTCAATAAGTTTAGATATAAAACTAGGTTGGTTTCCAAATTTAGTATAGAGAGGGTTATAAAGGGGTATTCCAAGATTGTACTAAAAAAATGCATTTTGTACGAAATGGCACAGTAATTATTACTCACATAAAACACAATTGTACGTAATTTTAGTGTAGAATGATGTCAAAATGTACCAACAATTGTGAGTTTGGATTCCTTTTCATCGTTCCATATCAAGCCACGATTCATCTACGCCTTCAACTTTCTATCTATATCATTTTTATATTTTGATGCATGAATCCATTTTGCAAATTCAAATCATTTCAAGTTGTACTATACATAACAACCCACTGTTTAATTTGTTTGTTTAGTTATAGAAAATTTGTAAAAATCACCTCTAAGAGAGGTAGTTATTTTAATTATACCCTTAAACTTTTAATTATAAAAATTGGATATTCAAACTTATACAAGTGTTAACCCTTAAGCTTATATAATTGTATAAGTTAGAGAGTTCAATTTTTATTGTTTGAGGGTCAACTTTCTATAATTTTTATGAGTTTGAATGTCCAATTTTAACATTTGTTGAAATTTGAGGGTGTAATTGCAACTACTACCATATTTTAGGAATGGTTTTTTCAATTTGCCATCTATTTATTTATCTTTTCATTTTCTAGCTTTATTCGCTAGTTATAAATTAGTTTAATATATTATTTTGGTTCCTATATGTTGAGACTTGTTCATTTTTAATTTCTATACTTTCAAATGCTCAATGTTAGTTTCTGCATTTTTGTTATATTCTATAAGACAAGAACAAAGTAGTTCATGTTATTGTGACTTTGACATCCTTTCAAGGATGTTCTATGATCTGAAAAAATATTTTTGTCATATAGTATTCTCCCCCTCATTTTAATAAAACATCTTGGAAGTAGTTGGTTTTGTGTTTTATGTCTTCATGTTCTTGTCTCGAAAAAAATTGCCACCATACTTTCAATAAATTTCAATTTTAGTCCTAATTTAAAGTTACTTTTCTATTTAAAATAAGTTAAATGATAACAATAATTTTCACATGAAAAAATGCACTATGGGAATATCTTTTCAAAATTTACCGTGAAAATACTTATCTATTTTGAAAATAAACTATATAAAATTATATTATGAACTAAATTTAAGATTTATTGATTTTGTGCAAAGCCTCAAATACATAAACCAATATAAAATTTTAATTATAAAAATGACTATGTGTGTAATGTTTGTTCAAATATATTACTCATTTTACAATGTACTACACAAAGTTGGCAAAAAAAATCAGCTTCTTATTAGAGAGAAATTATTGGAGGAGACCATCCCATGCAATGACAATAATATATATACACTTCTCGTTTCAAGATTTTTCGTGAGTTATGATGAGTTGCAAGCAAATCAATAATCATAAATAGACAAATTACACCAGCTAGATTAGCTTATCCATCCTATCGATTTTGTTTTGTTATTGTTTTTGTCATTTTCAATTTTTACAAGTGAAAATTTGAATTCAAACAGCTGTGTCATAATAGAAGGATTTGTTGATTTTTTTCCCATTATTAGTCGAGATACAATGAATATCTTTATATTTTTTTTAATATTATAATAATATTCGTTCGGTTTGATTGTCTACAACCTGCACGAATCTTTTCATACCAATCAATCTGTGAGATTCTATACTAATAAATGATTGTACGAGTACAATGCATGTTCCATGCTCCTAACGTTGTAAAGTTTATACTGAGAATGTTATCCCACTTTAAATTTAATATTCAACAATACAATGGACAGAGTTCATGAATGTTAGAAGCGTTGTTTAATTTGTTTAGTAAAAGTTTCGAAAATAATAAATATTTTCTTGATAATTATATTTAACCTATAAGATTTTTATTAAAGTGACGTTACATTGAATTGAGAATAAATATTCTCTTGATAATCATATCTATCCAATAAAATTTTTATTTTATTAAAGTGAGGTTACATTGAATTGATTTAATTTGACCTAGTGACATGTTTCTATAAATTTAAGCAACAAACAACCTTATGCCATACATTATCTTTAAAGGGCGTTTGTAAAAATATTTGTTTTGGAGTGAGCAATGATGGTGACTTACTGGCAAAGTAAGCAAAATTTTGGAGACACAATATCCTCTCTCTCTCGAATAATTCATTCGGATGAGACATTAGTCTTTGTCTTTTCAAATTTAATGTCACATCTTATATATCTTTTCACTCTCCCTTCCCTTTTGGACATACGCTCCCCCATTTCCCCACCCTATTATTCCTTCTCTCTTTTTAAATATTGGTGATTGTTTAGGTTGGTTTTTGAACACCTCAATTTATGAGATAATTCGTTTAACCATACAATATTTAACTGTCAAGAAAATTCGTAAGATATTAAATCTTAAGTAAGTGTTACCATAAATTGAATCTATGACATTTCCTTCTCTCATTTTGTCACGATAATAAACTATTATTATTATTAGGTTAAACTACCATTTTAGTTCTTATGTTTTGAAGTTTGTTCAGTTTTAGTCCTTGTACTTTCAATTGTTTAATTTTGGTTTCTTTACTTTCAATAGAGCTTAAATTTAGTCTATGTGAAGGTAACTTTTATTGAAATTAGTATAATAATAATAATAATAATAATTTTCATGCTAACCAATTTAATATCTGAACATATTTTCAAAATTTATAGTAAAAACAATAGTAAATAACAAAAAAATTTCTAAAAAGTCAACAATAAACTAACATTGGAGACTAAATTTAAGATTCATTGAAAATATAGAAATTAAAATTGAACAATTGAAAATATAAAGACTAAAATTAAACAAACTTTAAAGTATAGGGACTAAAAGAGTATTTCCTTATTATTGTTATTGTAAAATAAAATTTCAATTATTTTCTAAAAGATCATGGATTTGTTAAATACAAGATTCAAAGTTTAGAATTTTATTAGACATAAAGATTTAAATTTATTAAATTTATGCCCATAAATTTTAAGAAGTTCTCTAGGCACAATTGAAACTTTGCAGTCTATTAAATAGAAAATTAAAAAATAAAAATATTTGAAAATTCTTAGATTTGATTTTATATTATATTTTATAGATTATAGATATAGATTATACATTATACATTAGTTTACTAATTTTATTTTATATTATATTTCATAATTAAATTATATTTAAATACTACTTTACTCCTTTTACTTTTGGTTTTGGTTTATTTTGATCCTCATACTTTCAAAATTTTCATTTTGGTCCCATAGTTTCAAAATGTCCATTTTGATTCTTATACTTTTGACTTTTATTTATTTTGGTTTTTATACTTTTAAAAAGTAATAATTTAAATCCATTTTCATTTTTATTTCATTTTTAAAGGACCAAAATGATCTCTTTTTTAAAGTTAAAAGACTAAAATGAACTAAAGTGGAACAAGTATCGAAATGAATATTTGAAAGTATAGGGACCAAAATGAATCAAAGTTGAAAGGATAAGGACTAAAATGAATGTTTTGAAAGCACAAAGATCATAATAAACCAAAACCAAAAGTATAAGAACCAAAATAGTATTTAAACCTTATAATTAAAGGAGAACCTTCAACTGATTGGAGAATGAAATGACAAAACTTGTATTTTATTCTTCATAGCCCATACAAATTATTGGTGATGATTAATTTTTAATTTATTATTGAAAATTAAATATTAAAAATTTTGTGAGACGCTAGGTTATAAAATTATTTTCTCAATGAAGAACATAGGTTTACAATAGATCATTAAATTTGGATACACTTTTGGTCTTTGAGGTTTAGAGTTGATGTGATGTCTAAGGTTTCAAAAGTGGCACTTTAGTCCATAAAATTTGGAAAATAAGTTTAAATGGTCTCTACTGTTAAATTGACCATTAGTTGACTAACGAAAAATTGATTTAGAAATATTTATTTGATTTTATATTATTTATATATGATATATGGTTTTATCTGTATACTTATACATTCAAGATTGAAATGTAAAGAAAAAATCCAATTGAAAAAAATTGTCGAGAGATCCATTGCACAACGAGAAACGAAAATAGGAGAAATGTTATCTCTTAGGTGAGGGATTTAATGGACAATGAGAGAAGAAAACAAGATGGAATAGAGAGTGAAGAAATATTTCCAAATCATTTAAAATTAACATATCAACAATCTCACATCATTTTTTCGTTAGTCAACTAACGGTCAATTATATTTAACAATAGAAATCATTTAGAACTATTTTCTAAATCTCAGGAATAAAGTGTGACACTTTTGAAATCTAAGGGACTAAATAAACATAAACTTCAAACCTCATTGACCAAAAGTGTATTTTGCGCTTCAAATTTTTATTTTGTTAGAAAATGTCATATACAAAAGCAATACATTGATTATAAAAGAAAAAAAATAACCCTAGCTATACACTCATTTCTACAAATAGATTTGCTCCCATAGCAGTTGATAGATAAACACTCTTATTCAACTTCATCAAACTTGAGTTGTAATGTCACAAGCTTAGGGGAAAGGGAGCTAGCTTAATTGTATAGTATATGTTAACAACAAAAAGGTATATATGAATCCTCGACCTATATCATACAAAAAAAAAAAAAAAAAAACGACGACCACAAGCCTAGAATTCAGGATATAGATACATCAAATGTATCATCACTTGCAAATGAATGCGTACCATCATTTTTTAGATGCCTTGAAGATTAAAGTAGAAATTGGTGAAAAGGATGATTAAAAAAACTCTTATTTACTGTAGTAAAAGATTAGAGTTACAAAACTTTTTAAATTCTGACGTTTAATTACATAAGATAATAAAAATGTAGTATTATTTTTCAAATTAAATTAATACTTAAATAAGTAACAGTAGAAGTGAATTGGTGAGCTATGCTCATTATGAGCTATTATTGTAGAAGTGAATTTAATTATTTGCTTGTCGTTCTATATATATAAAAATAAAAATAAAAAATATTTCAAAAAATCAAAGACAAAAAAACAAAAGTTTGAAAATCAGTCAATACATTGAAAGCTACTTTCATCAACTCTTTTTTAGTTGCATTATAACTTTAAAAAATAAAAATAAAATCAAATGTTCAAATTCTTATCCCTTCCTATCGTAGATTTTCTTTTTTTTGAAAAAGATTATGTAATTAAAAAAACGAGTAAGTGCTAAAAAAAGAGAACGTGAATCGTATACATGGACTACATTTTGAACAGAATAATTATGATTGTACTTTATTATTATTGTTTTTTTCTAATTAGTGGGAGAATTCAAACCACAAACCTCTTGATCACAAATGTATATCACATGTCAGTTTAATTATGCTCGTTTTAGCTTTTGTCTTGCTCTTTCAAAACGTGACATTAATAGTTCTAGTTGGGGAAGGCAACGGGGCAAGGCAGATGGAAGGCGCGAAATTCATCGCCCAATTTCGCTCCAATTATTTAAACCATTCTCACCAAACCATAGTAGCGACAAAATCAGGTCAAACACAGATAACCTATTAATTTCTCTATCAAACAGTTGTCAACTCGATGGTAACCAATGAAGAGGATTGAAGTTGTTTTGTCTAATGTAAAAAAAAAAAAAAAAAAAAAAATTGCAGAGAATTAAATTGAAATTGAATTCGAATAATTAAAAACCTAACTTAGGCTTTCAAGCTATTCTCCAATTGTAACTCGATCATTAATTCATCAGATTAATTTCTATTTGTTCCACCCTTAGCCAACTTGCCTAGAACGCTAGATGAGTGTCCAATTTATCAAATTAGTGGAATTAACTAGATGAATGCATCCTAGTTAACCTAATCAATCGCATTAAGTCTAAGGAATTTGCTAAGCCGAACATTCAATCAGAACGTTGACCTAAACATTCAAATTGATTATCCCCTAGGTTGATAGACCAATTTTTTGTTTTGTTTTATACAACAGATCACAAGCCTAACTAACATATTACTACTTTTCAGATTAGGTTGCAATTAAATGTCACATATTACCACTAATCTCTAGCTTGCGATTACACCAAGTTCAATCAAGTTTGTCAAACAATCATGAAATTTAAATAACAAAAAACACACAACAATAGAGAATAATCTTATGGAAATTGACCTAGAATCTCACAAGTGTACAATACAAGGGGAAATCATTCTAAACCTAAGCTAGAACAAGTACCTTAGCCAATAATTGATATGATCCACACCGAGGTATTGCTTCGGTACATCAAATAATCAAAAGGTGGAAGAAAGGAGAAGAAAAGAGAGGAAAAATCTTCTAAAGTGCGACTGCAATCGGAGATGCCCAACCCTAGGCGGCATTTTTTTAATTTTTTTACATTTTTTTTAGAAATCGCGACGTGTTGCAGCGCACTTGGGAATCGTCGCAGGTTTTTGGATCAAAGTGTCACGGTGCTCTAAGACAACGTTGTGACACTGCAAGCATTTTTCAGAAGCTCAGCTTTTGGGAAAAAGCACTACGACGACGCCATGGCTTCAAGGGCAATTTGGTCATTTTGATCCTCTCTTTCCCGTTTGATGTAATTGAGCTCCGTTTTGATCCATTTTAGCTCTAATGACCGATTCTACTCATAAGGGCTCGATATCTGTAAAATAATGAAATAGACATATAAAATCTAAGGACAACCTTGAATTAAGCGGAGCGAGATAGCACATTTTCTGTGTTATCAGTGGGGTCAAGGATGTATTCCTCGTCCCTATACCCGCAGGGCATTTTCATCCCATTTTCGCTCTATTCTAGCTGTTCTAGAGAGTCGAGGTCGGGGTCAGGGGATCTTCGTTTGGAGATCGGGTTCCCATGGTGAAAAATTCTCGTATTTTTCTTATTTAAAATTTAATTAAAATGTGGTGTTTATATTAAAATTATAAGTTGTTGCATATTAGAAGTCAGTATTAGGGTTTTATTCAAATACAACAAAATGAACCAAAATATTTACAAATATAGTAAAATGTCATTGTCTATCAGTGATAGACACTGATATTACTATAATTTATCACTATTAGATATTGATAGACATAAATAAATGTCTATTAATGTTAATGACTGATAGACTGTGACATTTTATTATATTGTAAGTATTTTCAGAAGTTTTGCTATTTAAAATAATTTCTCTTAGTATTTCCATTGTTTTATTTTTTCAAATGTTTAGTTAAAATACATCATAACGTTTCTTATTGTAAATTGGACAAAAAAATAAGTTTATTATATTATAAATTAAATAAAAAAAAAAACATAAATGCAAACTAACACTAACAATAGCTTATTATTTTTTTAGTACAACAATTATGGAGATGGGGGATCAAACCTTCCACCTCTAGTCTATGAAGAAAAGTTATGTCAATTACCGCTGAGCTGAGCTCATTTTGGTTATATATATAATATATTTTTTTTTATTTCTTGTTTTTTGTAAAAGACCTTTGATGTTAGTTTGAGGTGAGAATCGAATCTCTAACCTTGAAGTCAATAATACAAACTTATGTCATTGAACTGTGCCATGTTGACACGGGGTTACAATATTTGTCAAGTGACAATGGTTTTCTTAACAACTTAATTTTGGGGGCACATGCTTGATAAAAGAGAAATTGCGTAGAATGACCAAAATGGAACACGAAAAAATGGCCCTTTTTTTTTTTTTTAAATTCTCGGATTTATGGCCAAAACATAATGTAGAGGGCCCATTTCCCTATTTGTTTTTCCAATTTTGGCCTCTTAATCTCACACTTGGTTCAATTATGTGTAGGGTATATCTCCTCACAAATTTAGTATATCTCCTCCAAAATAAATTATGTTGGGATTTGATTACTAATTATTTATTTTTAAATATTAGGGGCGGTTTAAAAATACTAAAAAAAAAACAATAAAAACTTCTTCAATAAATTCCTGGTTTGCCTTGCACCAATAGCCTCTATCGTCTACTGCTATTGGCATCAGCACATCTCAAATCCAAATTTCTTATTAATTACACTCAATAGACCAAGTGCTCCCTTAGTGTATGATTTGTATGAATAATATTATGCTAAATTTTATGTGCAACATCTATAGAAAGGAAACAATGCTAGCGGCTAGCAATGTAGGACAATGTCCAATGGGGAAGTCGCCGTGGGTAACCGTAGCCTTTGTTCATCAATATACTGTTTTACCTACCGTTTTCAAGAGCATGGAGTAGAATGAGTGGTTTGAGTTTTGTAGGGTCAAGGAAAAGTTAAAAAGTACACTGTGATTATTGAGCATTTTTGTCAAATGCTTGATTGTGGACAAATTAAGGGGTTATTGGACAAATTTGAGGGTCCGGAAGCTCTTCTAATCTCATTGAATATAAACACCTTTGAAACCCTAGCTAAAAGAACGGATGATGGAAGAAAGGTAACATTTCTCTCTCTAGAAATGAAATGTGTTCTTGATAGGAAATTTTCATTGGAACATTGTAAATACTAGGGTATTTGCATGTTTTCTCAAATCTATTAAACTCTTCTTTACACTATTATCTTGCTTTTTGTTATTCTAACCCTCAAGATTTTGATGAGTTGCAAATCATGTATTTGCATTCAGTAAATGTTTTTGCCTTTTTTTTTATATAATATTTTAAGTGATTTTTAAATGTGCAAATACTAGGTATTTACATTTTTTTAAAAAAAAAAAACTATTAAAGTCTTTACAACTGTTTATTTATCTTTTGTTATTCCAACATTTGAGGTTTTTAATATCTTACAAATATCATGCATTAGTAGAAAATCCTTTTGTCTAATATAGTATTTCCATTCAAAGATTTAATTTGTTATTACAAAATATTTGTATGACAATTGATTTTATTTTTGTTGTATTTGCAAGACTCAACCTACAAAATTTTAGTGGTTACAAAACACTTGTGTGGCCTAGTTTTAAGCAAGTTACTATAATTATGGACACCAAATCTCATAAGTATTTTTTTTTTAAAAAAAGTAATTGTTTTTAGTTGTTATCTTAAATTTTACGAGATTTTTTGGACGGCTAGTTAGATTATTAGATATTTTATTTTTAATATCTTAGATTTGTTTAAAACACACCATAATTATAGGGATTGGACAACAAGGGTATATTTATTGTCTGACCATTTTTCTAAATTGAAGCCGTCTTCGCCATTTTTTAAAAATATCATTCTATTTTGGTCATTTGTCCAATTGGCCCTTGAGAAAATGGCACGGATAGCCCAAAATGGGAAACCCAAATGAAATTTGTCCTGGATTTTGAAAACAATTTTTTTTTGACATTTTGCTTACATCATTATGGGGTGAAATTACTAAAAATACCAAAATTGAAGTGTGCTCGAGATTCTCGCCTTCTTCTTAGTCTTCTTCTTTCTTCTTCTGTTTCTGGTTTGGTTTTGTGCTCTCAGATTTGCAACTTCTTTTTAGTAAATCCAAAATGTGTTCGTCTTATTCTTTTACTTTTCTCTTTGAATCAAAGATGGAGCATGAATCAAAACAAGATCAAGAAGAGAGAGTGAGACCAAAGAGCGAGGGGAAGGAGGAAGAATCCAACCGCAAGGGGAAGAAGTTGCAAAATGGAAAAAATTGAAGAATTGAGAGGAGGAGCGAGAGGTGAGAGAAAAAAACAAGATTCATGTTTACTCCTCAATCCAATTTATTCATGGGTTAGATCCGTAATTTTGCAGCACTATTACGTCATTAGAAGGCCAAATTTCATTAATGTCATTAAAAGAGGCCATCATTTGAAAATCCCGCAGGTTTCTATCCAAGATAGTTGTGGGGGATGAGAATGTAATCGCAATACTTTAAAATTTTGTTTTATTATATATTATTTAAATTTAAACTAGTTTTATCTAAATTTCTTTTGTTGGAAACTTTTATATAAAGAAAGTATTAGAAAATCAATTTACCAAACGGGAATTCCAAAACGTGCCCTGATATATCCCAAAATTGGAAATTACTTATGAGGATAGGAAGGAAGAACTTTTCTATATAGAAAAAAAATATTGTATTTTTAAAAATAATTAGAAAAATATAATGGCTTTAAAACTATTTATAAAAATATTGTAGTTTAAAATAAGTTTGCAAGTGGTTTATGTCAATTAAAAAATAATCGAGTTGCGGTCGGTCTGGCACCGTGGAGTCTTGAGCACCGTAAACTACTCTAACCTTGCTAAAACAAAGGAGAATAGTAAGTAATCTCCAAATGGGAGCTTTGACCTTAATTCTTGTGTGCTTAGCTGAATTACACTCCTTGTACTTAGGCATCAAAGTGTGGTAGACTTTGCACCACATCGGTGTGTGAATTTCTTACGTAGGTTAGCTCGGAAAGCAAGACTATACCCGGAAAAGCGAGTTGAGTTGAATGTGGGGCCAACGACGTCAATGAACGCATGCGAGATATGTAACAACCAAAAAATTTCATTAAGAACAATCTAACAACGATGCAAAAACGAGTAAATAAAACTAATCGAAACTTAGAATAACCTCAATTATTAACTGAACTTCAAGGCTTGAAACCCGATCCAAATTCATCCTCCAAACATATAAAGTACTAAACCAGTATTTGGAAGAAAAAACAACAACTGAGAACAACCAAAACTATCAAAGGTTTAGTAGAAGCATAAATTCGAAGATCATAAATAAACTCCTCGTGTTATACCAGAACGCTAATCCTTTAATCACCGTCAAAACTATTGCTTGCACCGCATCTAAAAAACATTTTGAAAAATAAAGATGAATACAAAAATACTCAATAAGCAATTTCCACAAGTTCATAATACATTTTCTTTAAAATGAAAAATATTGAATCATAAAAGTTCAATCAACAAAACATTTGTTTGTTTGTTTGTTTTTTAAAAAAATTAGACTAATGTTGGACAAAAGTCAAATTTTCATTAAAACAATCTTCCAGTCTTTCAATACTTTCAAATATAGAGTAGGAAAGATGCATAATTGAAGTAGCCCAATAGAGATGGTTATTTGTCGGTAACACCAATCATTCATTCAGTCACAGATGTCGATTAACAGTCAATCAAAACAACAGTCAAATTACTTAAGTGTGAGGCCACGTGAGTGCAACACACACATAAAAATACATTCCAAAGAATGAACCACATAAATGTGTATTCTCACAAATAAGCTTCAAGTAGATCATATATCGTCAATTCCAAATTTGGCTACAACAAAATACCATACAGTCTAACACACAAAAATTGGCATATCTAGATAGCCTCTATTGAATTGTTCACAGACATGTGAAACCAACTATACAGTTTCAAATAGCAATTTTGGAAGCAAAACACATCAAATCAAACCGTTCAAATTATTCAAAAGTTTTCCAGAAGTAAACAAAACCAAAACATTCAATTCAAAATCAGTCAAAAAACTTATAATCATCATTCAAGACAATCAAATACTTTTATTTTGCGAAATCAACTAAAAATATATATTCATAAGTTTGTTTTATACGCTTCTATCCTTTTCAACGTTCTCATAATTTTTTTTAATGTACAAATTGGTCATATCCATTTTTTTAAGCCAAAAAGACAATACAACATAGCTAAACCTTCTCAAGAATGAGTGAGAGGCTAGAAAGACATCTTTCCATACCAAATAATTCTTAGTAGAAGATGCTAGAGTAGTAAATTAAATCTTCGTCGAAGCAACAAGAGAAAGAGAACCTCTTAAATGAAAAAAAAAAAAAAAAGACTTATGAAAGATTCGAGTCAAATTCGTTTAGGAGATTCCCAACTTCAAGAGATTATTAATTGTTGAGAGAAAAAGATATATATGAACTAAATACACTAGCAAACTCAAGATAGTATGGAGAAGTCAATAGGTAATCGTGGCATGCTTCTGATAAGCGTTGTCTTGAAGACAATTATTCGCTCTGCACCAGATGCAAGCAGACTACGACAATCATCTCAGTAGGATATAACGACTAGCTTTAGTGGTACTGCAACCTCAAACTACTCAGATTTGACAGAAACTCAAGGCCAAAAAAAAAGAAAGAAAGGAGAGAAATCTTCAATTTGCAGTAAAATGCTACAAATGAAGAAACAAGTTGCTATTTATAGGCTAGCAACTTATTAACTCTCCAAAATACAAAATAAAATTAAATAAATACAAAAATTGAAACATTTGTCAAATTGAACTCAATTTAGTTGTTACTTGACAAAATCAAACATAACTCATTCAAATTGCAGAAACTACAAATTTAGCTTTCATACATATTAAATTTGTACCGAAACATCAACTTAATTTGACGGTTTCAATCTAATTTGAAGTTTCTAACAATGAATTTAATCTACACAATTAAATTCATTTTTATGTTTCAATATTCATTTGTTTTCACTTCCTTTCATTATATATATAATTATTTATGAGGATTATCCAACTATAGGGACTATTTATGAGTTTTCATCGAACCATAAGAATTAGATCCTAACAATTAAAACCATGAGGATTAAATTCCAACTTTATCCAAACCGTAGAAATTAAACTTGTAATTTAACGGATATTTAAATTTCATGTCGAATATTTAAAAAATATATATATGTTCGTCTAATAACCATTTATATTTCACTCTATAAAATTATGTTTAATTCAAACATTTTTATTACGTCTAACGCATTTCATTTCATTATAAATTAACTAAATTAAAGATACATAGGTTTTAGTCATTATCTCTTTCATTACTCTTAAATTTCAGGTTAGATATATATTTATTATTTAAATTTAATTAAAAGTGTGTTTATTTAAAAATTTATGTTCTAAATATTTTTAAACTATAAAGACCAGACTATCACACCATAAATATCAACACTTAACTTGATTAATGTTTTTGTGGTCATAACAAAATTTAATGGTACAAACGCTAGATTGTTTATTACATACTAAACTTTAAAGACTAAATGTTTCATAAAAAAAAAAAATAAAAATCAATATTTAATAGAACATGAATAAATGTTTATATATATAGAAAGAGGATAAACAACCCAAAAAGACAAAAGCTCAAACAAACTATATGACTATAGATTGCTGTAGCTTTTAAAATAATTGTTGGCAGTTGTGCTATTAGAAAAATTATTTGTGAAAAGAAGTAAAATAGTGTTTGGTAAATTTCGGCTTAAACTTAAAAAAGTAGGTTAGAGTGTTTGGTAAATAAATTAAAAAAACATCTTATTTTAGATATAATAACTAAAATATACTTATAATTAATTTTTTTTTATAAATTTTTTTTGTAATTTAAAATTTTAAATAATTGTTTAGTACGATAAATTTGGTTTGTTATAGATTAGTTTTTAAATATTAAAGAAAATAGCTTTATTTAAAAAAAAAATCAATATGATATACTTCTCTTTTAGAAAATGATGGATTTAACTCATGAAAAATAGAAAATAGATTTGATTATGTGAGAAATAGATAAATATATAAAACAAATCTTCATTTTAAAGTATAAAATTGAAAATTAAATATTAATTAAAAATTATACTTGATTTTAGGACTCTAAAAGCTAGTAGGATATTTCTTTTAAAATAAATGTGAAATTATCGTAAATTATTTAAATCTGTTTTACCAAACACAAAAAACAGTTACAACTTTTCTAAATGACTTTTTGACACAACTAACAAAGTGAGCCAACACATGTTAAAAAAGAGAGGGGGGGGGGGGGGG
>QLSR01000263.1:506083-573397 GCA_031780015.1 Citrullus colocynthis
GGGGGGGGGGGGGGGGGGGGGCTAAACTGTGATCGAATAGAGTAAAATTGCAGCTGAAATAGACACATAGTGATTTTACGTGGAAAACCCCTAAACAAATTAGGGTAAAAACCACGGGCAAGGATAGAAGAATTTCACTCTAGAAAATAGGAGTTACAAACTTTCTTTCTTATAGAAGGATAGAAAACTCTCTTATAAGAAGAAACTCTCTCTACTCTTTCTCTCACTCTTACTCACTTGTTGGAGATCTTGAGATGGTTTGGCAACGATGAGTCCTCACCTATTTATAGCCCAAAGAGACTTGGGTTTGGCAACGATGAGTCCTCACCTATTTATAGCCCAAAGAGACTTGGCCATCAAGCAAATCTAATGGCTCCAATTTATCCTTGATAGATGTGAAGGATCCAATGGCTCCAATTGTCCTTGATCAATGTGAAAGATCTAATGGCCATAAATTAATCTTGGACAAAGTGTAAGATCCAATGACCCAAAATTGTCTCCAAGAAAATTCTTGAATAATAAGGATATTTCTTGATAATCATCCAACAATCTCCCACTTGGAGATTTGATTGATAGTCAATCATATCTCCACACCATTCTTTCTACCTTGTCATCTTCATGTTGCTTATGTTTCTGCTAGGTTATTCGAGGATCGACACCAATTGAACTTGTCAGTATTGACTGCCTTTGTTAAGTAATCTGCTAGGTTTTCTTTTGTATGAATTTTATGCATATTCGTTGTTTCTTCCTCCACTTTCTCACGAACGAAGTGGTATTGCGCTCGAATATGTTTGGATTTGGCATGGAAAGCTGGATTCCTTGCAAGGTACAGGGCGCTCTGACTATCACAAAATAGAGAAATTTTTTCATGTTCATGCCCGAGCTCTTCTAATAACAATTTTAACCATATCGCTTCTTTACTAGCTTGTGTAGCTGCAACATGTTCTGCTTCTATTGTTGATGTTGCCACAACTGACTACAGTTTGGAAACCCAGCTTACAGCTCTGCTAGCAAAAGTGAACACATATTCGGTGGTGGATTTGCTTATATCAAGATCACCTGCATAATCTGAGTCAACATATCCTCTGGCAGTAAAGTTAGATCCTCCATAACATAATGCAACATTTATGGACCCTTTAATGTATCTAAGGATCCTTTTAACAATATTCCAATGCTCTCGACCAAGATTCACCATATATTGACTAACTACTCCCACTGTATGAACAATGTCTGCTCTGGTACAGATCATGGTGAACATTAAACTTCCCACTGTTGATGCATACGGTACTCGAGACATCTCCATCCTCTTTGCTTCACTGCTAGCGCTCATACTGGAGGATATCTTGAAATTAATAGGAAGATGGGTAGAAATTGCCTTACAATCTTGCATGTTGAAGCATCACAATACCTTCTTCAAATAATTTTTCTGAGATAGCTAAATCTTCCTATTATTTCTGTCTCGGTTAATTTGCATCCCCAGAAACTTGTTAGCTGGTCCTAAGTCCTTCATTTCAAATTCCCTGGCCAACTGAGCCTTCAATTCTTCGATACAATCTTTGTTGGGGCCTAATACCAATATGTCGTCCACATACAACAACAAAACAATGAAGTCTTCTTCTCCAAACCTCTTGAAATATGCACAAGGGTCTGCATTAAATCTGTTATATTCAAGGCTCACGATGAAGGAATCAAATCTCTTGTACCAACACCTCAGTGCATGTTTGAGACTGTACAAAGATTTGTTTAACCCGCAAATCAAGTTCTTTTTTCCGTTTACTTCAAAACCTTATGGTTGGAGCATATAGATTTCTTCTTCAAGATCTCCATGGAGAAACAAAGTTTTAATATCTAACTGCTCCAATTGTAAGTCAAATGTGGCACACATTGTCAGGACTACTCTAACAAAAGTAAGTCGAACTACTGGAGAAAAGATCTCATTGAAGTCTTCTGAGCATATCCTTTTACCACCAATTGTGCATGATACCTCTCTACTTGGTCATCATTGTTGCGCTTGATCTTATACACCCACTTGTTACCAATGGGTTTTCTTCATTGTGGTAGTGTTACAAGTTCCCAAGTTTTGTTCTTATGAAAAGCTTCTATTTCTTCTTGCATTGCTGTCATCCACTGAGCATCATCTGAACTAATCATTGCCTCTTGGAAAGTTAATGGCTCTCCATCCTCGGTTAGAAGATAATATGCAACATTGCTTTCCATAATCTACTTAGATTGCTAATCTGGTGGTTTTGTTATTCGACCGGATCGACAAATGTCTGGTACTTGTGTTTCAACTGGTTATGGGATCTTGTGTACTAGTTTAGCTTCAGAAGAGTCCTTTATAGATTCTTTCTCCACATGTACTGTTGTAGTCTCTGAGCTTTTATTTATAGTGCTATCATTTTCTTCTTGTTTCTTATCTTCCACAAAGATTACATCCCTACTGATGATAACCTTGTGGGCAGTGGGATCCCACAGGCGATACCCCTTCACACCATCAGCATACCCCAAGAATAAACATCTTTTGGATTTTGGATCCAGCTTTGTAGTTTCTTAGGCATTGTACATCACGTACACTAGACTGTCGAATATATGGAGTTTTGAATAATCAACTGGCTTGCCAGTCCACATCTACATTGGTGTTTTTAACTCAATTGCAGTTGATGCAGCACGACTTACCACATAATAGGCAGTATTGATTACTTCTGGCCAAAAAGTCTTCTCTAAGCCTGCAGCTCCCAACATTGCTCTTGTTCTTTCTAACAAGGTTCTGTTCATTTGCTCTGCCATTCCATTTTGCTAAGGAGTGTAAGCAGCAGTGAACTGTCTTTTAATGCCTTCCTGATTGCAAAATTCCACAAACTCGTTGCTTATATATTCTCTTCCATTATCTGTCTGTAAACACTTTATCTTTTTACCAGATTGAAGTTTCACTCGTGCTTTGAATACTTTGAAGATTGAACACACATCTACCTTTTTCTTGATAGGATACACCAAACATCTTCTGGAGTAATCGTCTATAAATTACATAAAGTACCTTGCTCTTCCTAGAGATGCAACTGGTGCTTGCCATATATCAGAATGAACCAATTCTAGAATCTCTTTACTTTTAGAATTTGATGTGTTGAACTTTAATCTATGCTGCTTACTTGTAACATAATGCTCACAACAGGGTAGAGACACCTTAGTGAACCCTGAAAGTAGATTTTGCTCTATAATACCTTTTAATCCTTGTTCAGACATGTGTCCAAGTTTCTGATGCCACATCATCAAAAGCTTTTCACTTGGACTACTTAAAGCAATTGATGCTTCTCCTTCTTGCAAAGTTTCTCCCTTTAGCATGTACAAGTTTGCATCCACTTTCCTTCCTTTCATAAGTAAAAGTGCACCTCAAATCATCTTCATGATTCCCTTCTCAACTACAACTTTGCAATCAAGGTCATCAAGTTGACCCATTGAGAGCAAGTTCTTTTTCAGGCCTTTTACATGTTGTACTTGTTGGATAGTGCGAACTGTATTATCATGGAGCTTCGACTTGATAGTTCCAATGCCGACAATCTTCAATGCATGATATTACAGCTGGACACAGATCATCCAGAGACAGGTTCATAATGATAAAACCATTCTCGACAAGAAGTCATATGATAAGTGGTTCTTGAGTCAAAGAACCATACATCAACCATTTTTTTTTCTGCCTTCTGTAATCGTTACTGCTTCACAAGTCAAGGCACCACTTTCATTTAAGGTGCTTGCTACATTTCCCTAGATTCCAACAATCCTTCTTCAGATGTCCCTTCTTTCCACAATTGTAGCACTTTATGTTCTTCTTACTCCTTTATTTTGACCTTCCTTGATTTTGGCTCCCACTTGAGCCACGCTTAGTTGACCTGCCTTTTATCACTGTCAATGCTTCTGCTTGTTGTGAACTTACCAACTTATCTTCTTTGTTCTTGTGCAGATTTCCCTCCTCTAAAATAGGAGCTGCAATATCATCAAAGCTTAGATAGTCAGTGAGAACATTATTTGTCAGATTGATGACAAGTTGATCATATAAATCAGGAAGACTTTGAAATAGAAGTTGAGCACGTTCATTTGACTCTATTTTATGACCCGACGATGTGAGTTGAGAAAATAGAGTATTCATTGTGTTCATGTGCTCTGTCACTGATGTGGACTCTAATATCCGAAGAGTATACAACTTCCTCTTAAGGAAAATCTTGTTGTGAAGTGATTTAGCCTCATACAATTTTGTGAGATGATCCCAAATCTCCTTTGCAGTTTTCTTCTCCTCCATGCTTAACAATACATTATTTGCCAATGCTAGATGAATGTTTGCAATAGCATTCCAATCCATATCGTTCTGTGATCTCCACTAGCCTCCCGTCGATGGTTGCAAGGCAATTGCCTTTTCTCAAGAAAGACTTCATCTTCAACTTCCACAACGAGAAATTAGTTCTGTTGAACTTCTCAATCTCAAACTTTGCCGCCATTACTTCTATCACGAGCTATAAACAATCCTAGATCGTGCCTTTTAATTTAGGTGCAAAATATCTAACTTATTTTCTGATGTGGAGGATCCACCTATTAATGGTAACCATAGAGCATCTGGTAAGTAAATATTCGAACTCAAAATTACACCAGGCTTTGATACCACTTGTTAAAAAAAAGGAGAGGAGGGGGGAGAGGGGGAACTGAACTGTGATTGAATAGCTTAAGATTGCAGCTAAAATAGATTGAGAATAATAATGAAGAAGAAGGAAGAGAATAACACACAATGATTTTACATGGAAAAGCAACTAAAATAGATTGAGAATAATAATGAAGAAGAAGGAAGAGAATAACACACAATGATTTTACATGGAAACCCTTAAACAAATTAGGGTAAAACCACGGGTAAGGATAGAAAGAATTTCACTATAGAAAATAAGAGTTACAAACTTTCTTTCTTACAGAAGGATACAAAACTCTCTTATAAGAAAAAACTCTCTCTACTCTTTCTCTCACTCTTGCTCACTTGTTGGAGATTTTGGGATGGTTTGGTAACCATGGGTTCTCACCTATTTATAGCCCAAAGAGACTTGGTCATCAAGCAAATCCAATGGCTCCAATTTATCCTTGATAGATGTGAAGGATTCAATGGCTCCAATGGTCCTGGATCAATATGAAAGATCTAATGGCCATAAATTGATCTTGGACAAAGTGTAAGATCCAATGACACAAAATTATCTCCAAGAAAATTTTTGAATAATAAAGATATTTTTTTGATAATTATCCAACAACACATTCTGACTACGACGAACGTGAGAGCAAACAATTTAAATTAATAAAAAACACTTTATAAAAAAAATAAAAATCTCGATTCTATCTTTATATCAAATTTAACATAAATTTAACAAGTAAAACTATGAAAAAATATCTACACGTCTGTACAAAATCACAAATATAGGATTAGGGCATGAAGTCAGTCGGCGGCTCCTGATTGGTCCACGTAGTCCACATAAATGTTGCTTACAGCCAATCCCAAGTTGAGGAAAAGAGGGCCCCACAAACCCACTCGATTGACTGTCCTCTTCTTTCGTCCTTTGCCTCTCCTTCCGCTCCTAAATTTTGCTTCTCTGTACATTTTTCATAATACTGTCCCAATCCCTCCTTTTTTTTTTATCTTCTTTCTCCTTCTCTCTCTTCACCGACGGTGGCGGTGGCGGTGGCGATGAAGGAGGAGGAATTATCTCATTGGTGGCTCTCCCAGACGCGTATTTCAGAAGAAGAAGAAAAAGTGGTTAAGATGTCAGGATTGGTTTTACTTTTGATGGCGTGTGAAATGGGTGTATATATCTATGGATGTAATAGCAAAACCCTATTTCTCTTTCTAATTATCGGTTGCTGCTGCCGTCCATGATGGAAAGATATATATTTTTTGTACATATGCACAGAAGGTGTTCGATGAAATGTCTGACAAAAGAGAGAAAAAAAGAAACAGAAAATTCATGAGAAGGGCTAAGAAAATGGTTGTTTGTTTGTGGGTTTTATGGATTCCATGAATGGGTGGGTTTTAAGGTGATAGATCTGACGAATTAAAGGTAATTGTTGATGAGGTTTTGTTGGGTTTGAATGAATGAATGATGGAAGTGTAAGAAGATGGAGGGGGAGAGAGCAAAAGGGCAGGAGAGTGACAGAAGAGAGTGAGCACACGCTGCAGCCAAATGTATGAAAGGCATACCTTTGCGGGTGCGTGCTCACTTCTCTTTCTGTCAGCTTCCCCATAATTTTCCCTTCTGCTCTCTTCTTCTCTCTCTCTTTCGTTCTATTTTCTCGCTGATTCATACTGTCAGAAGGCCAGATGTCTATCGGCTATCGCTCCGTTCCTCTCCCTAATTGGTTCTTTTTTCCTACTCTGATGGACAAATGGAACAATAACACTGGTGAAGTTGAAGCGGCCTCTTCGAAGTTTCAAGCGGTGCCACTGTAGTGTACAATTTCGCCTTGCACACTATTAATCTGTCAGTTTGTTCTCATCCATTTGAATATTTATTAATATATTATATTCTTTGGCTATTGCAATTTTCCATGGAAACCCTTTTCTTTTCTTTTTCTTGACATTGATTTCAATGGAAACTTGGTAGCGCGACTTTTGATGGTCCTCTCCTGCTTATATATGGAACTTTTGAAGGTACAAAACCGATTACTATTCATATTTAACTAGTTTAAAACCCTGATTACTGTTCCCATCTAGACCATAAACTCCCGGCTACGTTTTGGGGTTTCCTTTGGTATAATCGAATAGAGTACACTCTGTGTTCTTTTATTGTTTTTATTTCTATTTATTTTGGTTTCCTGAAATTTGGGTTATTCCATATCTGACCAAATATTTCTTTTACTCTTCAGAATATTGGAATCTGCGGATATATTTATGCAGGCATTATTTTTCGTTGCTGAAAGAGTTTTGCAGATTTTGTTTTGAAAATACTTTCCTAAAACGAAAAATTTCTTACCGTCTACTTGGAGAAGGGTGTGAGACTGAACCGACTCGAGTGCTGAATATGGCAACAAGCTCTCGTTTTGGATGCCTGAAGGGCCTGCTATTTTCAAGTCCCAGATATGGAGTTTCCAAACCGGAAAATTTCCCCATTCAGGTCACTAATTTATTTGATGAGAAGATATTCCTGGATTTTTGTTCTCCTGTTCCCTTTTCCAAAATCATCACCATCTTCTTCTCTCTGGTTATTTATTTAAGTGGTAGCTAATTAGGGCTTGAATATTGCTTTTCTCAGCACTTGTTTGACGTTGGGAGGCAACAACCTGCTTATTTTTCTCTTCACTTCAGATTAACTATCACCACCATCACCCCCATTGTCCGGTTAAGAGGTAAGAACTTTTCTATTGTTATTCTTCCTCTTGATTTAACTAGTAGCATTTATAAAACTGCACTCTTGTGATTTTTGTCCGTTTTGTTACTTGGCCTTGTTCATTGAAGCCAGACAATGTTTTTTTTTTTTTTTTTTCCCTCTTTAACATGGGCTTATACATGGGTTAATTTTTCTGTGTGGATGTACATTTGATGCTCTTTTAGTTCCTGTGATTGTAGTTGGCTCTTTGTTTAATGCTTCTAAACTTCATTATGATACTTTACGTTTTTAGATGTGGGAAATTTTGTGGCGTTTGCTTAGGGGTTTCCGTTTGACATGAAAATGCTGAAATTCCTAAATCAATTGGTTTCTGAGAGGTTTTAAGAAAATTAATAGCTAAGAAAAGTGTTCCACCTTGTGAAGTTTGGCTTTTTAATTATACCCAACAGCGAAAAGAAGAAATTCTTTAGTTGACAATCATCTGTGGTTTAGCAAATGGGAATATTACAAATATTTTTCATTTGATTAAAGCAACCCAAGGCTGTCCGTTTCTTCTTGAATTTGTTACAAAATTTCCGCATGGTTGAAGATTTAATAATGATCATAATCAAATTTGTTAAAACTCTTAGTGGAAGTGCATGGTTCCAGTGTCAACTTATGTAGAGATGAAATTTATGCAAATAGGCGACAGCCGACTAAAAACATTATACATGGACCAACGAGTCTAAAACTGTGAAGTTCTATTATTTTTTATTTTTGTTTTAAATTGTTTCTGAAAGAAAGAAATTCTCATTGGCTTGCATCCTTTTGACCATTTCTTATTGACGCACTGATTTGTTTTCTAAAGGAAATGGCAAATTTTGAACATTCATGTCTTATATTTTGTTATTTATTCTTATCTTTTCTGAGGTTGTGATTAAAATAAAATCATATGCTACAATATGTCACTTTTTTAGGTGTAGACGTGTTAAAAATAATGTGACAAAATATGAAGTTTTGAACTGTTCATCGTCCCATTCTTTATATCAGCGCATGAGCTGAAATCTGTAAGAAGTGCTTGCCACTAGAGTTAAAACCTCTGGTCCTGAGAATGCTTGTTACTATACGAGATTTAACCACTTGGGCTTACACATGAAATGACACCAGAAATACTTTAAGCTTTTGAGGCCTGCAGCTCTATGGATTCTGAACAGTGATTGAAACATTATTCTCTCTCTTTTTAGGGATTTTTTTTCCTCAGTACTTTTGAATGAAGTATGGCAGGCATTCATTTCTCTTTGTTATCCAGCATTTTTTGCTGTAAGGATAAAGATTTTTGTCATATAAAGATGTGTTGACAGCATTACTTCCAGTGTACTTAAACTTGACTTTTCAGTGCTACACTTGTTTGTTCGTTAATTTCATGATTGTGATATCATTTCGTATATAGAAATTGTTTATTTAAGAAGACTAGCTAATGTAACTTGGAAGATAGTTATTGTCCTGTCTAGCTTTTAAATTCTAATGACAATCAATACGCCACTAACATAGGAAACATTGTATTTTTTAGGTCTTTGACATCATTCGTTTCAACTAGTACAGCGTCATTTTTCTTATGCATTTAAGTTCTTCCACAAAAACATGATTGTACTTATTCATGAGCTTGCTTTGGCACAATGGTCTATTGCTCAAGTTTGATGAACAAAATATTTTTGTTTTTGTTTTTTTTATATTGAGATCGAGTACATTTTGCGATCATGACTCGAGTAGTAGGATTAGAAGTCGTGCATCATATTTGAAGCTTTCATTTTAAATTTTGGTAGATAACATCATGGAAAGTATTTTTATGCAAGTTTTTTAGTACATTGTCCTCAAAAGACTAAATTTAGGGGGTGTTTGGAGCATTGACTTGGGTTGAGAGCTGAGTTGGGCGTTTAACCTAACTTAGTTTTTAGCCTACCAACTTCACAAATTGGTGTTAAATAACTCAACTTCACAAACTTCAACAATGTTCACAATTGAAGTTTGCACATTTATTGAGGAACTCCATTGCCCGCTCTTCCTCTCTTCTTCTTCTCAATGTTTCCAATGACTCCATTTGTTGGTCACTATTGGTGACCAACTCAAATGAGAATCATCGTCGGCGACATGCTCCAAGCATTGTCTTTGGTTGCCTACTCCAACGGCCACCTCTGGCAATCAACTCCGATGCCCAACTCCATTAACAATCATCGTTGGTGACTAATTTCACCTCCCTTTGACGACATGCTCTGACGATCACCTCTAACAACAAAATGTTGACAACAATCTCCGATGTCCAACTCCGTGCGACTATCACCTCTGATGGCCAACTCTAGTGACCACCCGTAATCAACTTGATGTGCAACTTCGACAACATCCATTGTCAATGACTATTGTCACCTTACTTCAATGACATGTTCTGACTACTACCTCCAACAACCAAACGTTGGCAACCACCTCCGACAATCATGTCCAGAGACCACCTCCAATGTCCAACTCTGCGCGACTACCACCTTCGACGAACAACTTTGACGATCACCTTCGGTGACCAACTTCAACCACCAACTGCATCGATCATCTCCAACAATTAACTTTAACGACCAGCTCAGTCGATCATATACTCAAAAATAAAACAAAAACAAAAAAAGACTTGTCCAGTGAAAGTGTTTTTAATACAAAATTGAAATTGTAAGTCATAGTGTTTAATAGTTGTTTTATATAGTAATTTAATATTAATAAAAACACTTTGAGCTAATAGCCAAACCAAACAAACTTGTGTATAACAACACTTTTAAGAAAAATGTAATCAAACACATTTGTATTTTAAACAATTTTTTTAATAAAAAGTGTTCAAATGCAAATGACGTTTTAAAACACATTTCACTGCTTGTCTAAAAGCTCAACCATAGATGGATAGCACCATATGGTTGCATCTTCTTAGGCTCTCCACTTCTTTATTTGATGGCCAAGGATTCTTCCGACACGGCTAAGTTAGGGCCTGACACTCTGATATGACTTGTTAGGGACAATGAACCTCCATATATCTCCACGATGGTATGATATTATCCACTTTGGCAGAAACCTTTGCAGCTTTACATTTGGTTTCACCAAAAAGGCCTCATACCATTTGGAATAGTTGTCCTCCCTTGTATATATACCTATGATCGGATCTTATCTAGCAAATGTGGGACTTTGACCGCATTCCCAACACTGACACATGTGCATAATAAACACTAACCTACAACTTGTCATAAAATGCCATTATGATGACCTACATTTTCTATTGTGCATATTACATTCATACATTCCATTAATGTGAAAGCCGATTTTAATTCTATTGTTTGTATGAAACTAGAGTATTTTGTCTATCTTAAGTACAATGATTACATGTAAAAAATTGTAAAACATATGTGAAACTTTAAGTTGACATCTCAATTGAATGATGAAAGTTTGGGAAAATATGCGTGCAATTGAGATGTTAAACAAAAAGTTAAGCATAAAAAAATAATCGTTAGAAAATTATACTTTTTTAGATTACAAAAAACTACAGCAAATACCCTTGACTTAATAACTCTACACCTTGTTCATAGGCCTTCTAAACTCAAACTAAACAAATGTACACAACCTAGACATAGACTTCCTAACTCCATAAACATTTTAACTCTAAATTTAAGAACCCAACCCAATGCCCCAAAATAGCCCCTTAGGTGTTTAGATGCATGACCTCTTGATCAATGATTTGAAAGGCTTAAGGCCACCTTGAGACATTTTATCATGGAGAGGTGAGGTGTAAATCTTGGACTGGTATGAGGCGTTAGCCTCATTTTAAATTAACAACATATTTAAAACATACAAAATAAGATCTTATATATACATAAAGACAAATTGTATTGTTGAACTGACTATATGTAAAATTCAATGACTAATATCTCGTTATTTCATTTTTAGTTTTTAGTTTTGAAAATTGTGCTTGTGGCCTCACAATTTCTTTACTATGGTTTTCACATTTCTTATAAAAATATTTGAATTCTTAGCCCAATCCCAATCCCAAAAATAATTTTTTAAGGTTTCATTTGATAATCATTTGGCCTCTGTTTTTGTAATTATTTTGTTTTTAGTTTTTGAAATTTTGTTTATTTTTTCCCAATTATCTTGTAATGATTTCACTTTTATTGAAGAAACATTTGAATTCTTAGTCAAAATCTAAAAACGAAAACAAGTTTTTAAAAACTACTTTTTATTCAAAACTTGGCTTTGCGTTTGAAAATATTGGTGGATAGTGGACGCATTAGAATTTGAAGGTGAAAGTAGAGTCTAAATAAACTTATCAAATGGTTTTCAAATGGGGTCTTGGTTTTTTGTTTTTGGTTTTGAAAATTTTGCTTGTTTTCATGATTTAGATCTTTCCAAAAAAAATATTTTGATTCTTAGCCAAATTCTATAAATAAGAAACAAGCTTTTCAAAACTACTTTATTTAGTTTTCATAACTTGATTTTGATTTTAAAAACACCTCTAAAATGTGCACAATAGAAAAAACACAGATACCAATAGGTGGAAATGGTTTGTATAGGCTTAAGTTTTAAAACCCAAATACCAAAAATGTTAGATTATCAAATGGGGTCTTAGAAACTTAATTCTTTTTTAAGTTTTCAAAACTCGACTTGGATTTTGAAAATGCTACCAAACTATATACTTCAGAAGTATTCACTAGAATGAGAGAGAGGATAATTACTAGACTATTTTGAAATTACTGTAGTCTTGAGCTACAAATGTCCAAAAGGAAGCAGTGATCCCTAGCCAAGGTTCAAACCTCTTCTCAAGACCCTTTTTCACCTTTCAGACCCTTCTATTTCTCCCAAGCTAGTCATTCCATAGACCATATAGGAGCAGCATTCTTAAGAATCATCCTTTTATCTCAGAAAGGAGGTTGGAATATGACCTTCATCCATAATAGTCTTGCACAAATGAATGGGGGTCCTAAATTGTTGCATCAAATAACGACTCCACAAAACAAACTCCAGTCATTTTGAGGACTTCTTATACACTCTACACCAGAACCCTAAGAAGGCAGGGGATGATTCTTAGCTACAATCAATACTCAATTGTGTTAATCCTCACATGTAAGCAAATACTCTTTAACATTTCTGAGAACATATGCCCTCAAAAGAAGGGTGAACCATGGACTTGGATGGACACAGATACTTTTGGTCTTTGGGCAAGGTCAAAAATTGGTCACGAAGAAAGCAACAAAGAATTTACATTAGAAGATTCTGATGGAATCAAAATATGTTGAATATAAAAGATAGTGGAGGACCTATACAATTTACTCAAATTCTTTGTTTGGCAAGTTTTGCTTGGGAGGGTGAACACTTGGAATTGTCTTTAGGAACCCTTTTCTGTATGTTGTGCTTGCAGTGCTGCATTCTTTGCTTGAAGCAGATTCCTTTGGACCATTTTTTGTGCATAGTCGTTCTGTTTTCACCCTTTCGGGTTAGTTACGCCATTTTTTTTTTTAGTTGTTTTGGCTCAAGATTTTGATTGAGGAGGTGCTTTTGAACCTTCATTTTCACGTAAAGGAAGAGTTTTATGCCATATTTTTATTTTTTCCCCATTCTGTTGAGTGTTTAGATGGATGTTTAGCTGTTGAGGCACAATTGAATGTGTAGTAGAGGGTCTGACAGATTTGAGATTGAGTTTTGGGAGTTGGTTAAATTTAACACTCTCTTATGGCTATTGGCATTTGCTAATTGGGATTTTTGTAATTACTTGCTGGTCTCACTCTTCTAGATTGAGGTTCTTGTTGTAGTTAGTGTAAGAAACTAGGCTTTCATTGAGAAAGATGGAAGAACGTACAAGAGCATACAAGAAACACGCCCACGAAAAAGGGAGTCAAAACACTAACTAAAAAAACGAAGTGCAATCCAAGAGAATCAAACCAAGCTCATGATTATAGTGTGACAGATGCTTATACTGATGCACCTAGCAATCTCCCAAACCTTTACCCATGATCTCTCAACCTCCTTAGTCCTTCAAAATTATGCTATTTCTCTTAACCCAAACTTTCCACAATGGACAATGAAACAAGCTTGCCACAAAATTTTCTAGTATCTCGAAAAGGGAATAAGAAGCATCTCTTAAATCATAGCACAACACTCTAGCACGAGCCAAACATTTACCCAAATGAACACAAGCATTTACTCCAAAGCAAATGAGCAAACTGACCACAACACATGGTCAATATCCTCCTCATGCCTTTAAAGAGTTTGTTCAAGGTCTTAATTCTCCCATATAAACCTGCCACGTAAAGAATTTGACCTTATTAGGAATTTTAATAATGAGTTATACGAGTACGAGAAATCCCCGCTCCCCCCCCCCCGGTGGGATTTGGAGTGTTACAAAATCGACAATTGAGGAAAATGTTAAAATCGAAATGGTTCACTAACAGTGTGCTATGTCCATGGAGCAGAGTGAGAACAATTTCACTACTAGAGCTATGACCATTTTGCCAATAAAGCCTCATTGCGAAGTTTCAGGTTTCTAATGCCTAACTCTCCTAGATTTGAACGTTTTGAAACCACCTCAAAACTTACGATGGGACCTTTGTCCTTTATCAATCCCATAAGAAATCCTTCATCACTTTGTCATCACTTTTTTCAATAGCCTTTGCTAATCGAAACCAACAACCTAAACAAGGATAAGAAATATCTATGGATTCCACTTAAGATTGGAGAAGGAGGCCCTTTTCCATGCATGGATTCCAGAAAGACTGACACCTTTGGTTATGACCCAATGGAAGTTCTAAATTGAAAGATGTTGATTCGCCCAGCAACCCACCATGGGAAGCCTATAATTTTAAGTCTGATGGAACTCTGTCCTGGTTAATCTTGAGACATGAAATAACTTCAAAGAAGGACGAAAGACCATTAAGCTTTCCAAAGAATTTTTTCTGTGCAAACAGAAAAGGAGTGGCATCATCAGCAAATGGAAGATAAGACAGCTGGATTGATTCCTCAGTGTCCTCTCCCACCTTAAACCCAGGATGATAAACTGTAGCGTTTTTCTTTCAGTTACTGCTAATATTTAATTGCAATGATCCGATAAATGGCTCATTGGAATAGATGTAAATTCACAATACCCCCTCAGAACCATATAAGAAGTTATCTCATTGTACGGCTTGAGGAAATTCAAAGTTCTGTGTAGAATTCTAATTAATGTCTATTAGATCTTATGGCCACGGGGTTCCATCTCAAAACTAATTGGCAATGAGAGGAGTAGCCCATCTATTTTATTTAGAGTATGAGGTTCCTTGATTTTTTCGATGTGGGATCCTCAACATGCCTCCTCAAGATGATGTCTCTTTTGGGTTCACCATTATTCATCAGATCCCAATTTTTTTTTATTGGACTGAATATCCGTTTGGGATTTATGGCCTTTGTTACATATTAAATAATTATGGGGTTCCATCTCAAAACTAATTGGTAATGAGAGGAGTTGTCCATCTATCTTAATTTATCTTTTTAAGAGCGTAAGTCCCTTGATTTTTCCAACCTGTGATCCTCAACCATGTCAAATAGATCCGTAGATTATTAAATCAATTAGACTATGATTTAAATACTTTTTTCTTATTATTTTGTTTATTTTTTTATTCTTTTTTGAATGGCTACTTGTAAATCTCATCAATATTATTTTGCTTGCAGTTGCTCCCTGAAACATGAGGTTTTACTCCTGTTTTTATTCTGTTTCAAGCTTGTATTATCTCTTGTTTGCTAATCGTCTTAAACTCCTCCCTTTTTAATTGTCACTCTCCTAGAAGAAATTATGTGAAATGTAGAGTGAATTTATGATTACTTTTGAGAGTTTGGACAATATCTTTTCTTTATATTTATTTACTTATTAAATGATTTCATTTTTAAGTGTTCTTTAAGTTGAAGTTTCTAAAGTACTTTCAATGCATTATTGCACACTCATTAAACACTAAGAAAAATTATATGAGCACTTTTAATATACTAGAGTTATAGTATGCCATTGACACTTGTACATTGTCTAACATTTATTGTCTCTAGCAACCATGCTTCATTTCTTTTGTGAAGATATATCACTTTTACGGATTATACGGAGTTTGTATATTGCATTTAAAACTGTTGAATGTTATTGGGAGTACCCAGTCCAACAAGGTTGATTTACTAGTAAATTCCACATGCCTCGTCTCCCTTAACGACTATAGATCATATCATTTCAAACTCTCTGTAAGAGTGCGAGGAAGCAGACTTGGTAGTGAGCGAGTGAAGTGAACTCTCTGGTCAATCCCCTTTTTCTAACTTTATTCAATCCCTTTTTAATATACTGGACAAAATAGTCAAAATATACTTGACAAAATAGCACTTATATGACGAGGCTTAAATTGGAAGACTGATTTGGTGTACAACCAAAATTGTTGAAAAGATTGAACTATGTACAAGGAATGGAGCTTTAGGGCATGCATCTATTTCAAATATTAACAAAAACGACCACCATGGTTCCATGATACTCTGTACAGTCCAAGTCCGCAGCCTCAGTGACTGTACTTTGATATATACGGCCTTTGATGTTTGCACATTTGGTTTACTCATTTCTCATTTCTCATTCAAATATGACATGATTAAACTGAGGGTTCCACTGTGTAGCCGAACTTTTACCTTTTATGCTCATGTAGCATTGGGACAGTCTAATGACAAAGGCTGGCGTTCCTTGTAGGCAGTTAATGCATCTATGTAGTATGTAGATACCATAACAAGGCTAAGTTGTAACTATAATTTATACGTCATCCATCTATTTCTATATTTGCTATTTGTCTTTTTTCTTCTTTGTCGTTGACAACAAATGTGGGCGATTTGGTCAAATTATTTGAGCAGTTACTTTTAATCCAGTACAAGTTAGGATCTCTTAGGGAGCAGCAGGGAAGATGATTGATTTTGATACAGTGAGCTAGGGTTGGGTAAGTTGGAAGATATTATACTTATTTATGGTGTGTATTGGAATGTTCGTATGACCTGCATATTGTTGTGGTTTCTGATTACTACAATTATCAGACATTGGAATTTTATATTGGATACTGATAAGTTGGAAGATATTATACTTATTTATGGTGTGTATTGGAATGTTCGTATGACCTGCATATTGTTGTGGTTTCTGATTACTACAATTATCAGACATTGGAATTTTATATTGGATACTGATATTATTTCAGATGTTTGTGCGTGGGCATTTCTGGACAGGGTTTTAGTTTTGATTCTCCGTCTCAGACAAAAGGAAAACAATTGAATCTCAAAACTGTATATTGTATGCTGCCACCACTTTACAAGTGTGTGTGCACAGTTAGTTTACAGCAAGACGGTCTCCTTTATTGTTTTGAGTCTGATAAAATTGGGTTGGAGAATCCTTGTGAGAACCTATGGATGTTTGGTTCTCATTGTATACTCCGTGTTCCTGAACAAAGAGGGAACAAAAAATCCTCGTCTGCTCATCTCTTGTATGAAACTTAAAATAGATTCCTGTGGAGAATAGTTACCAGTCAAAAGAACTATTAGGTGGGTTCTGCATCTGCATGAGTTTTGGAACAGTTGAAGTATATTACTAACTTCAGCCAAAAGAACTCTTAGGTGGGTTCTGTGACAGTTGCATATTGGAATCTGATTTTGTAATTCCATTATATGAGCTCTTTTATATATTTTTTAGATTATTTCATTCATGAATGAAATCGTTTCTTACCAAAAAAAAAAATCTCCGAGGCGGGTTGAGTTTTGGAACAGTTGAAGTATATACTCACTCTTCACGCGTTGCTTTATGATTTTGGAAACTAAAAAAACACACAAGCAAGTGTTTGTAGGTTGGTTCGGTTAAAAGATTTTTTTTTCTTTTGTTTACTTCAACAATTGGGTTACAGCTTTGCTTAATCTGATGAACCATTGTTAGATGATGGACCCAATTCAAGTTGCAATTTTGTTGAACTCAAGAACTACTCTCAAAAGTCATCTCAAGCTTACTCTTCTCGATACTCTTATGTTGATAGATAATGATAAGCAAACTTTTCTCATGACTCTTTCCTATGATGGCATGGTGGATAAGATTGTATGGAAGGATTCGTTAATATGATGGGTTTATTTGTTCCTATTAGCTATATGTATGGTGCTCATGGAGAGAAATCTTATACTTCACCGGGAATGAGATCTGGTATCTGCCGCTTTCTCTTCAGTGTAGTAACTTACTAATTCGTTTAATCAATTGATGGAGGTTTATACTTTGATGAACACGTTGCATGACATTAGACAATTTTATAATTAGTAACTGTTCACAAAATCTAATCCTTCATCTTTTTGGTTGGTCTTTTCTCAGAACCATCATGAAACAGGAGTTGTCAAGTACGATTTCAAAAACCAGGGTGAATGCAATTGGAGAAGCTTTAGATTCGAGCTGTATCACTTGTCCATCTCCTGCTAATGGATGTAGTAGACAAGGAAGGAGTTTAACCTCAAAATTCAAAGGTGTCGTGCCTCAGCAGAATGGCCACTGGGGTGCTCAAATTTACGCTAATCACCAGCGTATTTGGCTTGGGACATTCAAGTCGGAAAATGAGGCAGCCATGGCTTATGATAGTGCAGCTATCAGAATCAGAAGTGGAGATTGTCATAGAAACTTTCCTTGGACCAAATTCACTATTGAAGAGCCAAACTTTCAGAAATTTTACACTACAGAAGCTTTGCTTAATATGTTAAAGGACGGTTCTTACCGTACCAAATTTGCCGAGTATTTGAGGGATTGTTCTGAAAGTGCACAAACATCAGCCAGTCCTTCGTCAGAAAAGGTGCATAACAATGGAGGGACATCTATTAAGCAACTTTTTCAAAAGGAGCTAACACCAAGCGATGTTGGTAAGTTGAACAGATTGGTCATCCCGAAGAAGTACGCCGTTAAATACTTCCCTCACATATCAGCTAGTGCAATGGAAAATGTGGAACATGCAGATGATGATCGGGACGTGCAGCTAGTATTTTTTGACAAAATGCTGAGACAATGGAAATTTCGATACTGTTACTGGAAAAGCAGCCAGAGCTATGTTTTTACGCGAGGTTGGAATCGTTTTGTGAAGGAAAAACAACTGAAAGCTAATGACACCATAGCTTTCTACTTGTGTGAAGCAGCAAAGGCAAGCGATTCTAGAACTACATTCTGTGTGGTGGATGTTAAAAACCGTGACAACGGTGGTAGCTTGGTTGAGAATGAAACCACATGCAATGAATTGCAGCTCGATTTGAGGCTGGAAGAAGTTGATGAATCGGTGTCGCCTAAGCATGTAGACGATGAATTAAAAGATGACCCTGAAGTTAAGGGCTTCAAACTGTTTGGAGTGCATATTAAGTGAAAGTAAGTTTTGCTAATTCCTTTCTCCTTCCATCATTCCTTTTCCATTTTTAGTAGTATACCTTAAAAAAAGTTCATTTAAGGTATGCTTGGTAGATTCTTTATGGAACAATGCTAAAGATCATTTACACTCTAGTGTGGTAATATAAACCCCCTATTAGGAGAAATTATTAGAATTGATCAATTGCGCTACTGTGTAGTTTTCAACCTATTGATTTTTTTTTTTTAATTAAAATTTTTTTTTTATGTAATAAAAAATGTAGTGGTAGATTTAAACCTCGGACTTCAAGTGAGCAAATAATAATATAGATATTAAGATAAAAGAGGCAAAGTATTTAACTGATTCAATATGTTAAAACTAGTTTAAATCAACCCAATAAAATGACATGCTATTTGTTGGTTTGAGGAGTATCTGTCTTTTGGTCCAAATTCCTATTTTACCCCTTACAATAGGAAGTAGATAAATTAATTAGTTATGGTTGCAATGAACAGCCTACCTTGAGATAACATCATCATAATGAAGTTGTCAAATTCAAGTAAAATGAAGTGTATATTATATTAGTGTATCAATCTAATAACAAATTACTCATCATCTGATTATTCTCTCCACTTGTTAAGAAAGGAAGCCATTGTTCTGAAGGAGGTTTCCTGGCTACCAAATGCCATTAATCATACTTTACCTCAGGATTAAAAGATCAATACTTAATGTTTTGGTTCTTCAATAGTCTCTGTCTCTCTCCCCCTCTAAAAGCATTACGTATAGATCATTTTATGAAGCAGAAATTCCAAAAACAGCATGGCTCTTGTAGCCATGCCTTATTGGTAGGTGGTCAATATAATCATGCACAAAAGTTAATGGATTTAGTTGAGCTTTCTACAATAAAGTAATCTTAACATGATTGATTTAATGTCTGTATGTTTAGTTGTTTGATTCATTTGTTATTCAAAGCACCTTCCCCATATAACAACAATGCTTCATAGTTTTATTCATTATATGATAATATAAGATAATACAACAAACAAACAAACATTGATACAGATCAATAGCCAACTTTAGCAATTATTTCATTGCATCCCATCTCTAAGAAATTTTTGCTTCTTTCAAACTCCTGATTACTTTTCAATTTCCCTCTAATCGAGTTTATGATCATAGAGTAAGCAAGACATTACGAAGGATGGCCAAACAAGGTCTAGTTACAACGTTTTTACTTTTATTTCTATTTGAAGGTTAATACATACATTTAATTGTGAGGTCAAATATTTGAATCCTCCTAAGGATATGTCATTTGTGGTGGGTCCTTAGGAAGATTAGAGAGAGATGGGTAAAATATAAAGCCAATGGAGTTTTGATTAAGTGGTTGATAGTGATGAAAGTGAGTTGTGAAAGGAGAGAGAGGAGATTGATTGTATATGTAGCCTCAAATTCCCTCAAGAGTCATTGGGTGAGAACCTTTTTGTGGCTTAAAAGGCCACTTCATCAAATCATAATAATAAATGCACAATCTCCTTCTTTCCCAAATTCTTCTCTTTTTCTCTATGCTCAATTTATGTCTCCAATATTTTCACAACATTATTATGTCTGTCACATTATTATTTCTGGTTCATATCAATAATGTTCAGCCATTTTGCTTAAATAATTATAGATCATATTAAGAATTTGGTCCCTAGTTAGTCTGAAAAAAAAAAAAAATTTAGTCCTTACTTTAAGGACTATTTATGAGGGTTTTATCAAACCATATCACTAAAATTCTAATTTTAAAGTATAGGGACTGAACTCTAATTTTTTCCGAACTATAGAACTAAATTTGCAATTTAACTATAATTATATTCCATGTTCTTTTTTAACTTGGTTGTATTGACTCCCCAATCTTCTCCCAATTTTAGTAATTTTAGGGGAAAAAACATCAATCTATACTTTTAAATTTTGAAGGTTTAATTAATTAAAACCTAAAGTTAATAATCATAATGATTTTAATCGTACCTTAAACTTAGATGAGTGAATCGATTTAGACCCTTCATTAAAATTAACCTCAAACAATCATTACTTTTTAAATGTAAGGATTGGTGTCAATTAGAGAGAAATGTAAGAATTAGAAATATGATAGTAGTATTTTATTAACTTGAGTGGTTTTTTTTTAATCTATTCGTTTTTCTTTATTTTTCACTACTCAATTTGAGAAACCTACGTGTAAATGGAGTTGAGTGAAAGTAGCTACTAATCATTTCTAAATGGTATAAATTGGTTTACATAATTATGAAAGCTTAGAATTTGAATTAATACAATTATTTGTTTGAGATTTTAATTAATACAATCCATTGACATTGGTCCTAATTAAGTTTACTAGGACGATGAAGATTACAAAAGTAATAAAAGCTATATTTTTCCCCAACTAAAACCCAAAATTCCTCAAAATATTCCTCATAGTTGCACTTGATTATCCATAAAATGAACAAAACAAGTTTTTAGTGTAACGCACTTTAAATTCGAACCCATAAGATTTAGAATTACATTGAACAAGATAAAAAGTCTAATAAATATACTAACAAACTCATACAGAATGCAAATAACATAAAACACATTCATAAACCAATCACTATTAGTTGAAATTCAACCAAAAAAATTATTTGGTTAACTACAACTATTTACCATATTTTTCCTTTTTTTTTTTCTTTTTTTTTTTTTTTTGGATAAACATATTACCAAACGTATTTTAAATTAAAACCTCAATTGGTTAACTACAATTGTTTTAAAAATTTTATTTTTAGATCACTAAGTTCTAACATTTGCAGTTTCAAGTTTTTCTTCACTTTGCTTCGTATCGATTCTTAATATAGAAAATTTCAGATAAAGGGAAAAGAAAAGATATGCAAAACAAAAGAAAAAATAAATAAAATATAAACTTACAATTGTGTATATATGGAAGGCCAAGTACATTTGTTTTGAACCTACTTTTGAGGGCACTATAGAAAATAGAATGAGAGGAGTAAAATGTGGGTTATGAAAGAAATGTAATTAAGAAATGCATCCTTTATTCCCTTTTTCTGTCTTGGAGAAAGTAAAGCCAAATACAATAGTGGAACAATAATATGTGGGCAATAGCAAAGCCAAACCCATGTGAAAACCCTACTGCCAAACACATCCCTACATTTCCATTTAAACATTGCTTTGTTTTCATGTGACTTCCCCACATGTTATGACTCTTTTTATTTCCCTCTAGATATGTTAAAAAAGAAAAAATTAACTAAATTCAAAATTTTAGATCTCTTTTTGTAATCATTTAGTTTTTTTTATAGTTTTTCAAAAATTAAGTCAATTTTGAAAATTAAAAATGTAATTTTTAAAAATTTATTTTTGTTTTTGGAATTTTTCTAAGAATTCAACTCTTCTACTTAAGAGAGATATAAATCATAGTGAAAAAATAAGAGGAAATAGACTTACTTTTCAAAAATCAAAAACAAAAAACAAAATGGTTACAAAACAAGACCTTAAATTTATGATTTGATCCCCTTTTTCTACCACATCAAAATTTAGAAAAATAGTTACTAATAAAGCGTGTGGGTTCATATTGTTTTAAATAGCGTTCTCAAATTTCAATGAAAGTTTGTTAAAAGGTCATTTCAAGTATATATATATTAAAATTTAGGGAGGGAGTTGATATTTTTCTTTTTTTTTTTTTTTTTTTTGCGAGGTAAAGTGAAAAATTTGTTAGAATATATAATTGTGTGTGTTTCTTTTCAAGGATGTTAACTGTAGTGGTGAAACTTTTAACTTCTGAGATAGAAAATCATGTCAATTATTATTAAATTAAACTTACTTTTTGTGTTTTGTTGTTATAGATATTTTGGTATGAAATTTCATTTAATAAGGTCATGAAATAATTGGTGTGATGGAATGGTGGATGAATGGAGCCCAAAATTGTAATTTGGAAAGATAGAGGAAACTCAAATACATTGCATGATCTTCCACATGGCAATGGCATTACAAAGCTTTTGGGAAATTGAGTAGAAAATCAAATAGCTTTACAACTCATACATTCATCATATCATTCATCATTCATTTTAGCCTAATATGTTTTATTTATTTATTATTTTTTTTAAAGTACAAAATTTGATTAATGATTTTGGAGTTAGAGTTATTGTAGATGAATTCTTAAAACATATGAAATGTATTATTAAGCAAATAACTCACATTCAATTAAATAAACAAAGGTTGAAAATATATTTTAGTCTACTTTGTTAATTTTAATTTCTATATTTTTAATAAATTTTAATTTTAGTTGCCATTACTAGTTTATTATTGATTTTTTTTAAAAAAATTATTTATTAGTATTCTTACTATAAATTTTAAAAATATATTAACAATCTATATTTACTTGCATGAAAATTATTGTTGTTTTAGTTGTTTGTTTTTCGTTACGTGTTTGAATATATTTTTAAAATCAAATATACCTATCAAAGGAATTGTACAATTGTTTTAATTTGGATATAAGTGCTTTGTTTTTCCATAATATTAATCTTGAGTGCAAAGTGATTTTGCCCACAAATATTATTTGGATATATAATTATTACTTTTCGATGGCCAGGTTACAAAAGTATATACTTTCACACAAAGGAGTATGCTAAAAGTTGTATCTTTTAAATCATTAAAGTGAATATTTGGAAAAAGATGATTATTTAAGAAAAGACTAACTTCTACAAATTAGTACATACTTAATAAAATAACAAAGTAGGGAAAATAACTTTAAAAGTAAGTAATTGAATAAGATTAATTTCAAGACAAAACAAAGTACATGGGTGTGGCAAACAAATATTTTAGATGTGGGATTGTTTATTTCAAGCTTTATATATATATATATATATAAAAGATAATGTAAATTTAAAATTTTTAATCCCTCAACATAAACAACAATCACAACATAATCCAATTCACATAAATTTATGGACTCTTTTTAAATATAGCAAAGAGAACCAAAATATTTACAAATATAGCAAAATTTCACTGTTTATCTGCGATAGACCACGATAGACTACTATCTGTATCATGATAGACACATATAATAGTCTATTGTGATCTATCGCAAATAGACCGTGTATTTTGCTATTAATTGTAAATATTTTCAGTAGTTTTGTCATTTAAGATAATTTTCCTAAATTTATATTATCAACTCCTACAAAAGAAACTTTTAATCTCTATTTACATACCAAATACAGATATTGAATAAGTTGTTTTTTACAATTTAAATTATAAATTAGATTAAATTACACCAAAAAGAAAATCTAAACTTTGAAACATTTTATTATTTCCTTGACTTTCAAAATCTATGTTCTAAGTTCTAATATACCCTTAAGCATTAAAATTGGTTAAAACAATATATTTTCTATAAATTGCAAAAACCATCCCGTGAAATATGGTGGTAGTTGCGATTATAGTTTTAAACTTACAATTTTAAAAATTAAACCCCCAAAATTATATAATTGTTAAAATTAGGTCAAATTGAACCTTCAAACCTATATAATTGTACAAAATACAAATTGTAACATTTGTATAAGTTTAAAAGTTCAATTTTTTTCTTTTTGTGGATCTAATTTCTACAATTATTGTAAGCTTGAGGGTCTAATTTTAACACTCCTAAAAGTTTAGGAACCCAATTTTTACCATTAAAAGTTGAAGGGTCTAATTACAATTACAACCATACTTCATGGGTAATTTTTGCAATTTATCTTAATAAAAGATGAAAGTTAATGTGACAGTTGATGCCTTACAAATTAAAAGGTGTATTTTATATTATCGATAATCATTTAGAAGATTAATATCATTGCCACCATCTATTTTATCTCAAAAGATATCGTTAAAAATATTTATATAACCAAAATTTTCTCTACGAGTCCACAATATATCACATATGATTTTCAATTTTTTTACGCATCAATGAATTATGATTTTGTTTGAAAAAGTTTCAAAGAATATTCTTATTTAAAAAAAAAAATCAAAATTTATGAGGAAAAATGTAATCTTTTTTAAAATCTAAGAATATAATTCAAACTTATCCAACAATTGAACAACAAAATCAGAACTCTACCATATCAAAAGTTAAAAAATTAAAAATTAAAAAATTAAAAATAAAAATAAAAATCACATAACATGTCATTTGGGAATGATTGATGAGGAAGACAAGTTTTCTTATCCCTGTAAAGAGCACAAACATTAATTATTATATTCCTATTTTTAAAGTACAATTTTTTTTTTTTTTACTTTTTGAAAGTACAAATAATTGTTATATTCTAGAAAAGGGAAGGAAGGGGGAGAGATAGGGTTTGAAGAGCATGGTGTAAAAGTGTAAGTATTTAACCAAAAAACACACACACCATATAATTCCTTCCAAGGTAACACAATAATTGAAGAGAGAGATTGAGAGAGGCCCCAACAAATTCCACTTTACAATCTCTACACATCATTTCTTCTTCTCATTTTCTTTTAAATTATTATTATCCATTTTTGTAAATTGTAATATAACTGCTCATCCCTTCTAAAAATGTTTCCACAAATTATTGGAGAAGGCCTACAAATTTGTATTGGTTAAATTCTAAATTTTGTCAAAATTAAAATTTAACTACTGTGATTTTAAGAAATTGCATAAATTCTAAATTTTGTTAATCGGTGCAACCCCCACAATTTATTTTAAAGAGAAAAAAAATTATTTTGTTGTGTAGACAATACTTCTTTATTTGAATTATAAATGATAGGAAGTATGAAATTTGCATTTGAAGCTTAATAATTTATCAAAAACATTATTCATGTTAAACAAAACAAAGAAGGGAGGAAAGAAAAGCAAAAGGATTTTGGCAAAAGATTACAACAATTATATGCACACAAACAGGATAATGACTTATGAACCAAAAACTGACAACAATTTTTGAGAGTTCGAACCTCTCTTTTCTGAAAAGCTTCATCATCTTTTTTTTGTTTTTTTTTTTTTTTTTTCTCGTCTTTCCATTCTCTAATTCAAATTCTGAACAAAAACGCATTCTAACAATGGCGTCAATTCTAGAAATAATCTTTTAATTCCTTCCTAATTCTCAAGCCGGCATGGAGTTCTCCGTCGGTGCTGTCCACACGATGTCTTTCAGCGCCGGCCGGAGCTCTTTGCTGCAGAACTGATTGTATTCAAGTGTATCACCGTGATCTTTCTTCACCTCCACCACCAGGAACGATGGCGTCACCGCGAAGATCTCCGCCGCCACCGCTAGTTTCCCTTTTCTTCCGCACTCCTGTCCCTGCAATCTGACCCTCGATTCGCTCTTTTTGACGCTGAATTTCCCTGCCTTCGCCACCTCTTCCAGCTTCGATATCACACTGCTCGCTGGCCTCGTCGTCGCAAATCTCAGCTCCTCTTTCTCTTCCCTCTTCTTCTCCTCGAACAACGGCGACAAATCGAAACCTTCTGATAAAGAAATTATATGGAATGCGTTCAATGTTTCAGATTGCTTCAATTTCTCGTTGCTCTCATTGAATTCTTGCTCCTCTTTCGTCACCACAGTCCTTGGTACAGATTTCTTGAACCAGGACGATTCCATGATCTTTGAAGTTGTAATTCTGGTGCTCGGATTTGGATCCAGGAGTTTGGTGACTAGTCGACGGGCTTCCGATGAGAACCACGGCGGGCACTTGAAGTCTCCTCTGTAAATCTTCCTGTACATGGATACAATATTGTCGTCCTGGAATGGAAGAAATCCCGCGAGGAGAACGTAAAGGATGACTCCACATGACCACAGATCGGCTTTGGCGCCGTTGTATCCCTTCTTCCCGATAACTTCCGGCGCAACATACGCCGGCGTTCCACAAGTTGTGTGTAACAATCCATCCTGTTTCAAGTGCTCGGAAAATGCGCTGAGTCCAAAATCAGTTACCTTAAGATTTCCGTCGTCGTCGAGAAGAAGATTCTCCGGTTTGAGGTCCCGATGATAAACTCCTCGACTGTGACAGAAATCGATCGCGGAAATCAGTTGCTGAAAGTAAACCCTAGCCACATCTTCTCTCAATCGACCTTTGGAAATTTTGGAGAACAATTCTCCGCCTCGAACAAGCTCCATAGCGAAATAGATCTTCGATTTGCTCGCCATAACCTCATGAAGCTCAACAATGTTCGGATGCTTCACCATCTTCATCACAGAGATCTCCCTCTTGATCTGCTCCATCATCCCTACTTTTATGACCTTCTCCTTCCCAACCACCTTCATCGCCATGCTCGTCCCAGTCTGCAAGTTCCGGGCATGGTAAACCTTCGCAAAAGTTCCATGCCCTAGAAGCCGACCTAACTCATACTTCCCATGGAGCACGCCAGAATTACCGTCTCTGTCCTTTTCCGCCATAGATTCGATCTTTTTTCAAAGATTAAAATACACAAAAACACTGGTATATACAAACGATTCTTTCTCGCCTTTTTTCTTTTACTTAATTATGGTGATTAAGAGAAAGCTGGAAGAGGAAGAGAAGGAGAGAAAAATGGATCACCCGTCTTCGACGTGTTTCCGGTGGCAGTTCCGGCCGCCGATGCAGTTGCCAGCTCGACCACTACAGATGAAACTTGTAAACAAATCTCCTCTCATCTCTCTGCATTCCCTAAGAGGGAGCCTTCTCTGCAAAAGCACAGCGAACTGAACTTTCTTTTCTAGGGTTTTCAAAGAGCTCCGATCACCGGCTGAGGTTCGCTCTTCGTCCCTTTGATTCTCTGCATCTTCTTGCCCTTTTTATAGCGACGGAGAGATTCCGAAATTACCTTTTTGTCCCCTGATACTGAAGAAAGGATCGGACGGTTGTTATTAGATCTTGAGGATGAGAAGGTGTCAGAATCATGGCGGTTGATTCTGCTATTGCCAGTTTTGACGTCATGGCTCTTTCAATGGGCACCATTGGGGAGATAAATGGGCCACTTTAAAACCGCCCATCGGATTCTTCATTATTACAGTTTTACCCCTCTACTGGTTTTTGGGAATGCTCAGCCACAAATGACACAGTATTGTTTATTAAAATAACTTATAAGAAAAAAATGAAAAAAATGAAAAAAAAAAAAAGAAGAAAAAGATTAGCAAAGAAAAAACTGCATTTGTAGTAAAATTCTTGTTAGGATCTTACCTACATGGAATTAAAATAAATCGGAATTTTCAAAAAAGTACTTAAAAATTCATTTTAATGAAGAATGTGTTTTATTATAAAAGTCACAAATAATAAAAGATTAACCAAACCAAAGCTATTTAAAATATGAGATTATACCATTAGTTTATCTAGTGCAAGCTATAAGCCACATCATCTTATTCGAGCTATGTTCATGTTGGCAACGAAACATGTTTTCAACGATAATAAACATAGATATTTTATTTTTATTTTCTCCTTAAACCAATTTGAGTCTCAATCTCTCTTTCTAATATGTATAGCATTTGTTGGCATAGAAAACTCGCACGTGGACCTTCTCTCCTCTGATAGAAGCCCATTTTTGAAACTAACCTGCGTAAGAGTACTTGCATCGATGTGGTGCCAAGTTGAATACAATCTAATGTCTAAAGTAGGACTGGAAGTATTTAGCTCAACTAAGGACGTAGAGAATTACTTACAATTTATAAGACCTTTCCTCTACCACCTACTTGGGGATATGTACAAGCTTGACTCGGTTATTTTTTCTTTTGGTTGAAACTCCACGAGTGTCAACTAATCAAGTCGAAGATTTGACTTTTCTTTTTAAGATGCACGAACATCTATGCAGGCTTCTGGTCTCTTTAGGCTTGAGTCTGCTGGTAGACTTTAGAGTTTGCAGCAACCCGAGTGGGATTAATTAATTTTTAGAAAAGCATTTTAAAAAAAGAATTGTGTTTAGTTAGCATCTAACCAGGACAGAACCAACGTTACCAAATCAATAATAGGCAAAGAGAAAAGAATTGCATGGTTCGTAATTTGGTTGGTTGATAAGGGTATATATGTTGAAAAAATAATGCGGAATATTCGGAGTGAAAAATAGGGTGACACGTGTGAGTTAAAGCATGTGGGACCTGGGGCGCCCGATTGATTTTAGTTAGGGTTTGCGTTAGATGGTGATATTGGAGGCGTGGGGCGCCGAAGAAGGGAAACCTTTTACCTAATTTCTTCATTTTGTAATTATATAAATTAAGCTCCATTTTTTTTAAGTGAATCAATTTTAATTTTTTTAAAATAAAAATTTCAATTAAAATTCCTTTATTAGTATTCGTTGATTGTGTTGGATTGAATGACTTTCTCGACTCAACCTAATTATTTGAGTTATAAATTTTTTAACCCAAATGACCTTTCTTAATAAATTAACCCAACCCAACCAGAAACATTTTGATTTGGTTGATTCTGATTAGTTGGATCTTTTATTTAAATTTTTGTTCTAAAAATGAGGTTAACTACGCTCGGTAGCATTTTTAGAGATAATAAGTAAGTGTATAACAACCTTTTTTAAAAATTGCAAATATAGCAAAATCTATCAATGATAATATAGTTTATCACTGTCAGATTTTGAGGTCGAATCAAAATTTTGCTATATCTGCAAATAATTTAGACATAATTGTTATATTTGCAACTATCCCGAAAAGAAGTGAAATTTTTATAAGTAAACTGAAAAATTTATTTGATTATTTTCATATATTTATTAGAATTAACAACTTAATTTCAATTTTATATTACGATAATTTTCTTTAAAAAGTACTTAAAAAAGTTTGTTTTAGAAAACATGAAACTAAATAAAATTAAAATAAATATACCTATCTATAATTTTAGATAAAAAGGATTAAAATTAATAATAAGTTGGAGTTGGTTTGGGTTATTTAGGTGAATTATGAACCAACTCAACCCATAACATTTTTATTTATTTGAACTCAATCCAATCCAAATGAATTGATTATTCAGAGTTTAAATTAATACAATTATTAATTTAAAGTTTTAATAGACACAACTCCTTTGGAGTATAAATTAATATTTGTCATTCTTTTCTTTTTTTTACCATTATTTAATTTATTTCACATATATTTATATCAATTTATGAAGAGTTGAAATGGCAATTTCCTATTGACCTAATTCTATATATTGTTTTTTTAGACCAAATTATATAAAATGCATCCAAATGTAGGGTTGGTGCCATTAATATTCTTATGGTTTTGAAGTTTTATTGTGACACACAAGATGAGTTAATTTCTTTTTTTCTTTTTCTTTTTTCCTTTTTTTTTTTTCCTTAGTTCAATAATATACATATGCTATTAAGATTGGGATCTGACAAAAATTAGAGTCTCTTAATATTTTTTTAAAAAAAATACTTAAAAAGTGGAAATAATATAACAATAACAAAAAAAAAAAATGTTATTTTTATTTCTTTGTATGTTTGAATTTTTTTTTTTCAAATATTAAGCGGGGGCCTCTACTTTTTGTCTTGTGATTCTCCAAAAGAAAAATAGAATATGAAGAAAGTTTTAGTTTCTTTTTTCGACTGTGAGATTAGATTTCTATTTTGATATGAATGAAGAAGCTAAGGAAAAGCTTTTATTAGACCACTTACAAGTTTTGGTGTTGAAATTAAAAATGAACTAAAAAAATGTTAAAATAAAACATTTGAAAACAATTGAGATATAGTTTTAAAAAAAATGTTATAATTTATTGACAATGGACACCATTTCTATAAATTTGACCTTTGTTGACGTATTTAAGAAATGTCAATTATAATTATAATTGATGTTTTATAATGCTGGTATCGACTATTAAATAATGTTAAATTTTAAATTTTAGTTGACAGATAAAAGTTTGCAAGTTAATTAGAGTTAACGGTTTATCACGTCAACCTTAATATAAACAACCGTCAATAAATTTGTTTTAAAATTACTAATTTATTTTAATGTGAAAATGAAAGTTTTATTGACAATTTGTAGTAGTGATTGTTGTCACAATTTTAGTTTCAAACATCAATTTATCATTGTATGGTCTATGTCACACTCTCACATCAACTTGTGTAGAATTTAATTATTTTCTATATATTGTCCTCTACTGTTACTCTAATGTAGATATTATAAAATGAATAAATTGTAGAGATTTTAAGTACATCAAAATATATATTATTCGAAAAAAAAAGTATATATTATTGTTTATACATGGTTTATACTCTATGTTATAAGTTAGCAGGAACATAAAATACAACTAGGTTAAACATTATATCACCGATGAAAAAAAAATAGAGGTACAAATTCAAGATATAAAAAGGGAAAGGAAAAACAAGCAGCAAATTTTGAATAACAAAAGAAATTAAAATAAGGAGAAAAAAAATGATGGGCAAGACTAAATAGACTTTCAACAATGTTAATACCCAATACAAATTATTAATTTTTCAAAAATAAAAAATAGCTCCAAGTGTAGCACGTTACCCATTTCTTTCCCGTTGAATTTTCGTTGACATGTCGATATTCTTTACATTTTTATAGGTTTAACCTCACAAACATTTTAATCCCTAGTAACAAAGTATATAATGTCTATCTATTATTATGATTTTTTTATAATGATCTAAAAATATTTATGGTTATCAACATTTTATCGATATCTTCAATAAAATTGAAACATCAATATTTCTATTTGATATCGATATTTCAAATTTTGGTTATGAAAAAAAATAATGTTTTTGTTTTACTACAACCAAGATGTTTAAAAGACACAATAATTCTAAAGAATCCGATCAACTCCACCTATTTTCACTCCCAACTATTCAAGTATTTTTAATAATTTATTTATAAACATGATTGATAAAGAAGCTTTGACTAATTTCAAATCAATTAATCCATGCTGGCTTTTCTCAAAAAAAAAAAAAAAAAAAAAAAAAAAAANTTTACTACAACCAAGATGTTTAAAAGACACAATAATTCTAAAGAATCCGATCAACTCCACCTATTTTCACTCCCAACTATTCAAGTATTTTTAATAATTTATTTATAAACATGATTGATAAAGAAGCTTTGACTAATTTCAAATCAATTAATCCATGCTGGCTTTTCTCAAAAAAAAAAAAAAAAAAAAAAAAATCAACTGATAATGCTGCCTTATTTTAATCTATGCTTTGTGGTATCGGGAGCTGACGTATTTGAGCATGCGCCTATATTGCAAGGTAAGGAAATTATGTTCAATGCGAATACATAATATAATATATTGATGACTATAGTTGGTCAAAAATATCTAGATAATAACACAATTTACTGTTGGTCAATGATTCAATCTTCATCTTTAGTTGGGTTAGAGATAATGAGGATGTCGTGGACGAGATCAAGTTCTACGTGTTGCTGTGAATTTTGTACGAGTATCGAACAGACGAATTTTCAATGGTATTGAAGCTCAAATTTCTTCTTTATTGAATTTTGTCCAAATTTTTAATGAGTCATAAGATAAAATAGCAGATAATGCACCTAAGTCATATTAATGATAATATTAAATCTAAATTAAATTTAACATTTACAACTCAATCTCTCTTCCTAAATCTGTGTTCTCATTGTCACATAATGCAACATAGGTGAATACAGGAAGAAAGGGGTGGGCTTGAGTGAGCCATTTGAGATCATGATGGTAATTATATTATTTGTGCAGGATGTAAATTTCTTGTTGGTCATTATGATTCTCGACTGCTAAAGATGTGAGAGATTCAAGAAGGGATTCAATTGATATTCAGTTCTCACTTCTCCAGTTGTCATTGAATCAGATAAATCTTGTGCTATTAGACCTCTTTATAAGGATGAAAAATTTTATCTTTAATTAAGACAATTACACGTACTTACGAAGTTGTCTTTATTCGATGGGTGTGACGAACAAGATTGGTATCCAGAATGGCTTGTTAATCTTATCAACTGAAAGAATGAATGATGTTTTCTTGTTTCTTATTTATGGTATCTATTTAATTATGAGAATACATATATCTACTCACTGTCTCACATAGAGAATTCTTTTGAGTGTCTAGACTTGTTGCGTGTACGCAAGATTGCATCACTTTGGCCATTAACTTCTTTTTTATTTTTATTTAATTATTTGTTTTTACAATACTCTTATTTATATATCAATATAGAAATTACACATTTTACTCAATAAATATTTATCGTCTACGATAACATTCAAACGAACTAATCCCAACATGATATTATTTCAGTTTCAGTTTGGTTTATCATTTTTAATGACCTTACTTAAATTAGATGTAAACTCATTAACTACATCAGCAAATAATTACAACCTAATAATTTCATTAACAAAGCATTTAAAAACCGGATAAATTAAATAATTCAAAACTATCATTAAAATCAAAAGTTATTAGAATTTTGAATGAAAAGTTGAGATGTAATTTTCACTTAAGATTATCAGCATTGTTTCAGGTCTCAAATTTTTGTTCTAATATTCTAATAGATTTGTATTATATAAGTAGTTTTAAAATATTTATGCAATGTCGAGAGTAATATTACAATTTTTACCAAACATGTATTATAATTTAACTTTTAATAATAACCAAAGTATCGAAAAGGTGCATATAGTTCGCCTTATCCACGTAGTGTAACTTACGATAGTTTTTAAAGGAAAGAAAAACACATTGAAATCAACAAAAGGTAGTGGAAAAAAACAAGAAAATTGCTATTTCTAACAAAAAAAAAATATTTTTTTTTGATAGGACAAAACTAACCTCTTTTTTAAAAAGTTCTTTTTCTAACCTATTTTTCAACTTTTCAGAATGTCAAAGATGGATCTCATGTGGTGAAATGGCGTAAATACCCCTAAAAATCTTGTTCCTCAATACTCAAACCACATCTTCGCCGAGACCATCTTCTTCACAAAAGTCCTTTTTATTTCATACTTTCTAATGTCTGGTCATTTGTTGTAAAACCCATCGTATGTGACCTGATTTTTTGGAAATAAACCCACAAAAAACTTCTTTGAAATGCTGATTTCTGGAAATTTTGGGTTTTCAAATACATCGCGGTAAAAAACGAAAAAGAAAATCCAAAATTTTCATATAAATGAGGTTTAATATGTGTAGGAATGTCTAAAATCACCAAAAAAAAAAAAGAATTCAGAATGTCGTTTTTTATCGTTATCATTTTTTCCGTAAGTTCATGTTTCCCGTAAGTTGATAGAGTTGACGGGAAAAGTGACAAAATGCCCAAATACACGCCAACTTTCGAGAAATTTGGGCATTTTATGACTTTTCCCGTAAAGTTTCTAACATGATCTTGTAGGTAATCTTACGAGAAAAGTCACAGAATGCCTAAATACACGCGAACTTTCGGGAAATTTGGGCATTTTGTGACCTTTTCCATAAGTCTTTTAACATGATCTTACGGAAAACCTTATGGGAAAAGTCACAGAATGCCCAAATTTCCCGAAAGTTCACGTGTATTTTGGCTTTTCGTCTTGCTGAAGGTCAATAGGAGGCCCTTGTGGAAGAGAGAGGCAACGACCATGGGGACGATCGTGCGGAAGATGAAGTAGATGAGGGTGGGGAGGACATTGTCTAGGCGATGCATGATAACGAGGTGGCAGATGAGAGGGTGGAGGATGCTCGTCATGAGAACGTATTCCACGAGGACCCAGTTCACCATCATGTCCATGATGACTGACGTCCACGGTAGTAGTCCCCGTTTCAGTGACTAGCTTAGACGGATAGAGATCCATCTAGAGCAGATTCAGACTGGGGTGATGACAGAGTTTGACACCATAAGGTCACAACTTAGTACGATGAATTATGAGTTTGCTGATGTGAAGCACGACCTCTCCACTATTATGCGATATCTGCAGAAGCTATCAAAGGTGTTTTATTTTCCATTAAATTTAAGTTGCTTTGTTGTATGGCTTATAGTAGAGTTTTCTAAACTGTTATTTATTCACATGACATCTGATGATGAGGATAATACCGAATACCGTGTTGAGCGCTAGTCAGACCGAACGGCTAGAGAAGTTTCTTCTGCACCCTTTGTCAATTTGATGGTAGGTGACCCCCTAGACGTGTCTGAGAAGATGCGCAGTGAAGGACCAATGCACTACACCTGATGTTCGGTGCGATGTGGAGACTACCTCCCAATTAGAGACGTCAATGCCGAAGATTGCCTCCCATCTCCCATCAGTATTACACATTATAATGACACCGAGGATCCCACTGTCTCATCTAGTAAGCAGGTTGATGTAGGATATTTGGATCCCAGCTCAACTGACCATCCCATCACTTAGGAGGTCGGTGGCACGTTTAATATTAACTTTAGTAATTAATTTATATTGTTTGTGATTCATCTATTGTTTCGTCCATGCAGGTCAAAGGCCTGACCACTAGTACTTCCATCCACATGACCTTCTAACCGGAAATTGAATCAGAGATCAAGAGGTTAGAGGAAGCATGGGAATTGAACAGGCTGGCCGTGAAGCGGGAGATTGAAGAGGTGGAGGAGTTGGCAGCTATTCCAATTCCCATCAAACTGACGGGTGTACTTCGCCTGGATCCCACATCTAGACCCGCTCAAAAGCGAAGGCGCCGCCAAGCTTGGACATGGGATAGTTCGTACACTGACCCAGGTGTCAAAAAGCCCAAATGATATAAGGCATACAACCTGACGTTTCGGATCCCCAAGAAGTTCGAGCGGCAATTGCAACAGTGGATCGATGACCCTCTTATCTGGATAACTCTTCAGTGTGTTATTGATGAAGCCGAAGGGATGGTTGATGAAGCTCCTCCGTCCACATGAGTTCACGAACGACAAGGTAATCGATTCTTTTGCATTTATTTAGTATATTTCCAATTGGTCCCTAATGATATCTGAATAACGCGTTGTGTGACATGCAGATGATGGATCTATTGTTCTTTTTCCTACGGAACAAGCTCATGTACAGGAAAGAACACGTCCAGCTAACCCACAGTTTCACAACCGCAGACAGAATTGTGGCGGTTAGTTATCTTGCTAGTTCCCTTATCATATTAGTCAATTACCTTTTCTGTAAGCTAACTTTACATATACTCTGTTTGTTGCCATCAGAACTTATTCCATAAACTGAAAAAGTTGTACCATGAGTGGAAATGGCCAGACCGAGTGATCACGTACGATTAGGAGAAAGACAGCAATGTGCTGAAGTATATGATGAGGGAAGGTACACACTACCAAATCCCTTGGGCTATTGTCGACGCCGTATATCTGCCGTACAACATTCTCGATCTCCACTGAATCCTAGTGAAGATCGATATGGTGGTGGGCAAGTTGGTAGTTTAGGACTTCATGAGCTCGATGACGACCCGACTGGAGTTGGAAAGCTATTTGGAGGCCACACGAACTGTCGTTCCAGCATTGCTCCATAAGTGTGACGTTCATCTTGTTCGGCCAAACCTCCAGCTGACACAATGGAATGTGGAACGGGTACAAGATGTACCACAGCAAACGGGGAGTAGGGATTGTGGGATCTTTGGTGCGAAGTTCTTTGAATATATTGTCATTGGGTCTTCTTTGTCTACTCTAACCAAGGACAGTATCTTTTTTTTTTACATCAATTTGCTTTACAAATATTTAAGAACAAACCATTTTATTAGTATGTAAAGCTCTTCTAATTTAACTCTATGGGACCCGTCTAACACCTACCTAACTGAACCCCCAAACACATTAAAGAAAAGTAAATGATGTTTTCGAAATAAATTTTGAAGTGCCTCTAGTATTGTCTCAATAGTCTTGGTCTATCTGGTGTATCGTCTCTGTTATCGTTCACTATCTCATTCCAGCTAGTCTCGCTCTCGCTGATTTTGCTCTCCCATGTGTACTGTCTCGCTCTCCCTGGTGTTGTGAAGCTAGTCTCGCTCTTGTTCTCGCTGATTTAGCTCTCTCTGGTGTATTGTCTCTTCCTGTTGTTATGTAGCTAGTGCTGCTCTCGCGTAAAAGTTGGCCAAAGTAATTCTTACGGGAATTTTCATTTTCATGTCGCTTGGATGGTATGAGCAGTTAGGTTTTCATTTTCATGTCACTTCCCAATCCATCACTATGCTTCACGCTCGTTGATAAATATATAGGAAGCCTACATGCATCATTCCCATTTAAAAAGAAACATAGTTCCTAGTCATTTTTTATCAAGTAGGTAGGAACTCTCGATCCAAAATTGTATAGACATCTTAGAATAAGGTCATGATGGTTTAGGTCAATCCCACTATGTTTATAAATAAAAATTCCTCATACCCAATATTACCTCTTACTTCCAAACCCCCAATATTACCGCCTATGTAATCTCGTTCATCCTCCCTCCATGTACGATTATAGCAAACAAATATGCGATGCATTCTGCAAATACATTTAATAACCATTAATAGAAAATCTAAAGAGAAGGAAACAAAGAAGCATAGAATTAAAAAAAAAAAAAAAATTGATGTTTCCCGTAAGGTCTGATTTTTCCCTTAAGGCTAGCCTTACGGGAAAAATCACAAGTTTTTTTTTTTTTTTTAAGAAAAATAACAACCATTTTCTTTCTTCCTGCAGATGATTGGAAACTTTGATAATTTCGAGAAGAAAAACTTCTCCCTCTCACAACAAAACTATCTTTTTTTAAAAAAACTAACTACATATAACCAAAAATATATATATAGAACAAACTACCACGTGCCCTACTACCCCACGTACCTGGCTGGTGTATCAAATGGACCCCAAAAAGGAAGGAAACAAAATTCTCTGAAATTGGGCCCTAAAAAGTATAGTCTTTTTCATGAAAGTGAGAGTGAAACAAAAATGGAAAACTTTTAAGGTTCAACTAAAGTTGTAGGTCTGAAAACATTGTCAGGTAAGTTAGGTAAATGCATAACTTAAAGCGAATTGAATGCAAATTGAAGACAGTGAGATGAGATATAAATTGGGGGTATTAGTGACATTTCACCATGTGGTAAAATCAAACTTATACGGAAAAGAAAAACGAACCATTTACTAGCGAGAGCCAAAGCGAGACCAACAAGAGCAAGAGCGAGAGTAGCGTGAGAGCAACGATGCCATAGAGACGAAACGATAGCGGAGAGAGCGAGACTAGCGTGAGAGCCACGATGCCATAGAGACAAAACGATAGCATAGACAACGAGAGCGAGAGCAAGACGATATTCACCAAAAAGCCAAAATACAAGCGAACTTTCGGAAAATTTGGGTATTTTGTGACTTTTCCCGTAAGATTTCCTGTAAGATCATGTTAGAAACCTTATGGGAAAAGTCACATAATGCCCAAATTTCCCAAAAGTTGGCGTGTATTTGGGCATTCTGTCACTTTTCCTGTTAACTCCGTCAACTTAAGGGAAACATGAACTTACGGAAAAAATGACAGCGATCAAAACGGCATTCTGAATTCTTTTTCTTGGTGATTTCAGACATTCCTACACATATTAGACCTCCTTTACATGAAAATTTCAGATTTTCTTTTTCGATTTTTACCACGATGTATTCAAAAACCCAAAATTTCCAAAAATCAGCGCTTCAAAGAAGTTTTTCGTGGGTTTATTTCCAGAAAATCGAGTCACATACGATGGGTTTTACAACAAATGACAGACATTAGAGAGTACTGAAAAAAAATAAAAAATAGACTCTTGTGAAGAAGATGGTCTCGGTGAAGATGTGGTTTAAGTGTTGAGAACAAGATCTTTGGGATATTTACATCATTTCACCACATGGGACTCATCTCTGAAATTCTAAAAAGTTGAAAAATGGGTTAGAAAAAAAACTTTTTAAAAAAGAGGTTAGTTTTGTCTTATCAAAAACTTTTTGAGTTAGAAATAACAATTTTCCAAAAAAAAACAATGAAAAAATGTCATATTGATCCTTACGTAGCTTCCGTTCTATTTTAATTTGTACATCTAATTGTTTAGATTTAGTTTTTTACTTCTAATAAAATAGAATTCTACTTTTAATTGTTCAAATTCAAGTTTTTTTTTTAATCAATTTTAAATTTAGTATTTTAAAATTAATATTTATCGAAACTAATATTGATTAAAGATGGGTAATAATTTTTATATAAGAAAAATAATGTGCGAATATATTTTTAAGTTTAAAAAAAAAATCAACAATAATTTAATACGAATTAAATTTAAGATTTATTGAAAATATAATATTAAATTTAAATATTTAAAAATATAAAGATTATTAAGAGTTTGTTTAGTTCACAATTTGGATTTTGTTTTATGTTTTTAGATTCATTATTAGCGAATATTTGTTTAGCAAACAACCTAAATTCTACTTCTGAATTTTGGAACGTTGTGATTCAAATAGTGTAAATTTTGAAAACAACATTACTGTATCCATAATTTGAATTTTAAAATTTAAAATGTAGAATTATATTAAATAAATACAAAAATATTATGTTAGGTTATAAAACCAATTCAATGCTTTTAATTAAAATATGTATTATATAATTACTATGAATTAGGTTAAATTCTAAATTTGGAATGTATGGTTTGGATAAAGTTACAAGTTAGTTCATATGATTTTAAAATTTAGAATTTAGTTCCTATGGATGGATACAACTTCATATATTGTCTCTATAGTTTGTTAAATATTAGGAATTATTTAGGAAGCAAACTATATGAGTTAAATTCTAAGTATAAACCTAAGACCTAGATTTTAACTTTGTCCAAACTGTAGGGACAAAAATTTCAATTTACCCCATAAACTATATAATATTTTAAACATAAAATCATGTTTATAATAAATTAATAATAATTTATTGTTAATTAATATTTAGTGGGCAACGACAACAAGTTTGTAATTGTTTAAATTATAACATAATTTTTGAATTCTATTACCAAACACATTTATAAAAACATAAAATACAACTCTATTTTCATTTAATTCTGTTTTTAAATTTGTATTCAAATTATTTACTTGCCAAACATGCACTAATAAATTTATAGACATTAAAATGGAACGAAAGAAACAAATGATGCAGCTTAAGATGATACTTCATCAGAAACATGAAATAAAAAAATAATAATAAAAAAAAGAGATAAAAAGACAAAAATAGCCCACAAGGGGGTGCTTCTAGAAAAGAATCCTCTGCGGTCAGGTGGAAATAACTGCGTAATATGGCCTTGACCGAAGCAAAGGCAAGTGGGCTGTCAATATGGTTAGATGAAGAAATGTTGACGTCAGCACCATAATAATAATTGGAATAAAATAAAATAAAATTCACGTGAAGCTCATGGGCCCGGCCCGGCCCAACCAACTGCTACTTCCACCGCTATCCAACAAAACTGATTTCAACGACACCACTCTCATCCAACCATCACCGTTAAAATATAATCCAATATTAATTCTTTAAGAAAATTAATAATAATGGCCAAAACAGCGTACTATTAAATATTAACATTAACCCTATCCATTTATACTCTAAATTTTAGTAAATTAGTTAAATTTCTAAATTTTCATAAGTGAATCAATTTAAATATTTTATTATTATCATTTTTAAAAATTGTTCATGCTTTAATTTTTAATCACGTGTTGATTTATTCAAATGTCATTTTTATAAAATTGTAAAGACAAATTTCAAAAGAAATTTTGTCTAAAAGTCTAAATCAATTAATTTATGAAAATTTAAGAGTTGAATTAATATAATTTATAAGTTTTAAACGATGTTTCTTCAAACGAAACATAATGGAGGATGTAAAATTGATAGATTTACAAAGATTTAAAATCACAAATAATACATTCATTTGTTCATGTTTAAATTGATACAAATCCTAAAATTTAGGGTATAAATTTATATTTTTTTCAAAAATAATTTCTAGCCCACGACAATCTACTTGAAAATTTGTATGGAGATTTTTTTAAAAATTATTACAGCACTATATTATAATTTTTTTAGCCATAAAATGTAGAAATAAATATTATAAAAAATGAATACACCACAACAATTAATATTTTAAAAACGAATTTCTATTTAAAACTTCTTCCTTTTTATTTAAAATGTTAGAGATTAATAACAAATGGTTGTCAAATACATTATCCATACAAGGAACTGTTATGAAACACACTTAAACAAAAAAAAAAATTAGGAATATAAATACAAAATAGACAAAGAAATACAAACAAAAACATTATTATTCAACATCATTCACATCATTCCACCATCTTTATCATAAGTTGTGCGAAATAATTAAGAAATCAATATTATAATATAAACACAAATATTATTTTTATTTTTTAGGAAGATACAAAAAAAATAACATTCTAAATGTTATATAATATATATATATATATATAATCAAGTTAATGTTATAATGTTATTAACAATGCTTAATATATGGTCAAATTAATTTCCATTTTTTTTATAATCCACAAACATAATAGGGTTAAATTACTAATTGAGTCTTCCAACTTTAAAGTGTCTATTTGGTTCAACAATTTTCAAAATAATTGATTTTTAAATTTTCAATTATATGTTTAATATATTCTTGAATTTTACAAATGTCTAATAAATTCTTGAATTTTCAATTTCATGTATAATATATTATTGATATATTAGACAACTTTTAAAATAATTTTACTAGGTATAAATTTGAATATTATCTCTAATGAAATACTAAATTTTGAATTTTTTTTTTGTCTAGTAAATCCAATGACCTATTAAAAATGCAAATAAAAATATAGAGATCTATTGAATGTAAAATTGAAAGTTAAAAAATCTATTACTTTTTTAATAAAAAAAAAAAATAGCAGGCTAACGTGGAAACTGTTTATGTTTGTGTCGATAAAACCATATTGGTTGAACAAGTTATTACATGCTATCTCAGCTTTCAAATTATTTGATTCTCCATATACTTTTTTTTCCTTCATTGTAAAATTCCACAAAAAAATGGTGTAAATCGATTTTCAAAAGTAATCATAATTATTGAATTATGAAACTTTAGAAATTTAATCGACTTAAATTATAAATTTTACACGATATTGGTCGAATGAAATTTGAAAAATGGTGTAAATTGATACAGTTATAAAAAGTTTAGAGTTTAAATTTTAATTGACACAACTCCTAAAATGTAGAGTATAAAATTTTCATCTTCTCCATTTATGTTTATTTAATTTTAGATGGTAAACTTGTAAATTACATATATAAGTTTCAAATATTATTATTTATTATTATTAATATTATTTGAAATGCAACATTGCAATTAAAACCATGTTAGGTGTTTTATTAACAAGTTGTTACGTTTCTCATACCTTTTTGATAGACTGAAATAACTAATAAATATGTAGGTGTTTCCTTAAAAAAAGACAAGAAAAAGAAAAGAAAGAGAGTGTAAATGGCGTATAGTTAATTAATTTTAAATGGTGAAACATATACCATAAATAATTAAGATAAGCTCTAAGACACACACATCAAAATTAGATTAAAAAAAGAATTTTAATTTTTTAAAAGTGAGATTAATTTGTTTTTAATTTCAAGCAAACGTGTAAATTTTAAATCTTCTACCTTTTTAATCGAACATATACATATTTTAATGAATTGTTTTTAAATATAGCAAAAACGAGAAACTGAGATAACAAATTACATTACTTCATTTCATTTTTATTATGACATTCTAAAAAGTTTTAATTAATAAAATTAAATAATATCATTCACCCTATCAATACCAAGATTGAACATGAAGAACTGCTAACCTTATTAAAAAAAACATGTATAGAATATATTAAATATTGGTCTCTGAGAGTGAGCAGAGAATATATATATATATATATATATAGGTCAGAAATGGTTCATTTAATCATGTTCAAGATGTGGTTGGTTCTTTGGTAGAAAAAGGATAGGGTATGATGCAATATGTTGTTTTACATAGAAATAAGGCAAAATAGTTATTCCAATCTGAAACTCACAATAATGGAAATAAAATACAATAAAGATTTTGAAAAAAATAATTTTTTTGTCTTAGATTTTCCACCTAACTTTTATTTAGGTTAAAAATCACTTTTAATTCCTAAACTTTCGTAAAAGTAACGATTTAGTCCTTTAACTTTAATTTATTACGATTTAGTCTTTATTGTAGAAATTAGTATTAAAATCTAATAAGATTTCTTGCATAAATAAACTGATGAAAATTGAACTTTCAAACTTATACGAATATTACAATTTATACAATTTTTGGTTCAATTTGACCCAATTTTAATAATTATATATAAGTTGGAGGGCTCAATTTCCAAAATTGAAAGTTTAAGAGTATAATTGTCACTAATATCGTATTTTAGAGGTAGTTTTTGCAATTTGCCTAAACCTCAATTGTAACATTATTGAAACCTATGGACTAAATTAAAGTCAAACTAAAAATTTAAAAACTAAACATGTAACGTTATAAAACTTATGGACCAAATAAAAATTAGACCTAAAATCTAGAGATCAAAAATGTATTTTTTTTTTAAAAAAATTTTACTTTGCTAGTAAAATTACAAATAAAGTCCCACAATAAATAAATAAATTCCTTAATTAGAATATAAACAATACTATCACATTTGGAAAAAAAAGACAGATGTATTATATTAACAAAACAAGAAAATAACATTTGTATTAAATAAACATTAAAAATTGTAATATAGTCCTCATAATAGATTTAAATTATCTCTCTATATATTTTTCAATGCAAATCACATAAAGCCTTCTGAAAAGAAATAATTTTTAATTTAGATACATAAAATGAAGGTACAATCAAGGGGGGGTGGGTATAGCCAATGGCATGATTCTCAATTATTATGGGACAAGAAAGTGTGGTCTGGTGAGGGTTTTCATGAAATAATTTTTATTTTATTTTAATTATTATATGAAATTAAAATTTTAAAATAGAAATTATTGAATTATTGGTCATATTTGTAGCCCTGCACATCTCAAGGCATTTGGAAATCTCTTCTTTCATTAATTTAACTAAATAAGATAAGATTCCTTCTGTCTTGTCCAAATTTATCATCAAATTTATCATTATTATTATTATTATTATTTCTTTTCAAATAAAAATAACACAGACTGCCTAAAACTTTTGCCTGTTTATAATTATACTGATGAACCAAAAAATCAGATTTATAAATAAAATTAAATTCACAAGTTTGAATCTTTATTTTAGATTTTTTTAAATTAAAAAATATATATTATATGAACAGATCCAGATGTATTGCAGACAAAAATTGATAGCCCTTTTATAAAGATAAGATTTGTTTCTCTCTATTACTAAAATCACATCTTTAAACAAATGTTAAGCTGTTTCTTTGAATGTGTTTTGTTAAAAATAAAAAATAAATAAATAAAAATAAAAACTTTAAACAAATATTAAGCCGTTTCTCTGATTTGAAAACCGTAAAATATCATTTTTATTTGTCTGTCTCCGTAGACCGTATTATGAAATTAAATAATTCCAATTATTATTCCCGTCACATATGTTTTTAATTAAAAACATTTTATTTTTCGTTCAAGCTTATTATTTTTCTTTTCTGAAACATTATTTATTAAGTTATTAGAAGCATGACAAGAAGTTTCCTTTTTTCATCATTTAAAATTATTTAGGTTTCGTTTAATAATTATTTCATTTTTTGTTTTTGTTTTTAAAATTAAGCCTATAGATACTGCTTCAACCTCCAAATTTATTTCTTTGTTGTCTAGTTTTTCCCAATGGTTTAAAAAACAAGCCAAAATTTGAAAATTAAAAAAGAATAGCTTTTAAAAATTTGTTTTTGTTTTTGGAATTTGACTAAGAATTCGACATAGTGCTTAAGAAATATGCAAATCATTGTAAAAAATGTAGATAAAATATGCTTAATTTTGAAATCGAGATGGTTACCAAACGAGCCTTTATCTTTTTTGTATTTGATACTCATTTAAAACTTTTTTTTCAAAACTGTACTCTTTCAAAATAATTAGGAATAACCATTAAAAAAATTCTTACATAATTGTATAGTTTTTATTTGGTCCTTAAATTTTAAAATTTATAATTTTACCTCTACATTTTGAGTTTAATTTTCATTTCATCTTGTTTTGAAATGTTACAATTTATCTTTGTTTTGAGTTTAGTTTCCATTTCGTTCATAGACATTAGGATTTTACATTTTTACCATTGAGTTTTCTTAATGTCCACCTTTAATCATTTGCATTAATTATTTACTTATTAATTTAAAACAACTAAATTACTGAGATGTTTTCAAATATAGAAAAATAAACTAAAATATTTACAAATATAGCAAAATATCACGATTTATCTGCGATAGATCGTGATAAATTATTATCAATATCTATTGCGTTTTATCACAAATAGACTATAATATTTTATTATTATTTATAAATATTTTCAACAGTTTTATTATTAAAATAATTTTCGTGAATTAGTTATAATTAAATCATCATTAATTTTTTAGTTACTATTAAATTTAACTGAAAATTTCACATCATTACATTGAAAGTCAACACTTAAGTGAGCATTAATTTATGAGTAAAAGTGTAAAATCAAGTGTGACATCTTTTTTAAGGAAAAAAAGTATATATATACAAAAAGAAGTAATTAAATTGGTGTAGTTCCAACCGTCGGTTCATCATGTGAAAAGATCCTACCGCCAATAATGTTTTGTCTCTTTATATTTAGTGTGTTGCTATGGTTTTTTATTTTTTTCCTAAACTAAAATGTAATCATAAAATTTCCAAGAGGCTTCATATAAGAAATTATAATAAAAAATAAAATGCTTGGTAGCTTACCTAGTTTGAATTATTATGCCCACAATTATTTTTAAGAATTTATTATATAGGTTAAAAATTACTATTGGTCCCTAACCTTTAATAAAAGTAACGATTTGGTCCTTAAATTTTTAAAAGTAATGATTTAGTCCATAAATTTATTAACGGGTACCAATTTGGTCCCTCTGTTAATAATTATGTTAGTTTTCAAGCGAAATTATGAGATGACGCATTTTGTCATCCTACCTGTAAAAAATAAAAGGCACGATGTATTAGAGAAAAGTATGAGATGCCGCCTTCTTCCTTTTCCTTCTTTGACTCCTCTCTCTCTCTCTTTTTCTTTCTTCTTCTCCAACTTCTTCTCTGACACGAAAAGTCAAAACTCCGACGTGACCAACTCTGGTAAGCGAGAGCGAGAGTGAGAGAGAGTGAGGCGAGAGTGTGAGAGAGAACGAGAGAGATAGAGTGATTGTGAGTGAGGAAAGGAACTGAGAGCGAGAGCGAAAGCGAATTATGAGATGACACCATGTGTCATCCTACCTGTAAAAAAATAAAAGTCATGATGTATTAGAGAAAAGAAAAAGGCGAGAGAATAGTTAGAGAAAAAAGGGGCGATTCAGATTTCTTCTTTTCGTATTCTCATTTGTGCATCTCCCTCCTTCTACTTTATCATGCAATATTCTTGAAAAATCTAAACAGAAGTTGTTGAGGTTAGTTTGAATTTTTCCCAATACTTTATTGTGCTCTCAAAATGTTTTAATTTGCATCAATCAAATAGAAAAATCACCTCATTTTGGTGGTTGTTCTCATAATTCACTCTCGCTCGCTTCGCTTCCTTTCCTCACTCACAATTACTCTATCTCTCTCGCTCTTGCTCACTAGAGTTATTCACGTCGGAGTTTTGACTCTTGGTGTCAGAAAAGAAGAAGATGCAAGAGAAGAAGAAGAAAAGGAAAAAAAGAAAAAAAGAGAGGAGTCCAAGAAGGAAAAGGAGAAAGACGACATCTTGTACTTTTCTCTAATACATCGTGGTTTTTATTTTTTACTGGTAGGATGACAAAAGGAGCCATCTCATAATTTTGTCGGCAAACTAACAAAATTTCAAATTGTTACTTTTGAAAGTTCAAGGACTAAAATCGTTACTTTTACCAAAGTTCAAGGACAAAAAGTATCTTTTAACCTTTTAAAAATTTAAAGAAGAAATGTTTCGTTGAAAAATTAACGACAAATATTATATTAAAAGTTTATTAATAGACTAAAAATGGAATGAAATACAACACTAAATGATCTAAAAGATAAAATGATATCTTTAACTATTCTTTTTGAAGTGAATGTTGTGTTCCTCACCCTACCACGAATGATTGACATGATCTATAAATATACCAATATGAGGTTTTATCCTTGTTTGTGTACAAATTTTATCTTTCATATATATATATAGACATAAATATAGCAATATTTTACTTTTTCTATCTGTGGTAGACTACGATAGATTCAGATAGACATTTATCATCATACCAAATAAACACGGATAGATGTCTAAATGTGTGTAGGTTTATTGTGTCCAATTGCCCAATGGCCTTGTGCTCCCCCTCCCCAACAACAATTATCTTATTTCCTACACGCCATATCATATTAATTATATGGGGGAATATTCCTTGCTAATCTTAATTTTAACAATAAATTAGATCCAATTGCTATATCAAACTATACAAAATGCACATGTTCATGCTTATAATAAAAATAATGATTTTTCAAAGGATGTTGTTGTTTTACTACCTTTGAAAAGGAAATTCAAATCAATTATATTTCCTACACGCTAAAAATGAATTCAATGAAAACCTTGACTTTTAGATTATTATTATTATTATTATTATTATTATTTTGAATTTGGAAATAATGAATTAGAAGTGACTTTAAAAATGAGTAATCTATGAGTTCGAATTTTGAAAATAATGAATTAAAAGTGGTTTTAAAAATAGAGTAATCTATGTAAGATAATAGTTTTCTTAACAGTTTAATCTAATTTTAGATTTTTTTTTGTTAAATCCTTTTTGTTTTGGCTATTAGTTTTATTTTGTTTCTTTATTTAGCCTTAGTTACATATCAAAGTTAATGAAGCGATTTTATATTAAATTCATAATTTTGCACTCCAAATACAAATTTATTAACTCTAGATTCCATGATAACTCAGCACTTTAAATATGTTCTAAGTAAAACGTTTTTTTTAAAAAGATTTTTTTTTCTTTTAATTGATCGGTATTTGAGTTGATTTGATTTTTGAACACGTTTAACGAAAAACTTGATTTTAAAGTATTAAATCTTAAATCATATCAGACTTACTTCCAAAAGTTATTCCAACCACTTCAGTAACATCTTACAAGTATTTGTTCAAAAAAAAATTATGACTTAAAATAGTATTCTTATCAAATGCTACATTAAATATATATTGTATCAACTATTAAAATATTTGTTAGCTTTTTAGCCAAGGCTTATAATTAACCTTTAAATATTTTAAATATGTTGTTTCACCTCTATAATTATTATTATTATTTGTTGGCGCTTAGATCTTATTTGCATTGGATGATGTTGTGAATCTCTTGTGAGTTTGATGTTCAACCCACTTTTTTTCCATCTGGTCTCGAGTTATTTAGAATTGACTTGCACTAGAGATCCTTGCCGAGCCTACCGCACTCTGATGTCTAAGTTAGTATAAGGAGTGTACAGTTCAACAAAGCACACAAGAAGTAAGGTCAGAGATCTCTTTTGGAGATTACTCACTCTCCCCCTTTGGGTTCGTTGAATGGATATTTTAAATCAGCTATCTCACATTTATGATTATTATTACAACTTGTTGGCGCTTGGATTTTGTATGCATTGGATGATGTTGCAAACCTCTTATTGGCTTGACTTCCAACTCGTTTCTCTTCGGTCTGGTCTTGAGTTATTTGGAGCTAACCTACACAAGAAATTCTTGCACCAATGTCGTACCGAGTCTAGCTACCACACTCTGATATCTAAGTTAGTACATGGAGTGTATAGTCAAGTAAGTAGAGCTCTCCTTTTGAGAGTACTTACTCTCTCCTCTTTGAGTTCTTTGAATGGGATTATTTATAGGCCTTTTCTCTGACACTCGACTTTGTTTGCGTGTAATGCAAGGTTATAGGATGTCTAATGGGGTATAACTCAATTATTTTTGGATCAGTATATATATATATATTGGCTTGGTTGGTCGACTCGAATTATACTAAGACATTGACATTTTCCTTTTGCGATCCATCCCCCTATGCGTTCTTCCGGCACCCTATGGGCTTGGATCCACCCATAGGTTTTGGGCCTTGCTTTGGACAACCCTCAATATTATTAATTCAACAACCAAGGGTAAAGGTAAGGAACGATACTACTAGTTGAGCTATGATCAAATTATTTTTTACCCCAAAATTGTAATGTATATGATACACTCTGTAATAGTATACGTTAGATGCCCAATCTAATATATCATTGTTTATTATTATTTATTAGTATTATTATTATTATTACTTCGTTTATTTTTGAGTTTAACATGGGTGAGAAGGAGTAGAAGAATTGCATAGAAAGATTGTTAATTTAATTACAATTAGGCTAATCTCCAATGTCTTCATTGATCTTTTTACTTTAAAATTATAAAAGTAAATGCTACTGCTTTCTTTGCATTATTTTATTATTATTATTATTTTTAGAATGCTTCATTTGCATTATTTGATCTTTTTTTAGTGCACTATCGACACGATTATTTGTGTTACAAAAACTTAACGAATCAGCAAGTCTATCGTCATCATCATGATTAAAGCAATTAAACATAATTGTCTAGAGCGCATTAAACTTTAATTAACTCTCAGTAAACGACACATAACCTTATAATTAATTCAAAAAACATATAATTAGGTATATAAAATGATGGCGTAAAATGATAACCGCACATTAAGATTTTGAAAGGATCAATAAAAGCTATGGGAAGCAAAAAAAAAAAAAAAAGGAAAAGAGATATCATAATACTTAGAATCTATGAGACATTGCCTTTATTGGGTTTTAAAATAAATGATGGGCCTTAACTTTGGAAGTTGACATTTAATATATAAAAAATATAAAATTATGATGGGTAATTAAATGTTTGATATTGTAAAATATTGAATTGGATATGTGGCTTCTCTCTCTTTTTATTGGCTGAAATATAAATGTTTAATACTTTGGCTTTGGTTCTTGGATGTTTTGGAAAAATAAGCTGCATGACTATACATTCATATTATTGTAATAGAATTAATTATGAATATGGAAACAAATTAGTGAAAGTATATATCATATATGGACAAAATAAACTTAATGTAGGTAGAGAAAGTAGGGTATGACATGTTCATGATTGAGCTATCGTAGATCTAAATTGATAGGATTATGAGAGAAATTATGTATTTAGGGAGACTTATAGAAATAGGACCCACAAACGATACAAATTAAATTCTTAAACTTATACCAATGTTAAAATTTATACAATTAATTATGTAAGTTTGAAGGTTCAATTTGACCAAAATTTAACAATTTATATAAATTTAAGGGTTTCGGTTAATACAATTGAAAATTTGATAATGTAATTGGAAGTTTGCAACTATTATCATACTTTAATGGCGATTTTTGCAATTTGCCCTTAATATTTTATCCATTAAACTATGCTTAGAATAAATCGATCTCAACCTCATTTAAAATGACATTTTCTACTTTGACTTCACTGTTAATATTTAATAACAAGCAATGGAAGATGGAAGCGAGTAGGGATTATAAATTTCTTTTGTCACCCCTAAACAAACATACTCAACTTTTGACTTCCTCCAAAAAGGCCCTTCAAAATTATAGTTAAACGTAAAACACAAAGATTTAGATATTTATTTGATTAATTATCATTACTACAGATTAAGAAAATGACATAATTAAAGTTGAAAGATCTTCGTATCCTGAAAATGGGTATACGCAACTCTATGTGTAACGGACTGTATATGAGTTTTGATAAAGTTAGGACAGATCATAAATTGCCAAAATTAAATTATTATTATTATTATTATTATTTTGGAGAATGTTGTTTGTTTTGAATAAATAAATAATTGAATTCTCAAATCTTCCATGTCAGCCACAAAGTCCATCTACTTAAGTCTCTAATCTCATTGGAACATTTGTCCAAATAATGTTATATGCTATCAAAGTTACACTTCTTATGTGTATGTGATACTTGTGTGCAACTAGAGCTAGTTTATTCCACCCAATGCTATAATATTTGAGTGTTGATATTAAATTTTAGATACCTAAGTGTTAACATGGATTGAACTATGGTAGTATAGGAATAAGGTTGACTGCCTTATTTTAGTAACACTACGAATACAACCCACTTTGTTATTGTTACGAGGAGTAGTAAAGTGTTACAAACGATTTGATCCTAATCATTCATGTGGAGACATGTAAGTAGAAGTATTCTATACAAAGAGTTTGTATAAGACCGACCCGCGAAATGTTTAACTTCTCTATGGTAGTTATTGTAAATGCTTACCTCTCTATTTATTAATTTCTTTAGTTGGTTAGATCTACTTTTGTTAATATTTTTAAAATAGAAGTCAAATTTTAAAAATTAATATATAATTTATTTATTCTATAATTATTCGGAATGTTTTTTTTTTTTTTTCGTTGGGTTGAATCTCACATCTCTATAATTATTCTACTTAAAAAATAGTTTGAGAGAATTTAAAAAGAATTTAAGACTACTGCATTAGAGTAAGTATAAATAGTTAAAATGATCACTCTGTCATTTTTTTTTAAAAAATCATCCTAAACTATACTTTTATAATTATTTAAAAGTTAATTTTAATAATATAAAAATTATATTTAATAGTGTATAATTAAATATTAAATTAATAAAATATGCTTCCATAGAGTGTTTTTAACTTGACAAGAATGATTATAATAACTTTAAAACCACTCTCAAACATACCCTTAGGTAGATATTTAATTTTTATATTTTATCATTTAAACTAAATTTTTTAGTAGATTCTTATACTTTTAATTTTCTCTCATAGACTTACGTGCCATTAATTCATCATAGTACATTAATTATGTATAATTTTAAGAGTAATTATTAAATAATATAATCGGACCACAAAAGTGTTAAACTAATATAGTTAACCACAACAGCTTAAGAGATATAAAATTAAACATTTAAAGGCTTATTAAGACTCTAATTGATATCCATTTATTTGGTAAGAAATATCTTTGTTCTCCTTAAATTCTAAAAACACAAAAATAAATTTCTTTGAAGACTACACTTTCTAGTTGTTATTACGTGGCTCTAATATTATAAATTGTTTAAAAATTAGATAGAAACAAGGTTGATAAACTTATTTTTCAGGATCTAAAAACAAAAACCAAATAAAAAGTGCACAAAGATTCTTGTTTTAAAAAATTTCTTATAGTATGTAAGGATATGAGGTTATTTTTTACGTTCGTAACCTAATATCCTACCTACTAAATAAAATTTTGAAAATGTTTGGTGTACTTTTTTTTTTTTTTTTAATTTTATTTTAAATGAGAAACTTGTAAGCAAATTGAAGTGATTGAATGAAGACAAAGAATTAATTAGGGTTTGATGAACATAAAAGAGGAAGGCAATAGGAATTGAAAGGAAGGTATTTGTGTGATGTGGCCAGAGTGAAGGTTAAAGGTGAAAGCTACACATCTCTACTAACAAAGACAACTCATACATGAGGTCAAAAAATAAGGACGTTCAAACTTCAAATGACAATTGGATGGCCACTATTCTCTTAAGCCAAAACACAATACTTTGACACAGACATTAAACAAAAATATTCTCTCTTTTTTATTGATACATTGTCTTGTCTTAAGATAAGTTATCAATATAGTTAAACAAAATGTTAGCCACTCGTTTCAACTTTAGCTAGGAAATCACAAGGCACAAGCAAACTATATAAGCAATCTACTTGGACCTTTTTGCATAATAATCGAGGTGTTTTCTTTTATTTTTATAATTTTTTTTTGTATGTATGTGTTCGCACAAGGTTTCTAGAAAAATATGTTTTTATGGAGTTGAACTTGTGTTTATATCGAGTTATGCGGATGTGGTTCGATTTTTAGTACTCGATTAAAGATCTCCATTTTCCTCACAAATGAGGCGGGATTCCTTGTTTAGGTGAGGAATGGGGAAGGGAGTGGGAGAATGCATTCCCCGTCCCCCATCCCTGCCCCCGCCCCAATGCTCATCCCCACCCTGTTAGGTTTTTTTCTTATATTTATTATAACAATTTAATTTTATGTTATTTTTTATTATATAAATATTATATTTAATTTTTGATATTAATTGTCAAAATAACGAATATGTTTGAATTAGTGTAAAAAAAAATATATGTTTGAATTCTAATAAATTTGTATTATATATATGAATAATTTGATAGATAATTATTTCCTTCAATTTCAAATTTTTGAGTAATTTCTCTTTAAATTTTAAATGTCCATTGGAACTAATCATATAAAAGTTAACTATTTTATTAAAACTTTTTCATAATAGTGATTTATGGTAATTGATTTTTTTTTTTTAAAAGAATCAAACAGGAAAAAAGTCTCCGTGGGGAACCTGATCCTTGCGAATTCTCTGCGGCGAATCCCCACCTTGATCCTCGTGGGGAATTTGGTGAGGACGGGTATCGGATGATGTTCTTGAAGTTAAAGTCTTGGAGTAGTGTTTTGTATTGATCTCTATGGGGAATTTGGTAGGGAGGATCAGATGATGTTCTTGAAGTTGAAGTCTTGGAGGAGTGTTTGTATTTTCAGAAGACTCGTATCCTTAAGAAGTATTTAGTTTTAGGAGTTAGAGAGTCTTCTGATTGTAAGGAGAATACTGTAGGCTTTTTGGATTGCAGAATTTCTGAACCCCTTAAATGAAAGAGAACTCCTCTATTTAATTTATAAAGTTCTAAGGTGGGTTTTGTGAGCTTGGGCTTCGCTGGTTCATGGGAGACCCAACCAATTGGATTTGAGACTTAGTTGGCCTTCCAGCCAAATTAAGCTTATTTTTTAGCCCAATTGTTCTTTAGCTCAAATATTAGTACCAAATTATTTTACTCATCCAGGATCACATAAAAACACAATAACATTATTGAGATTTGCCAACCTATGTCTTTGATTTTAATTTGAGATACATGTCAATTTTTAAATAGCTCCAAATTCATCTTTATATAATTTGAGAAATGACATAGCAATTTATGATTGATCTAAAAATTTTTATTGAACCGGTATAAAGTAAAGTATAAGTAATTATTTTAGCATAAAGCGTATTGATTTGACCATTTTACTCTATTATTAATAGTTGATTTTACATTGAACTATTTATCAACCGTCCAAATTACTAAAATCGACATGAGTCACTTCGGCTCTGATATTCTTTCGGATAGTCTTGAGGTAGATTTTAGAAAAGAATACAATATTCAATTCTAACTTTATAAGTTTGTTCAAAATGATTTAGGTTTAAATACATATTCGAAGTTAGTCATAAGTTAGTCATGAGGTTCTTTTCTTTCTTTCTCATTCTTTGTATTTTTTTTTAAGTAAATCAATACGAATTGAATCAAGACAAATTCAAATGTTATTATTAAAGAGAAATATTAATTCATACCTTTACATTTTTGGATTTATTAATTTAAACCTTGAACTTTTATAAGTATATCCAATTTACATCCTCAACTATATTCTATTTGGAAAAAATTCATGTGAAACTTAGAATTATGTATCAACTAAGCCTCTTAAAACCTTTTTAAATGAATCAATTTAGACTTTTAATCATACTTTTCTTTGAGAATTGTCTATTTATTTACTATAATCGTTCATTTTGTAAAACCTATATTTGAATAAGTCTATACATGTTTGAAGATGAATGTGGACGATTTTCAAAAACAATCATAATGAAGAGTCTAAATTGATTAGCTTATGAAAATTTAGGATTTCAATTAACTCAAATTATAAGAATCCACATGAAATTAGATGAACAAAATTTGGAAGAGAATTTATTAAAGGTTTAAATTGATACAATTATTAATCGATACAACCTTCAAAGTTTATGGTATATAAATTAATATTTATCCTATTATAAATAAGTAGATGCAGTGTGTTTGACAAATGTCACAGTAACTCAAATGAGCATTAGCTCAACTGACATAATATTTATACTATGAAACCATATTATGTATATAAAATAAAGTATACCATACTACATATGAGTGAACTATTCGTGACCATTTTTCTGTTTTAGTGGGTGAACATAAAACTTGATTGTATCTGCCCAACCACTACAACACACGTACCTTTTAGCCCAAAAAGAAAATTTGAGAGGAAAAAAAAGTGCTACATGTGACTCAAAGAAACCAAACTTTATTTGAAGTGACCCCTTCAAAGTCTCATTAACCGAATGAGACAAATGACACATAAACTTAGCCTTAACCCCATGTGGATATGCTCTTGTTTTTGGGTTGTTTAGGTAATGATATGATCAAGAAAGTTATGCTTTAGTGCTCAAAATAAAACATGGGCTTGTCTTTGCAATAGAATTGGGTAGAAACTTTACCAACCCTTCATGTGTTAATATGATTCTTGTTTTCAATTTATTAAAATTTTGAAAAACATGTACATACAATGCATTATTTTGGTCTTGAATTGATGGGTTTGATTGAAAATGGGCTTTTTTTTTTTTTTTTTTTTTTTTTTTTTTTTTTTNTTATTTGAAGTGACCCCTTCAAAGTCTCATTAACCGAATGAGACAAATGACACATAAACTTAGCCTTAACCCCATGTGGATATGCTCTTGTTTTTGGGTTGTTTAGGTAATGATATGATCAAGAAAGTTATGCTTTAGTGCTCAAAATAAAACATGGGCTTGTCTTTGCAATAGAATTGGGTAGAAACTTTACCAACCCTTCATGTGTTAATATGATTCTTGTTTTCAATTTATTAAAATTTTGAAAAACATGTACATACAATGCATTATTTTGGTCTTGAATTGATGGGTTTGATTGAAAATGGGCTTTTTTTTTTTTTTTTTTTCTTTTCTTTTCTTTTTGGCATTGATTTTATTTAACACCAAACTCTTAAGAAAAGTGAGCGACAAGATACTTTGATGAGTCACTTAATTATTTTGATGTGCCTAAACACTATCTTACCCAATTTAATAATTGATTCTCAGTTTCGTACGCACCAATTCTTCTTTCATTCATTGGAACTTTTATTCTTAGCCATTTTAATATTTTCGTCACAAAAATGTAAGTTTTATCTCACAAATGCGAAATTTTAGTATTATAGAATTTGTTTAAATACTACGTGTTCTCCATATTTTTTTGTTTGGTTCATTTTAATTCTTGTTTTTTCAAAATATTCATTTTGGTTTTTGTACTTATAACTTTGGAGCATTTTGGTCTTAATATTTTTTAAAAGTGACCATTTTGACCTATGCATTTTTATTTTTAAGGGATGAAAATGGTCACTTTTAGAGCATTATATTGGATAAGACTTCTTTTCTAACTTTTCATGTTTCATCCCGTTAATCCCATATTCTTTTTTGACTCTTAAATGGATCAATAATTATCTTGAATTTCACTAATTTGTTAGACATCAATTCCAACTTTATGAAGCTCCATCTCAATTATAACCTATGCTTTTATTTCAACCTTATTGTAGGAAAAAAAAAATAATGCAATTGACAATTTATTATACATATATAAACAAATAAAAATTTTACCAAAATGAGTTTAGTCCAAAAATAATGGATATGACATTCATTAGAGGTTAGAAGTTCGATCTTCTACCCTTTTGTACTAACAAAAACCGAACCTTAATTTATCCTATTGTGAACGTGAGTCCTACATTCAACTGGCGGGCTGCTGAACCGTCATAAATCACATTGGGCCGTAATGATTTGACTGGGCCCATGGGCCATGGACCACATTGCCACATGCTTCTCTTCCAACACAACAAACACAAATCCGATGGTCCCACTTTAACGAATGATATAGCGAATTTACTCTTGTCTTACTCTCGCCCATACCCCTAATCAATAATTATGCTTCATATAGCGTTAATTAGAAAAAAAAAATTGTACTTTTTAAAGAAATTAGAAAAAGATGGTAGTTTTGTTGCCCTTATTTAAATTTATACTTGGTCAAAGGAAAAAACACAGTCAAACATGATCAAACCGAACGAAATAAAAAGTTTAATTTGGTTTTGACACATTATAACATCGATGTTTGTTTTTCAAAAAAAAAATATTTCTTTTTAATGTCAATTTGAATTATTAATTAAAAAAATATTATGTCCATTTTCCTCATACTTGGACAGAAACTTTTCTTTAAAAAAATTAATTTTTAATTTTAATTTTAATTATTAAAAATAAAATTAATTGTTAATGATTATTAAAATTAGAATTAAAATTAAAATTAATATATATAATGAAGAAATAAAAAATAATTTTTAAAAACTTTATCATATCCATTTTTCTGGTAAGTTTAAGGAAAATGTAGTCTATCGGGAAAATGGACCGAATAACCTTTTTTATTTTATATTTTAGTTTAGTTTTAGATTTTTATAATAAGTAAGAATTAATTTCAAACAAATCACCAAGTTAAGAAAAAGTATTACACAAACACAAAGTTAAGAAAAATAAAAATAAACTTACGGAAAAATAGGAAAGTAGTAGGAAGGAAATGAACAAAGAGGAGAACTTACAAGAAAGGAAAAGTCACAGGAAGCTCTCTGTCATTTTTCCTAAAAGTTCTGATGAAGAACTTTACGAGAAAAAAGATAGAGAGCTAATTCCTTATTGGTAAGTTCAAACTTATCAAGAAATGAACTCTCTATGACTTTTCCCGTAAATTGGTGAAGAGTCATCTGTGACTTTTCCTGTAAAGTTATGATCACCACTTTACTGGAAGAGTCACAAATAGTTAATTCATTTTCAATAAGTTTAAACTTACCTAAAAGGAATTAATTCTTTGTCTTTTTTCCCATAAAGTTCTTCACCAAAACTTTACGGAAAAAGTGACAAAGAGTTCAATTCTTTTCCGACAAGTTGAAACTTACTAAGAAAGAAGCTCTCTATCTTTTTCCCGTAAAATTCTTCACCATAACTTTACAAGAAAAGTAGGAGCGAAAGAGAATAAGGAATATGAGAATTACTGATTAAAAAAATTAAAAAAATAATTAGAAATTTACGGAAAAAGTAGGAGTGAAGTTGTATAGAGACATATCTAACGTGGCTTTAACACCACGGTTAACACCAATTAAAAAAATTAAAAAATAAACAAAGACTTAGTACAATATTTCCCTAAGTTTTTTTTCAAAGTACCTTTTTCACCTAATTTTTTTTTAAAGTACCCCCAATCTAATGGACCTCATGGAATTTGTTGTCAACCTTTCTTGGGCCCTTTTGGTAACTATTTCATTTTTTGTTTTTGTTTTTTAAAATTAAGTCTATTTCCTCCCCATTTCTTACATTGATTTGCATCTCTCTTAAGTACAATAGTTGAATTATTTGCCAAATTCCAAAAACAAAAGCAAATTTTTAAAAGCTACATTTTTTAGTTTTCAAATTTTTGCTTGGTTTTTTAAACCATTAGTAAAAAATAGATAGCAAAGGAATAAATTTGAAGATGAAAGTCGTGTTTATAAACTTAATTTTTAAAAACAAAAATAAAAAACGAAATAATTACAAAACGGAGCTTTAGTAATTTATTTTTTGTTCTTTTTTTAATATAAATATAGACATACTAAAAGTTGGATTAAATAAGATTACTGGTGAATGTTACGATATTTTATAATTATGTTTCTTTTTTTGACCAAATATAATTATGTTTATAAACTTTGAAAAATTGGTTACAAACTGAGATTTTTTTTTAAAAAAAAAAATAAAAGATTGGAAATTAACACATACAATGGCTAATGTTAAAATATTGGAAAGTAGATGTGACATCATTCATAACATCGAATAATATTACATGCGTTAATAATTAAACAGTTAAAAGTGATAATTTTAAAGGATTGAGGACTGAAGTGAGAATTAAATAAAAGATTAAAGGACCATTTTGTTTATTTAGCCTAAAATATAGGTTTGTTTTTAGTTAAAACTACTTTGGGGTGGAAGATCAATAATTCGCCTATTACCATTACTCATTAAATTATGTTAGATTGGCGAAAGATTAACATCCTTGAAGGCCTATAACTTTAATTCTTTCATTTCTTGGCTGGTTATTCATAATCGTCTACGGACTCGTGATCGTATTAATTGGTGGTGGTTTAATATCTTTAATGACAGTGTTTTGTGTAGGAGTGAAATTGAGTTTTAGGATCATTTATTCTTTAAATATCCATTTAGTAAGATTATCTAGGAGAACATGCTTTTGTGGGAACACTAGTATAAATATGAACTTTAATGTTAGTGGAAAATCGACATTATAAGAATACAATGTCAGTTCAAAACCGTCGTTGAAGATCATTTTTTTTCAAGTATTCATCACTAATTGTTCATTTTTTGAATTTTTGGTACATTCATATTCGGATTGTCCCTTCAGGGACATCAAATAAAATTGGAATGATAGATTCATATTCGGATGTTCATTTTTTTAAATTCTAATAGATTTTCACATTTAATTTTTATTATTTTTTCTTATGTTTTGTTTGATAGAACCAAATGAAGATCGTTGTTGTGTTGTGGAAGTCCCACTGCCGTACTAATTAGAGTGTTTGTGTGTTGGGTTGGGTTGGGTTAAAGGACTTTTTAGTCCCAACCCATTTGTTCGGGTTGTAATTTTCTTCAATCCAAATAATCCTTGTTAAAAAATGAACTTAACCAAACCCAACCATGAATTGGGTAGGTTGGGGTTGCTTGATTCATTTATTTAAAATATTATTTTCAAAGAAGTAAAATGTTCATATGTAGAAATTTGATTCAATTATTTTGATATATTTAAGATTGACAACTCAAGTTCAATTTTATAATGAAAAATTTCTTTCCAAGGTGCTAAACAACTATTTTTAGAGTTGTTGGAAAATAAATTATCTAAAAAAATAAAATTAAATAAATCTAAAATAGATATATGTATATATAATTGTATCATAAGTAAAAAAATATATATATACACATTTTAAAATTAATAATAAGTTCGGGTTGTTCGGGTTGGTTTGAGTTGTTTCAGGTGAACCCATGAACCAACTCAACTTATAAAATTTTTATTTATTTGAACTCAACCCAACCTAAATGAGTTTATAATATAATCCAACCAAAACGGCAAGGGTTGGGTTAGGTTGATTGATTTTTCTAGGTCATTGGGTTCTTTAGCACCAATCGCGTATGTCGATTGCTCCCCAAAGTTAACCCAACATCCAAACATAGGCGTGCAATCGCCAAAGTTAGGATTGGAATCGTCGGAAGAGTAGCTAAGTACAATGATTTAGAAAATTATAAAGAGGAAAGAAGGTAACAAAAGGTTTTTTTTTTTTTTCCTGAAATTGTCCACTGTGTTTAAGAAGAAGATGAAGGAAAAAAAGAACGGCTAAGGCATTTCAACAGGAAAAAAGATTTATTAGATCCAACAATAACCAGACAGACGGCGGCGGCAACAGCGTGCGTGTGGTGAAAGAGTTATACTTCCACTACTACTACACTTTGAAATTATATCTACCATACATTGATATTTATACCTTTGAGATATTGTTTAATTTTTCGATGTGTGATAACTTTCTCCTTTTTACTTCACCTTTGCTATAGGCCTTGTCCAAGTCAATCCGAGCATGTCATTTGTTGGACACTAATTAATTCCTTCCATTTTAGGTATTTCTCATTTTTGTATGTGTTTTTTGTTTTTTGATATTCTAGACAGAAACACATGTCCAGTTTTCTTTCATCTCTAGAATCTTTAATATGTAAATATCTTTTCCAAGTTTCAATTTTGAATTTCCACTAGTTTTCTTGTGATGGTTTTTCCGAGGCTTTGTTTTACGCATGCTATGTATATGAATATGTATGGAATAACCATTGATTATATATATATATATATATATATATATGGTAGATGATATAAAAAAACCTACTCATTCTCACAACCGTCTATCCATCTTCTTAGTTTAGTATTTTTGTTGTATATCTAGTCGTCGGAGATCCGTTGAGGCGGACTCTGTAGTGCCTGAAGAGAGAAAAGAGAGTTTAGTGTTTGCAGCCTTAAAGAAAGCCTTAAAGAAGGAAAAAAAGACTTTATTCCTAGACGGTTTTTAGCCTTGGGCTAGACAAGAACTTTGTTGACAAAATGTACCGAATTTGGCTTCTGTAATCATTGCTGCATAAAGAATGGCAGATGACATGTCGTATACAATCACGATTTGAATACAACAAACCCAAATTCAACCGGCCTAAACCAATTAAAAATAGTATCTCTACTAACTTTGATCTTCGTTTTTTTCTTCTTTTGCTGCTTTTTTTTTTAAAAAAAAAAAAAAAATCTATTTTAGTGCTTTTAAATGAGAAGAATTAAAATGATAAAAATGGCAACAGCAAAAAATATATATATGTTTTAAATCTATAAATTTGTTTTTTCATATTTCTTATAAATCCTAAAAATGGTTTATTTATTAGGCCCACTTAGCTTACACAAAAACAAATTTTTATCTTTTTAGGCCATCCTTCTGAGAAATTTGGTAAAATATTGACACTGTCCTCCCTCTTATGATGAAGATAAATATTGCTAAATAAATTAAAGTTTATAACTTTGACATTTGTGTCTAATAAATTTTTAAAATTTTGATTTTATATCTAGAAGCTTTATAAATTAAAAAACATATTAATATGTCAACAATTAAACAAAAATATGAAAATGGACTTAGCTTAAAAACCTACTAAATATTTTCAAAAGTTATTAGCCATAAAAATAAAAGTTTATAGACATGATTAACACTTTTTAAAGTTCATAAGCCTATTATAGGGTTCATTCGATGGAGGTAGTTTTAGAAAAAAAAAATTAGGTGAAAATAGTATTTTAAAACAAATTAGGAAAAATGGGTAGTTTTTTTATTTTTATATGAACGACAAATAGTCAGGTCAAATTGAATGGAAAAGTGGAAGTGTCATTGATTTTGATGGCATTTTGATAATCTTTTGAAAAAAAAAATTATTTTTTTTAATTACCAGGAATCGATACAACACTTTACAGGAAGGAATTAGTCTTTGTCACTCTTCCCATAAAGTTCCGATCGAAACTTTACGAGAAAAGTGACAAATTAAGTTCTCCTCTCCGTTCCTTTCCTTCCTAACATTCCTATTTTCCGGTAAAGTTATTTTTATTTAAGATTCTAAATTAAAATAATAATTCTTGGCAAAAGAAAGTCCATTTTCCTAGTAAAAATGATACCAGGAAAACATTAATTTTTTTTAATTAATAATTCAAACTTACACTAAAAAAGTAATTTTTTTTTCAGAAAAATGGCAATGCCGTCAACTCAATTCTTTTCTTTTCAATTTGACCATGACAGAGACTACTCCTTTCACCTAATTTTTTTTTTAAAGTACCTTTTTTTTTTTCTAATTAACCCCTACTATTTTTTTTTTAAAGTACCTTTTTTTTTTTTCTAATTAACCCCTACTATATAGACACAAACTAATAGTTTATCTAAAATTTTAATCTAACCATTTTTTTCATCATCTTGCTTTAGTCAAATGAAATTTAACCCCAAACAAAATGAAAAGGGATATTTTAAAACTTTATTAAAAACATAAAGACTAAATTAGAAGGTTTAAAATACAAGAAATAAAATGGTAATTCCACCTTAAAAAGGGGGTACTATAGCCATATTAATTTGATAGTATTATTTTTTTTTTGTTAGTTATTTAAAACAAAAGTATTGACCTAAAAGGCTAAAACCACATCTCAAATGTCTCTCTCAAACTTACACTGAAATTTTAAAAAGCTATAATGGGATTGGTTGATTTTATTGAACTAACCCACAAATATTTACATAGCAACAAAAATAAAAACCAAAGTGACCAACAATAATTTTTTCTTTTTTTCTTTTTGGAAAAAAATGGACCATAGAATATCAAACAGCAAACATCTGCCCTATACTGATTGAAGTTGAAAGCTAATAATAAAGAACCAAATTTTATTTTCAGGAAAAATTATGGATTTTAATCTCAAAATTTCTTCTTTTGCTTGGCAGTGCCTATGCCTCCAAAAAGGGACCCACTGCCATATTTTTCCTTTCCAATAGAAGCTTGACACGTTTCTCCACCTTCTTCAACCTCATCCTCATCCCACTCCTCTGTTTGTAAAGATTGCTGGTAATATCGAAACGCCACAAACAGCATAAATGCTGCACCAATATAACAAAAGCGAATAAAGTAACAAGTAAGGAAACCGATACAATGGTTCATTTACAGTGTGTTAGTGAACGAACGGTCAGATTTCATTAGAGAAAAAAGCATTTATTGGATTAGAGAGTTTATACATGGTGCACTCGGCTTCTAAACCCTAAAGAATACAAGACATTCTAACAATGGTCTTATTTTGTCTTACTCCGTATAGCTTAACTAATAAAGTTTTATAATTTTGACTTGTTGCCAATGTGAACATATCATGAATTTTGAAAAGCTCAATTCGTATAATTAAGTTACGTACTCTTAATCCCAAATTTGAATTTCGACCTACTAACATAGTTCAATGAATAAGACAATTAATTACTATGTAAAAGGTTGATTTTCAACCCTAAGAATAGTTGACGTAAAATAATAATAATAACAACAACGAGTGGTTAAATTTGAAAGGAGTGAGAAATAATTACCAGCCCAAACGCGAGCGACTACTGAGAACAAGTTCCATACAAGTACGAAGATTGCTATAGCTACTCCCTTTTTATGAGAACATGACTCCCATGCATCGCGAAACCGTCGAACCCAAAATTTAGCTGCAATGGCCCAATAAAAACGTTATTGTATTGATGGATCGTAATTAGGCCCAAACGTCTATGAATTGGGCTGGTCCGTGGGTGGGTGGGTTAAATTAGGTCTTGTGACTTTTGGGCCGTTCGGCCCAAAGCTTCGAGCCCACCTTGAAAGAGTGCCGTGGACTCTTATCCACAACAAAAGATGAGCTACAGCATTAGCAAGTTGTAAATAAAGCAAAGTTGAAATTATTTTTATAAAAATTAATTTTAAACGTTACTAGTAAATTAATTTTATTTTCTACTATTAAACCTTCTGTTTAGGTTTTTTTTTTTCCTTAAGTTTCAATATTTTATACTTTTATTTCAATAGGGGATGAAAAATTAGTAAAGACTAATTTAATTATAATCAAAACTTAAAATTCAAGAGTAAGAGTAATGTTTTGTTTTGAAACTTGGGGGCACGTAAAATTTAAGCTCAAAACTTAAGAATAAAATTTTAATATTTTAAAGTATATCGGTGATTGACACTAATAGATGTGTTAATACAGATAGACAATAATAGATAGTGATAGATGCAATTTAAAAAAAAAAAAAAAAAAGTTTTGTTTTTTTTATTATTATTTTTAAAAAGTATTTTTTTAATTTAAAATAATCAAATCGTTTGGTAATGAAAAAGAAAATAAAGAAGAAGAGAAAAAAAAAATTATAATGTTGAAAAGTTGGGGGAAGGAGAAGGGAGGAGCAGAAGTACGAAAAAGGTGTTGAAGAGTGACATTGGGAAGGTAAGTCAAGGGTATCGCGCAAGGGACAAAAGTGACATTTTAGGTCAGATTTTACCGTAAGCAGCAAGGTGGGAGGAATATGAAGAGCAGACTTTAGGTACAGTAAATACTCCAAAGAATCCTGACAAACAAATTTAATTCACATAAATAATAAATAAACTTACTCAATCACTCTTCACTTTATTAACATTATTAATAAATGCAATGTCAAATAAGTGTCATCCAATTTATATTTCATTTTTTACTTTATGAATCAAATCTATTTTTCAATTTGTTATCACATTATACACTCAAATCCCAACAATAGCTAAATCACAGAACATAAATAGAATTCTTCAAGAATTTAAAAAAAAAAAAAAAAAAAAAAAAAAAAAAAAAAAAAAAAAAAAANAGAAAAAAGAAAGAAAAAAACTAGTTGTGCAAATTGTAATATATGATTGAATATAATATTTTTGAGTTTGTTAAGATATTGTTGAGTTAGTAAATTACCATTTAGTCTTTTTAATGGAATCTTTTGTTAAAATTTTAATTTTTAAAAAGAGAATTTTTATTTTAAATAAATTATTTAGAGACCCTTTTTAAATATAACAAAATAAATTAAAATATCTATAAATATAACAAAATTTGACAAATTATTTTTATTTCTCACCCCATTTGGCAACTTTCCAAACGGTCACGGAGCTGCCACATCTAGCCAAGGCAAACAGTAGTACAGCCAGCTGCATGATTGCAAATAAATCAACCATTATTTCCCTTCCATCCTCAAATTAGAAACAACGTAAATTATTATAAATAGAAAAATTTTATGATAGACATAATTTTTTTTGGTACATAGTTTGCTTCTAGTCCTCCAATTTTGAAAAGTACGTTTGCCAGTCCCTAATTTTTTTAAAATAGATTTCAAAATCTCACAATAATATTTTTCAATTAGGAAAAGAATTTTAAAAAATGATCTCCTTAAATTCAAAATGTTATAAAATTATATAAGATAATGAAAATTTTACTCTAAGGACTTTTTAATCATATTTTCAAAAATTTAAATACATTAAAAAAATTTCAGTATCAATTTGCAAAATTTTACCATCGGTATGACAGACACAATCATTTATAAATATTTTTAATAATTTTGTTATTTAAAATAATTTTTGGTAGTTTTCCTTAAATTTATTATTATTGAAAAAAGAAAAAGAAACCCTACCTTCATTGTGGTTGCAGGATCGCCACAAAACAGAGCTCTGAGCTTTAATAAGAACTCATTCAAGTAAGGGAGTACTAATTTAAGTACCCAAATTGCTTCTTCTTCTCCAACCACATGCCTTACATGCTCCATATCAATGGCTCCCCTGAATTTTGTGATTCCCATTAACAAACAAGTACAGACAAAAGCTCTCACATTCTTCTTCGTCTTCTTCTTCTTCTTCTTCTTCTTCTTCTTCTTCTTCTTCTTCTTCACTCACAACTCACAACCAATTCTCATGACACAATTAATTAAATTACCTGCAAATAATGGATCTATACAAGAACGTGGCAGCAAGGTAGAAGAGTCCCACATATGACACCACAGAAATAAAGCTGCAAAATACAGAAAAACAGAGTACTTTAGATTTGATTTCGCCATGGAAAATTTGAGTTTGATTGTTAATTTTTCAGAAATACCCAGATGGAATTTTTTTGTGTTTCTCACCTGATGTTGATGTCCTTAGTATAGGAAGATGATATTATAACAAAAGATCCAATCCCAAAAACGAAGGCAGATCTCGATACTTCCTTCCACATTACCAAGTCCACTGACCAAAAAGTTAAAACAATTAATTGAGAAATCTTTAACACCCACTAATCCAAAAGAAGAAGAGGATTGTTAATTCAGTGTACCTAAGCTTTGCAATTTGTTGCTCTTTTCTTGGAAGCTGTGGTATTCGTTTGATGCTGACGATTACACAACAGAATGTTGAACAACAAGAACTGCTTTAATGGAAGAATTATGGATGAAATGGTGAAAGATTTTACTTACTGAAAGTGGGTTTAGTGGGCGTTGGAACTGGTTTTTCGTAGATTTGGTGGAATTTCTTCACTTCATTCACTACTTTTTTGGGTTCTGGTAAATTGATCTCCTTGATATCGAAGCTTTCCTTCTCAATTTCAATGTTTTCTTCTTCTTCTTCTTCTTCTTCTTCTTCTGTTTCCTCCTCTTTATTTGCTTCATTTTCATCTTGAACGTCACTGTCATTGATCGACACTTTTTGACTCGCAACGGTTGAAATATGGCAAACTCCAAATTCCTTACAAGATGCCTCAATCTCAACTTGGGGTTTCTCAATTTCCTTAACAGATCCATGGATTTCCTTCTCGACTTCATCCAAATCCTTGTTTGATTCCGATTCTGGATATTGAAGATGCTCTGAATTTCTCCCATTTCTTCCACCGACAACAACAATAGCCTTAGCATTGTCATCGACGATAGTCTTAATGGAATCTGATTTCACCTTCCTGAGTTGAATTGGGGTTTTTTCATTTCTCTCAACCAATTCAGATTTTGATTTCCTTAGCTGATTTGGGTTTCTCTCAATTTCTTCAGATCTCAACTTCCTGAGGTGAATTGGGCTCTTAATTTCATCGCAATTTCTCTTCCCTTTACCAATCTGAATTGGGGATTTTTCAGATCCCTCTGAACCATCTGAACTCAAAACCTTCCTCTTAGACATTGCTCGTGTTACAGCTCTACCTTCTTTGTTACTACCATCTTCACCGTTGAAGACCTTAATCCCACCTTTCACTTCATCCATCTTCATTCTACTCTCCCAAACAGACCCAGAAACCACACTATTACTAACCCCTGCTTTTCTTCTACCCAAATCCATCTCTCTTTTTATTCTCCAACCCCCTATTCTTTTTCTCTTTCTAGTAATTACAGATTGACATTGATGGATATGAAGCTTTAAGATGAAGAAATGGCGGTTGGTGGGGTGGACATTGGGATACCTTGGAAAAGCAGAGTAAAAAAGGCAGAGTGAGAGGAAAAGAAGGGAAGAAGATTATGTTGTAATCCAAGAGAGATGAGTTTCTCTTTATCCTTCCTCTTTTTTTTTTTTTTTTTTTTTTTTTTTT
>QLSR01000263.1:584078-648207 GCA_031780015.1 Citrullus colocynthis
TTTTTTGTTTTTTTTTTTTTTTTTTTTTTTTTTTTTTTTTTTTTTTTTTTTTCCTTTTCTTTTTTCATTTTTCATTCTCTGAAATTAAGACAATGAGTGGCTCGCTTAGCGTGAGTGTTTGTATTTTAATTTTGAAAAGAACAAATATATTGTTCATTTATATTTTTAGTTACGTTCTATTTACATGACATTTATAATTTATAATTTGTATTTTTTTTTTACAATTTGTAGTGTGAGGAGATTGAAACATTAGCTCCGAAGTTAATAGTATATACTTGATGCGAATTAAGATATATATTTTTTTTTGGCAATTTTAGTTTTAAATTTTTATAAACAAATTAATTAGTCTCATTATTAAGATCTTTTTAAAAAATAAGTCTATACGTCAATTTTAATTGTTGATATTGTTTTTATTTTTAATTTTCTATAATGAGTTAGGTGAGAGAATAGAGCCTCTAAACTCGAAGTGAACAGTACAAATTTTATGTTAGATGAATTGACATTTGAATAAGTTTATCTACATATAAGAAATGATGCAAGAATAGTTTTTAAATATAATATTAATAAAAAAACTAAATTTAATTGAAACAATTATAAGTCTTGCATGATGTTTTTTTAACAAAATATGAAAGAAGGTGTAAATTAATACATTTTTAAAAAAAATTAAGAGAATTGAAATAATTGTTAATTTAGAGTTCTTATAACAAAAGTTATTAGTTTAGAATTTTAATTGACATAATTTGTAGGTATTAATTGTTTTCTTGCTTTTAATCTTCAAGGTTTTTTATTTTAACATTTTGAGAGATGTGATTAAGTTTTCTTATGATAAAGAAAAATTATTATTACACAAAACCTTCATTGACTAAATAAAATATCGATTTCTCAATTCCCATCTATATCGTTGAATATATAGCTAATTATTTATGATCTGATTAATCTTTTAAATGGTTTGGGATATAGAAATAAAAGGCTGATAGTTAAAAAGAAATTATTTTAAATGAAAAATTATTGAAAATAATGCTCTTTTCAAATATAACAAAAGGAGTCAAAATATTTATAAATATAGCAAAATTTCATTGTCTATCTAGGACAGATCGCAATAGACTGTGATATTTTACTATTAGTTATAAATATTTTCAACCATTTGACCATTTAAAATAATTTCCCTTGAAAAATATTTACAAATGATAGTAAAATATCACAGTTTATCTGCAATAGATCGTGATAATCTACATGGTTAAATTTTGCTATCATGACACACATAAACACAAATAATAGTCTATTGCAATCTATCGCAAATAGATAGTGAAATTTTGCTATATTTATAAATATTTTGGTTCATTTTTCTATATTTAAAAATAACTCCGATTGTTAAACATATATTCTTTCAATTGGCTCTCAAAATATATTCACACATATAACTCTTAATTTGTTCTAGTTTTCTCCATTTTACAATGATGTTATATTTTACAAATATTGATTAAACATGAGCATAGTTAAGTCATATATAAAAAAATTTAAATTACAAATTGACTCCTTTAACTTTCTCCTTTTAACTTTCAATTTTTTTTCAAAGATTCCATTAACCACAAATTTCAAGTTTACCTCTAATTGATCAATTTATTTTATTTTTATTTTTTTAAGGATTATTAAAAAAAATTAAAGGTAACTTATTAGACGCTTTTAAAAATTCAATGATTGAAGACATATAAACTTCAAAGTCCAACCTATATTAATAATTTAACCGAAGAAAATAAATTTTTATTAAATTTTTAAAAATCCATGGAGATGTAAGGTTTTCTTGGAAATAGAAGAACGATTTTTAATTTTAAAATTAGATAAATGACATCGATGAATGATTGTAAAATAAAATATTTGGTATCAACCCATTTGTAATGAAAGCAAGAATGTTAATCCAGTAATAATCCTTATATCTCAATGAAACTACCCAAGTGAGGAAGTAAAATTTTAGGATTGTTTAAAGTTTGACCATTAAAGTAAATGAATTCTTCACCTTGATCAGCACTCAAATAAAGAACAAGAACAACTTCTTTAGATGAAATGTTATTTCAAATGTTTTGAATTGCAATAAAGATAGAGACCTCATAGCCTAAAGTCAAAAGATAAACACAATACAATCGGAAGAGAATACAAAAAAGGACAAAGAAAACAATCTAAGAAAACAATCTATCATCTAGAAAAGCCCACACAACTCGAATAAAGAGCCAACATGAATCCTTCATCTCTTAACATTTCAAAAGTTTTAACATCCTTCAACTTTTTCTTAGTAAAGATTTTGACATTTGTTAATATGTTACCATCGATATTAATATTTAGCACGAGGTAGCAAATGTGTTGTATAAAAAAATGTCTGCGTTTAAAATCTTTTTTAAAAAACAAAAAGAACCAAATAATATCTAGACTAAACAATAAAAAATGCTCTTGAACTTTGGATAAAAAATACTCCTGAATTTTCAAAAGTTTCAAAAATACCTTTGAACTACTTTAAAAAAAAGTTTAAAAAATTTTAAACTTTCAAAGATATTTTTAAACTTTTTTTTTAAAATTAAAGGGTATTTTTATATTTTTGTATAATTTTGCCTAATATCTAATATCACTAAGGAAGAAACATTGTATGAAAAGATCTTTCTTATCCCTTGAGAAATGTGTCTTGGAGAAACTGTTCAAGAGTGAAAAAGGGAAGATATATAAATATAGAAGGTAAATTTGGTGGTGAGTGGACCAAATATGTGTCAATAAAATAAAATGAATGATCAGCCATAAGAAAATTTTGAGCAGAAACTAAGGAGTACATAAGCTTAACACAACTCAAAATTTTCTTTAAATGGTAAAGCTAAATACACATTTGGATGAATTTTTTTCCAAAAAAAAGAATACCTGAGGATCCTCAAATTATGGAGCAGCCTTGAAAGATGACTTTCTTCTATCCCCTGTATTATTTTGCTACAATTATGTACACAAAAGAATTAGTTCAGTTTCGATACAAGTAGCCTGTTCAGCACATTCAACAATAGGATAAAGCGCGACCTGCCAGGGTTGCTGCAGTGCACATAAGGATGCCAATTAGTATGTTGTAACTACATTGAGAGAACAAAGCGGGACGTTGATAGACAGAAGCGCCATGGAACCAGGATAAGAATGTTACCTCATGAAGGCAAATTAACTTGTCATTATGTGTGGTATGTGGTTCACTCCTCTCTCAACATCAACATGTAGATAATCTTCCACTAAAACAAATTGCTTGTGTTGGATTGGATGTCTGTAGATCTGGAGGGCTTACTTGAATGAACATGACAAGCTAACTTACTTCACATTGCTAATCTCGATCTGGGAGTGTGATAACTGTCTCGTCCTCGTCCTCTTGTGCAAGTGCCCAGTCTTTGATTTTTCGCTTTCTGTTGCTTTCTTCATTTCAAGCTCAATCTGCTTGCAGTTTTCCTCGTGAGCTCGGTTAAACATTCTCACAAAGTTGCATAAGGTTGACATAACTGCAGTATGATTTAAGGGTGAAAAGTTAGATCAACACAACACTGAAAGGAGTCATCCAGACTGCTGCTGCTTGATAAACCATAGCCCGGTTAACGTCACTTGTACTTTTTTTTACTCATAATGAACAAATACCTTGTTCAAAGGGGCAGCGAGCTGGATCCTCTCCAAAATAAAGAATCAAAGAATCTACATTTCTACCCTGCAAATTTTCAAGTTCCACATAAGCAACAACTTAATCCAACTAAAGGATCAAAATATGAACATGCAGTGAGAAGCAGCACCTACCACGCTAGAGTACAGTGAAGCCAAAGTTCTCACTTCAGCTTCAGCAAAACGGAGGAACTCCTTTAAAACCTGAACCACCAGAGGGGGCGGGGGGGGGGGGGGGGGGGGGCGCGGGGGGGGGGGGGGGGGGGGGCGCGGGGGGGGGGGGGGGGGGGGGCGCGGGGGGGGGGGGGGGGGGGGGCGCGGGGGGGGGGGGGGGGGGGGGCGCGGGGGGGGGGGGGGGGGGGGGCGCGGGGGGGGGGGGGGGGGGGGGCGCGGGGGGGGGGGGGGGGGGGGGCGCGGGGGGGGGGGGGGGGGGGGGCGCGGGGGGGGGGGGGGGGGGGGGCGCGGGGGGGGGGGGGGGGGGGGGCGCGGGGGGGGGGGGGGGGGGGGGCGCGGGGGGGGGGGGGGGGGGGGGCGCGGGGGGGGGGGGGGGGGGGGGCGCGGGGGGGGGGGGGGGGGGGGGCGCGGGGGGGGGGGGGGGGGGGGGAGCGAAGTCAATAGAGCACTGGCAAATATTATTTTAAAAAATGAAAAAAAAAAACTTTGGGTTTGGGCTTATGGTTCTTAATATGGGTAACTTTCTTCTATTTCTCTCTTAGAGAATTTCTCATAAAAAATTATATTTTTGTAGTATGTGGTTGATTTTTATAAAAGCAGACAACTAAGAGTACACTCAAATCTTTGCCATATAGGCAGATTTAATTTCAATCGAAGAAAATAGATGAAAAGAATTTAGTTTTCCCCATTAGAAAACTACTACCAGGGGTTCGGTAATACAGTTTGATCACTTAAGATATATGCACAGCAACGAAAGAGAATATAAATAAAAAATAATAAAATAATATAATAATAAAATAATAAAAAATAAAAAAAATCTAAAAAGATGAACAAAACTTAGCCAAAACAACCCACACGTTCAGGCCATGTTGCATAGTAAAGAAGACCAAGAGAAATGAAACTTGAGAGATTTGGATAAATTCTTCAAATAAACTAACTAAAGACCATATTCCCTAGATCCCTAGAAGAATAAGAGACGACGATAGTTTACAACTATAAATATTAGCTTCACAGCGCGGGAAAAAGTGTACACCAAATCAGTGAGCTTTAATACCATTCGGAAATTATTGGATATAGGGCCATCATTTTCAGATGTAGACAATTCTTGAACAACTTTCTCCAACCCTTTGCTAATTGCTTGCATTTCCTCTGCCAAAACCTTCAATTGTACCTGGACAGAAATCAAGCCTGTCTCAGTCAAGGAGGCAAACTCCGCACACATACACATACACACAAACAAGTCCAAAACCAGCTAAAAGAGATAATACCTTTGATGCAGGCTCCAAGCTTGCAAGATCTTTAGAAAAATCCAGAACCTCTGGCAGTTTGTCAGCAAGTATCTACACTTGTTAATAAATAATAAAATCAGAAAACTAGTTTTAGAAGACCACACTGCGCCAGTTAACGAAAATAGAGTACCTATATTTGAGATGAAGATAAAGAAAATGGACGTGAAATCCACTAATATATCTAATGTAAGGAAAATTTCAAGAGATTACAGAGCACACAAGAGGCCTAACTCTCTCCAATAACCATCTACTGGTCCTAAAGTAAGCACCAAGAAATTCAGCTTGAGATCAACATGGAACCACTTAAATTATATTATTATCTTTATAAGTTTATAACCAGCTATAAATTTTGACTACCGTTGGTAAATTTGAAAAATCCAAGCATTACCATAATTTTGAATTCCCATAACCATCTCTCAATTGATCTCAAACCCCTCTGTTCCTGATTTTAGGTTTCATTGTCCATTCTTGATCATTTTACAGAAGGTGCCAACGTTATCCAAACCCACATGTTTTTCTTTCCTTTTTTTTCTTTTTTTCCCCTCGCTCTCATTTCTGGCCACAAGTTAGCTTCCTATTTAAAAGAGTGTCATAGCAACTTTTACAAAGACCAAAGAAAATGTGGTTAAAAAGTGAGATACCTATTGTTAGTAGACAATATTTAAAAGCCCATATTGTATTTTATGCCTCGAAAGCTGATAGTCAATGCAATGTTGTAAACCAAAAAAATATGATCATGCTCATAGAGAAATAGATAGTACAAGTTGCACCTTGCAAAGATAATGCATTAGAGTCATCTTGTTGTTTCGTGCACGAGTTTCTGTCAGTTTGAGAAGGCTGTCCAGCCTAAATCCTATCGCAGAGCCTAAAAAGGAACCAACGACCATGAGTAGATGAAGTCAATGAGACTATTACAAAAGAAATATTTCAGTTAGGATGAGAGTGATAATCTTTCTAGAGAGAGAGAGAGAAGGGGAAGAGAGCAAACTCAACATAATATAATATAAAAGTTAAAGATATAATTGTAAAAGAGGTTTATAGGGAGCAAAAGAAGAAAAGGAGATCAGATTAGAAGACTAGGTTCTGTTGAAAGTCAAAATAAAAAAAAAAAAATTATGATTCTAAAAAAAGAAGTTTAAATTGTTTTGATAAAGTCATGTACTGTCTTCATGATGGTAAATGAATGGCTGCAATGGACTGAGAAAATATAGATGTAACATCAACTAACCCCTTGCTGTTCCTTGGTTTAAAGCATTTCCTAGAGATAGTATTGTCTGCATGATTCTCTTCAACTTCACTGAACTTTTTATCTGGAATAAGAGTATTAAAAAGATATAAGAGATTCCACATCTATGTCATAGAATGATGGGCAGAAATTACCTCTTCTGCAGCAGAGTTAACAAAATTCAAGCTTTTCTTGAGGTCTGCGACCTGCATGACAATTGAAGAGGGTTGGTTAATGATTCTGCCGAAGTGATGATATAACTAAATTCCCTAATACTCGTTTAAACTTTTAGCTTGAGTGGTGATTTAACATGCTATTGGAGTAGAAGGTCTGTGTTCAAATCCCTTTAGTGCCATTTTCTCAATTAATATTGATTTCCACCAAGACCTTCTACAATTTTCAAGCCCACAAGTGAGAGGGGTGTTGAAGTGTTGATATAATTAAATTTAGGTAACCTATCAGCTTAAGCTTTTGAATTAACTAGTTATTTAACCGACTATCTCCCTGTATATTCGTATGTGTGTGTGGCTGTGGCAGGCATAGCAATGGACCTGAGAGCTGAACTGTATCTTGAATGAGAAAACTCGAAGTTTAGATTCAACACGAGGTACTTGCATCAACTCCAAGAAGAACTGCGAGAAAAAAATTGTATACCCTTTGTCAGTTCTAAGTTCAAAAACCCAAACTGTTTTTTTAATTTAAAAATATAAGAAAAATAAAATAAAAATCGAAGAAGAAGAATGTAACTTTCCAAATTTGATAAGCAGTGCATTTTGAACTAAAATGAGAGACAGTGGATGGGAATAGAAATATGGAAAATTTCAAGCATCACTATATGAAAATTTGAACTCAAAATATCTACTAAATGACATAAGAGTGACAACAAGGTTAACAACAAAGCAACTGAAGCCACAAGGTCCAATTGAACTCAGTATGCTAATTTTTCAAAGAACTAAGGAATTAGCAAAATGGAAGCAGAACGTTTCTTGCATTTAAGGCATTATAACATATAAAGGCAAAAAAAAAAAAAAGAAAAGAAAAAAAAGTACAAATAATCTCACTAATCAACAAACTAATTAAGTCGTGAATTAATTTATTTAAGTTGAACAGTAATATTTCCAACTAATTTGCAGGGAAAACATTTTTCAGCCAACTTCAATGTTTCATGTCTATATTACTCAAAAGTTTGCAGATCACCATGTTAATAATAAACTAGGCCTTACATGATAATCAAATATTTCCTTTGTTCTTTTCAGGATATCTTGAAGTACATAATTAGATTGTCATCTTTGAGAAAAACCTCATCCTTGTCATTGCTTTTGTACTACTGTCATTGGAGAATTAAGAAATTGCCTCAAGACAATTCAGTATTACGTGCTTATCTTCTGAGCATTAGTAAAATTACATTACATGTGGTTAAAAAGCAATTTTACATGCTCCATGTATCAGTTATATAAACATGTGATATACATGTCATCCATGATTGGGCAGCAATCAAAACCTCGCTAAAGAAATGCTGAAAAAGTTTCCTTAAGAACCTGTTCACATTTTCCAAGCTTCTCCTTTTCTCCGGTGTACCCCTGCACATGAACAAGCCTGCATTAGTTATTCATCATTTCCTTTCCCACGTGGGTTTATCCCCAACTTAGAAGTACTTAAATTATTAGCATTAACAAGGCCTCTAGTGCCTTCACCGAGAGAGGAGGCAAGGTCTTTCAAGTTTACAAGGATTATCAATTTTGATAATTTACCAACCTTAAGTAAATCCATTTCCTCCTTTGTCGGACAAAACTTAATAAGATTCTCAACCTGATCGATATCCAAAGCTGAATCTTCAAGGTCAAGCACAGAACTCTGCCACCATTACCCAAGAAGGCACGCTATTTAAGGTCAATTAGTAAGAATAAATTACCAAACAAAATTGAGTGTGCATTACACACAAAATATCAACGATATTAGTTATACATTCTTTTAAAATGCAAATAATTTTTTATTGAAGAATGCAAAGAAATAAATCCTCTTCCACTACAAACATCAAACATTAGAAGAAGAGCTAAACTAAAATTCAAACTAATAAAAGAAACAACAGAATGCATAGAATTAACATCCCTATCATGATTATAAGCAAACATCTTGACCCTATACTCAGTGTTCTTATTACACTCAAAACGTTTCCATTCTGTTTCATCGATGCTAACCTGAAACTAGCCAACAATATAAGACATATCTTAAAATCTAATAAAACTGAGACTGCAATAACATTGCAAAACAACAATGGAGAGACAATGCTCCCATGGTTTCGCTGTGAATCATTCATTTAGTAGTAACACTGCGAGTAACAATGATGATTAGATAGTTGAAGCATATTTTCTTTTTCTTAATTTCATTGAAAGATATACAAATATAAACCATTTTACCATTAAATCCTGCAAAGGCACCTTGACCTTTGAAAGCATGATTTCACAATTATAAGCTCGCCTGTGATCAATCTGTGCAAGTAGCAGGTAATCAAACAGCACATTAAGGAATCCCCAAAAAAGTTGATATTAATCATAACTACGAGGAGAAGCAGAAAGTAATGCTAATCACACAAACATTTGCATTTTGCAACAGTGTCAGCAACAAACTGCTGATACGAAAAGCAATCAAAATGACCATTTCAAAATACATACATATATATAGACAAAAAATTGAAAATAATTAATCAAGCAGATGAAATTTGGAATCATAAGTGGTTAAATTTTATAAATGACTGGTTATACCAGTATTCATTCATATGATCTTTTCCGTTGATCTACTGTATAATCTACAATAATATAGAAGAAGCTTAAAGGAAAGAAATTTGAAGTCTTACAAGAAGTTTTCAATTTTTCTAGGTTCATTAATTAACTTCTATTTTCCAAATAAAATATTAACTAAATCTAGTCTGATGTCTTAAAAGTGATGCAACTCCATGTAATCTAATAGACACTCTTTATATGAATGTTAGCAGCAAAGACATAAGTGCTCAATTTGAAACCATCTAATAAATTATTTAAACTACACCCAATCTAAAAGGTGACGAGTGTTCTAGAAAATTACTTTGAAGAATACCTTTTAACGAGCCACATTAGATAAGAATCAATATTAATGACAATTTTAAATATTGTGATCATCTAATTACATAATATCCTTCAAATGACACGTTGTCAGTCATTTACCAGATTCATCCCTTTGTTGTAATAGTTTCTTATAGTAATAACTCATAAACTACAGGAAATGATATGATAACAATTAACAACACTATTGTATCAAAAGCGTCACAAGAATGCTAGATCAATTTAATTACCAGTTGTACTTTCTCAGGTTTATTGCCAACTGAACCACGTCCACCCGACTTCTTGTGCTGATCTGGAGCAGGAACTGCCGCTGAGAAAAGACTTTCAAGCTCTGACATGTCAATCTCCGGTGCCCTACAAAAAATATGAACTTGATTGGTCCAGAAGCATTGTTTGACTTGTTTCACAACTTCACTAAAATTAAGGGTTGGCGTACCTGGCAGCTTCACCAGTTTTTTGAGCTTCAGCCCATAAGCTTCCTTGCACTGCTTTAGATAACTTTAACCAATGCAATGGCTTCAGTTTCTTGGTTATATGTGTTCTTGAACTTATAGTGCGTGACAAACTTCGTCCCTTTATAGCTGATGGAGAACTACTTGGCACAGGAGAGGAAGACCGAGACGAACCATTTCCAAGAAGAGAACCAGGACACAGTTCACCCAATTTTGAAGTCCCTCTCCCAGAAAGGGTAGGAGGAGGAGGAGCAGAAGGAACAGGTGAAGAGGAGCTTGTGGTGGAAGCAGGTGGCGGTGGAGGAGGGGGGACAGATGGAGATGTTGAAGTACTTCCCTGTCTAGACGGAAGAGGTGGTGGCGGTGGAGGAACAGGAGAAGATGTTGAAGTACTTCCAACCTGCCTGGATGTCATAGGAAGAGGTGGTGGTGGTGGAGGAACAAATGGAGATGTTGAAGTACTTTCAACCTGTTTGGACGTCATAGGAAGAGGTGGTGGTGGTGGTGGTGGTGGAGGGACTGGAGAGGAAATTTTAGGATCTACAAGGGCCATTGGAGGAGGAGGTGGCGGAGGTGAAGGGATTGGAGATGAAATTTTACGATTTACAGTGGATGTGGGAGGAGGAGGAGGTGGTGGTGGTTGAGGCACTAAGGATGCAATTGTAGGATGGGAAGCAAATGTTGAAGGAAAAGGAGGGGGTGTTGGCGGAGAAGCTTTAACTCTAACTGCTACGGTATCGTTCAAAGGAGGTGTCAAAGGAGGTGGTGGAGGAGGTGGTGGAGGAGGCTGTGTTGAGGAACTAACTGCAGAGGTTACGGACAGGGGAGGGTCAACGGTTGATAACTGATTTTGATCCTTTGAATAGATTTCTATTTCCTCGGTGAGGGAAGATCTATCTGGTCTTAGAGTTGAAAAGTTACTTGACGAAAGTGGTGATGCAGTTGGAGTAGGGGGAGAAGGAGCTAGAGAATTTGCAGCAGAAATATCTGTGGAAAGTTGGGGGAGAGGAGGAGGTGATGGTATGGTTGTTTCTGTGTAGAAACTTTTATGCTGAAGAGATTCAGGTGCAAGAGAAGAAACCATTGCTGCATTCGGGAAAGATGACGATGCAGTTTTCAGATGAGGAACATCTATTTCTCCATCAGAATCAATAAATGAGTGGCTTCCAACCGAAGCACTATATGAGGTCCTATCGCTTCTCTCTAAATTTGGTGAATCTTGTAAAATGTCATAGGTAAGTGGAAAAGACTCTGAAGATTGAGGCACCTGCTGGAATACTGAATCAGATTCATAGTTCTGTTCAGTTTTAGCAGCATCCGGAGAAAATTTAGATGTTGGAGTAGATTCTTCCTTCTCTACGCTTTTAATCTTGTTCTCCAATGTGAATTTCTGTGGAAGTTTTCTAGGACTTGTACACTGAAGTAAAGGACTAACTTGTGTACTCCAAAGAGAATTATTGTCTGACTTTTCTTGGGCTATGTTTAAGGCATTCATCTGATGAAGCACATTAAGAGCAACATCTGCTTTGGGATCTAACCAATCCACATGACTAAAGATTTCTTGCACTTTAGCAAATGCTTCGATGGGGAGACCTTCCTCCTCAATGCAAAGTATATCGTTTGCGACAGTACAAGTTCCAGCATCCATCTCAGAGAAGAGAATCTACATTCAATTGAAGACCAAAGAACATGAGCAAGAGAATCAGTACTAGATAATCATGCCAGGAAAAACAAGCATACCTCTGCTCGAAAGTCCTTTGGAAATTTATCTTTAGCGTTCCACAAAGTGTCGATCTCTTCGCGGTTGAGAATTAAAATATTAGAGCGAATAAAAGCAGTATTAAACATTGCTCTGAACATCATCTCTTCAAAGTCCATGTCATCATCCAAGGTGATGCACTCAAGCACAACATCACCTTGAATATGGCAATTAACATCAATCTTAACCAGTTCTGATTCTGCCTGCAACAGGGTACAAAAGGTTGACCATATGGTAACATCTGGGATTTTAAGTGTATCTACAAAATGAATTTAACTTAACACCAAATCAGTCAGCTATAATTTTGACTAGGCCAATAGGTCGACACACAGGAAAAGTACAGAAATGAATGTCTCTTGCAGGTTAAGTCATAAATTCCCGACCTCCTGGTCTAATTTGATTCCCTGGACAGCTCATTTACCATGAACCATGAAGCAGTCCAAAAGGTTAGTCTCCTATTAGATAAACAGTGTCTGATTTAACGTGATGAGCAACCAGAATCATTTATGATCATTGCATTTCAACTTATTGTTTATTATCATGTTGGAAGTTATTTTGAACCTAAAATAGCCATCGGTGATATAATATTATGAATCAGCACAAAGTAGTTAACATGCAAAGAGTTTAGTAAAACAATTACAAGAATATGGGATGTGCATTCTTAGCTCCAGACTACAGCCACAAATGCCAAACTTTCCTACTTGATCAGCTATGATGTTATGAGAAGATAATAATTTAATCTTGTCTTTAGAATATCACGTGTGTGTGGAATTCAAACATACCACCTCATAGAGAAAGTAGAGATACATTGGCAGAAGAAAACAATATATTAAGATTCTCAACCCTTTGTCACTTGAAAAACTGATGCTTCTGGAAACAATCATATGAGTTTGTTTTCAATCAACTTGTGATTCTGACAAATACAAATTAAGGAATCACATCACCTGTTTGTAAGTACGGATATTTTTGCTTCTTTTAGGAGTTGAATACAGAACTTTAGGAGTTCGATCACTGACAAGTAGAGGATCTTGTCCATATATTCGAAATATTGGACGGCAACCACCCTCTCCATCAAAATTTGGAATAAATCTCAAAATGATACAATCCAAAGTGAGAGCTCTGTCCATAGGTGGCCATTCTAAGGCTACATTCCTCCTTGCAACATATTGCAGATACCTTAGTTGAGAAGGAACTGGATTCATAGGAGACAAGAACTGCAAAAGCTCACGAGGAGCCTGTCGATAAACCATGTCCAATGTCCTTTGTTCCCCACTATATTGTTTCCTATAAATCAAGAGAGCCGAAAGCATGAAAGCTAAAACTGGCCAACCACCACGTTCACAATGCATTAGCAAAACATTATTCTGCCCAAGGGAAAGCCAACTCTCACATGATCTTAGAAAATGGTGAACCACTTCCATCGTCAGAACTGGGCAACCCTCGTACTGCTGAGGGTAGTCCATTATGGTCATATCATACTTAGATAAGATATCACTCATCTGACTTTGCAACTCTAATCTCCTAAAATTGAATACCAAGAACGATGCATCTGCTAAATGTTCTCGGAGTTGAGCAACTATTCCACCTAAGTAAACTTCATAATTCTCTTCCTTCCAAGTATCCGTGGTAAAACAGCAATCAAAAACTGCAAAAACAAATTATAGATACATGTCATCCAGTAAATAATAACTTGCCTCAAATTAGAATCAAACATAAAAGTGCCCTGCGGAAGATAAAACTTCTCAGAAGTTCAATTTCAAGTTCTCTGGAAAAAAGTAATAGAACCATGATCCTTGCGTGCTTATATTCAAGTTTGAAGGTTACACCATATCAAACAAGACATTCTGAATCAAAATCAGGCAACATTGCAGACTTATAAAGAATCAACCAAAAAACGTTTCTAAATTAATCAATTACTCATCCAGTGCTGCAGTGACACGTTTCCTGTAAGTACAAGTTTAAAGCCTTCTCTACCATCTAGCTTATTTAACTAGATTCCATGAGAAAAGAAGACTGTAAGATAGGGAAGCTCCAAATAACATTCAATTTCTATTCGGTTCCCCCCAATTTGTACTAACCTTCCCTTCGCGTATCCGAAATTGCACCACATGAATAAGCAAAAGATAAGCTGATGCAGCATAAACCCCATCATTGCACATCAAGGCAGACAATCGAGAATTGGAATTGATGCCAAAAAGGGGAGGCGAATGAATCAAACCAAAAAGAACAAAAAGGAAGATAGAAACACAGTACCATAGACTCTTTCACAGATCTCAAGAAGGCCATCGGGCGGCTTCCGGAAGAACAATTTGCGCAACAACGCCATATCAGCGGTCAACTAATCCTCCCAATTGCAGCCCCAAACAAACAAATAAAACGAAAATTGGCAACGATTGATTCCGTTTCTTGTCAGTTCCTTTGTTGAAGCTCGAAGGTTTCAGCTGGTATATCCGTCTTCGCTTCGTGTTGAGGGTCAATACGTAGGTAGGGGTTTTCCTTTTCCCGGCAGATGGCTTCGTTTCCTGTGTTTGTTAGTAGTTTCAGTTTTCCGTACTTCTGCCATAGCTCATACCTCCAAGATGGATGTCGTGGACACCACCGTTAGCCGACGTGTATAATTCCCATTATTTGTTATTATTATTATTATTATTTCACTGTCGTATTAACAAATTTCCCTTTCGATGCATTGTGTTTGTTCTGCTTCCCCAATGGCCGCATTCATAATTATGAGTGAAGGTAAAGAATTCATCCATTACTATTAAACATTTTTTTAAAAAATAAAACATGAACTACCCGAATTTTTTTTCATTTTCTCTGTTATTTAGGCTGTTTTCAAATTCAGCCAAATCAGCTAAACTACTTGTAAATATAAAAGATTTTTTCTATCTGACCATCATAAATTGACAGACTTTTTATCATTTTTTTATAAGACTCGGAACCAAATCTTTTTGAATCAAATTGTTTTACTAAGGTTCTGTTTAGTAATTATTTTGTTTTGTTTTTATTTTTAAAAATTAAGTTTATAAATATTATTTATACTTTCAAATCTCTTCATTTGTTGTCGATGGTTTAAAACAACAAGCCAATTTTGAAAACTAAAAAGAAGGTAACTTTTAAAAATTTGTTATTGTAATTTGGCTAAGAATTCAATATTGTATTTAAGAAATATGCAAATCATTCTGAGAAATGTAGAGAAAATATGTTTAATTTTCAAAAACAAAACAAAAAAAATGAAATGATTGCCAAACGAGACCTAAATTTTTTAATTTTTTTTTTAATAAACAAAACTTAAAACATTCGGGAAAAGAAAAAGTTTAAGGTTTGGAACTAAATTCATAAGATATTGTTTTCCCTTAAGTTTGAAGGTTTTTTTTAAAAATAAAATAAAATAAAATAGAAATCTAAAAAATAATAAATGTAATTTTAAAAAATTTATAAGTTTGGAAACATTTTTCATTAAGATTTGGAATCGTAAGATTTGGTTCCTAATCTTATGTAAAATGATTTTCCCGTACCTTGTAAGATTTATTTTTTAATCTAAAAAATAAAAAAAATAGTAATTTCAAAAACGAAATGGTAATTTTCCGGAACCATTTTCAAAAAGAAAAACACTCATAACTTATATGTTTATGGTCAGATTTGGAACCATTTTTCGTTAGATTTGGTTCCAATTTAAACTTAATTGCATTAGAAAAATGGAATTGGTGTGAGTTTTTTTTCTAAAAGCAGAAGATTTCCCATAATCCAAATAGGTATTTTTTTCCTTTTTTTTTTTTACTTAAATTAATTCCAAATTTTTTTCTCCTATTTAAACCAGTTAATTAGTTGATTTTTTTAGTTTAAATTTATATAAATAATAAATAAAATTAATAACCTTAAAGCTTAATAGAAGATTTCCGATAAGCATGTCTGTGATAAGTCTTCTAGTAGTTTTTTTTTTTTTTTCCTTTTCTTATATATAAATAAACTATTTCCATTTTTTTTTTTATACGAAGAGTTTGTATAAGACCATTGAAAAACACTTAGAGTAGTTTTATTAAATTTAATGTTTACCAATGGTTTTTAAAGATTTATCAAGAAAACAAGTGTTGGAAGTAAAAAGAACCAAACTGGGCCAAACATCGAAGGCAAAGTGAAGAAAAAGTCAAAGTTGCCAAGAAAATAGGGTAGCGCCGCGACGCTGACCTTGGCGCCAAAACCCGAGACCATCAAAATCAGGCATTGCATAGTGCAATAACCTGGCATCTAAGAGCTTTTCAGCAAGGCAGCACCACAACGTTACCTTAGAGCGTCACAACACTGGCTCTCCTTATTTGACAATTTCAACATTTTTGGGAAGTTTCCTCTATAAATCCTAGGGTTTTTCAGCAGCCTCCATCATGAAATTCCATAGCCCTAAAGTGAGTTTTTGCGGGATCTATTTTGGAGGTCGTTTGAGTTCATAAGGTGAAGATCAAAGAGTTCTTAAAAGATTCAAGTGACGACGAAACACTTCAACAATAGTTTTTTCTCATTTCCCATATTTTTTTTACTGTTTGTGCTTGCAAACTTGTGTGGAAATATATGTCTGAGAGATATGAGTGGCTAAACTCTTTAGTTTTGGGTTGTTGAAGAATTTACTTATGAATTTAAGTTAGTATTGAGTTCTTTCATCGATATTGTTGAATAATATATTTTTTTACTTATGAATTTAAGTTAGTATTGAGTGCTTTCATGGATATTGTTAAATAATATATTTTTAAACGTTATTATGCATTAATCCTTACTGGTCTTCAATGAATGTTAGGTTAGATGTTCAATTTAATGAATTGCATGTTTAACCAGAACTATAGCATTAAATCATTATTTATCTCTCGTAAAAATAGTTAGGTTAGTTGTTAATGACGTTGTTTAATACCATATTTCTTAATTTGGTTTCAAAAAATTAGTTATCATTTAAATTGCGTGTGAAAAAGTATTTCTAATAGAAAATAATCCATAATTGAGTTTCTAGACTTAAGCATATTGTTTATACAAGACTCCATGAATAATCTAAGTATGGCTTAATGAAGTATTTAATGAAATCACACTCTAAAATGTTTTATCTCTGGAATTTTCACACTTGTCTTTAGTTTTAATTATTGTTTTAAAAGAAAAAAAAATCAAAAGGAAAATTTTTGGTTTCCAATCCTGCGCTAAAATTGGCATGATTTTAAATTAGTTAAATAATAACTATGATATTTGATCTTCGAGGATGATACTCGGCATTTTATGCCATTTTAATTTACTACAACTAAAGGGATTTGAATTGCAGTGGAAGCGTGCGATCATGTTATTTGATTTCTTAAATTAAAAATACAAAAGCTAGAAGAAAAGGTTAAACATCATACGATTACCAATCCATAAGCTTTTAATTTTCTACTCAATGGTCACACCATTGATATAACCGATATAACTAACCAATTGCATGTTAAGTCTCATTTATGCATCAATTGTCTCCTACTAAGAGAAGATAATTAATTACTTGTCCTCAACACTTGAGGTATCTTAGGATACTCTTTCTTAGACTTAACATCACATTTGAATGATACATTGTCATTCTTTTGAAGTTGTTCATCAAATATTTGACAAACATTTTGTAAATGTAAGATGTTTGAGACAAACTTAATGTTATGTCCTTAATTACTTAGACAGTCAAATTTTTTAATGTTATACTACATCATTCATAATTAGTAATACATCATTAACATAAATCATCCCCTCCGTCCCTTCCTCTCTGAAGAAAAAAGAAACCTTCATTTATTTAGATTCCATTCCTAGTGGTTTTTTTTCCAACATTTGCCCTGAAATATTATGTTGGATGAGGGTTTTTGTATGATTTCTCTGAGGAGTGTAAAAAAGCACGAAGGACTTTAACTATTTTGAACCTGAGTTTCTGTCAAATCCATTCTGAAAAAGAACCATGATTTCTGCTAAGTAATAGACCTCAAATGAACAAATTTGTTGTTATTTTTAAAAAATTGGACACTTAGACTTTCACAATGAAAACAATGGTGGGTTTTAACTTTGTAGGTAGATGCGAAGAGAACTTACCGGGAACGAAATTTGTTCTGTCACTTTTCCCGTAAGGCGCTGATCGAAATTTTATGAGAAAAGTCATAGATAGCTAATTCTATCCAGGTAAGTTCAAACTTATTGGGAAGGAAATGTTTTTTCTCATCAACTCTATGCTTTCTTCCAACATTTTTCCCTCAAATTAACAAGGAGACAAGACAAGTATTATAATTCTCTTCAATGTCTCAAGATACACATTTATACAATTGAATGGTTGAAAAATGTAAATATTGATAATATAGATTTAAGAGGAATAATAAAGAATCTTAACCTGTGAATTGAGGATTTTCATAAAACAATACTAATACGTAATTAGGTTTTTAAGAAAATGGGGGGACAAAAGGATTGGAAGAATACAAAGTGATATCTATCAAACTAAAAAGTGATATTCACAATTAATATCTATCAATCTAGAAAAAGAGAGAGAATAAAATGATGCTAAGAAACTCGTACCCTGAATTTGTGCAACTATCAAAAGTAATATATTTCATGCCTATAAATTGGAAAGGAGAGGAGGTTTTGTTGATGAAGAAATCAAAAGATCATTTGAATGAGTACCGGTTGATTAGAATCGTTTGAAGGAAGAAAAATACAAATATGGGATTTTCAGTTCCATTACTAGAAAAGCTCACCTTCTCTTGCAAGTGGAGGACTTTATTAGTGATGAGAGAGTGCTCTTCCTCAAGAATCTCAAATTCGAATCCAATTCCTTTAAAAATTTTGCCAAAAGCACTTGGAGAACCACATGCACAAACAGATATTTGATATGGGTTGGTTTACCTCAAGCTTGGCCATTATTGCTGGGCTTCTCTATGGGTTTCATTGTGCTTCTGCTTCTCAAGCTCAATAGCCGCCATCGTTTCCATCATATGCAGCTCTGAAGCCATCGTTTCCATCTCTGAAGCCTAAATTTTAAGAATATATGGATATGCATTATAAAATAAAATTCATATTCCACACACACGAGAACATGGGTATCGTTCATAATCCATTCAAAACTAAGTACAAACTATGAAAAATGTATTTGAGATTAAAAATCTCTAGAAAGATGCCTCATAAATGGATTATGGACAAGTACAGTTTTCCCCAGTTTTTCTAGCGGCCAACGGAACGAAACAAATCACTAACTATAAACGGTTAAATATTTTAATTGAAAAAAATAAAGCTAACCGCTCTCTCCTCAGTATAAGTACAGATGCGTGTACCTTGATTGAATTTACAAATGAAAAATGCTAATAGGCCGATTTTTAAGGTGTTTCTGCTTTCTTGCTGTCGTCGTCGTCGCAGTCCCCGTCGCCCGTCGTCCCCCACCACCGCCCCCACTTGGCCCGTGCTATCGGTGTGAGGCGACATTGGGCAAAAGTGGCAACCGCGGTTGCAAAAAGAACGAAAAAGCCGGCTCTACAAACTGTTTTTGCTGGGCAAGCAACAACTGCTCTTCCCCTTTCACAGGCCCTTCTACTTTTGTTGGCCCTTCCACTTCCGTTGGCTCTTCTATTTCCGTTGGCCCTTCTACTTCCGTCAGCCCTTCATGTCAGCACCCAAACGCAGATGCTCATGCATCGACTTTGGGTGCAGAAGAGACAGAATCCCTGCAATGAGAGGTGTGCCTGTTACGGGAGCATCGGCCGAAATCCCCACCAGCATGATGACAATAAAGGAAAGAAAGGTAAAGAAAAATGTAGAAAGAAGGCAGAAAGAACCCGGTATTTTCTTTTTCTTCCATCCTTTTCTGTATAGCATCTACATGAGCTTAGTAGAATCGGTGACAAGATTGAATTGAGGGTACACTGGACGGAGTGTGAGAAAAAAATTTAGGTGAAAAGGGTACTTTTAAAAAATTAGGGAAATAAGGTAGTTTTTTTTTTTTTTTTTTTTCTTTTTCTAATAATGCCAGAAACCTAATTCCGTCCCGGTAAATTCGAACTTACTAGGAAGGAATCAGCTCTATGTAACTTTTCCCACCACTTTACAGAAAAAGTGAAAGAGTCTAATTCATTCCTAGGCTGTTTGCTTTTTTCCTAGTAAGTTCTCTATTCCTTTCCTTCTAACCTTTTTATTTTTCAATGAAGTTGTTTTTGTAAGATTCTAAAATTAAATTCAAATCTTCTAACAATTCCTTCCAACAAGTTGAAATCTTCTTCCAACAAGTTGAAACTTGATTTTTATAATAATTAATAATTAATTTTAATTTTAATAATTCATTTTTCATTAAAATAATGATTTTTATATATATAAAAAGTCCATGTCCATTTTTCCAATATTGAAAAAATGGTACCAAGAAAATGGATAGAATATATTTTTTCAATTAATAATTCACATTAACATTAAAAAATCAATAAAACATAAAACTTAACGCCAGATGCGTCAAAAGCAAACGAAACTTTTTTTCTGACCATGCTTCATCGTACTTTTCTCTTTGACCGAGTTTGAGTGCGTCTTTTCAAGCTAACACTCAAATAAAAGACAAAAAAAAAAAAAAAAAAGAAACTACATTTTTACCTAATTTTTTTTTCCAAACTAACATTTTTACCTAATTTTTTAAAAAGTACCATTTTCTTTCTAATTAACCCTTAGATGGAGTCTGTAGAGGCGTGAGAAATCTTCTTTTAAGAGTCTTTCAATCCTTTCTTTTTTTGGGCCTAGATTGTGATTCGCAGGGTCTTCGGGCATGAATTGTATTTTTGAGGATTTTTGTCCAAGGATGAAAGCCCTGACGTAGCGGAAAAGCACATAAAACCAAACTTCAAAATTTAAATTTAGAATTATGAAATACAAATACATTGGCAATTCAACTGAATAAAGCTAGATTAAGCATGTAATTCCGAAAAGAAATATAACCTTTTGAAATCGATTTGGAACACTGTTGCGCAATTCACTCCCAATTTTCTTCGGAAGAATTGAGGATTTGTAATTTGTGGGAACCAACCTTGAAAATTTGAGAAAAATGACATAATTGTTTTGACCTAGATTTTTTTTGCTCAGCTTAATCAACCTAGGAGAGAAGCGATCACTCCACCTCTCACATAACTCCACTACTTGGGAGTTATTTGTTTTTATTTATTTAATTAAATAAAAATCAAATTACCCATGTATTTAAGGATAAATTTGCAGCCTACATATTTCTCTCTCAATTGGAACTTGGAAGTGGCTCTCTCTCGACTTGACGAACCTCACTCACCAGCTTCGACCTTCAAATTTCTACTTGGTATTACTTTCTTTTCCTTCTATCTTTGACTATCTTAGCTTCTCATACTCATTCTACTACAATGAATCTTGTAGTTTATGCGAATTTCGAATTGGACGAACCATTTCCACTTTCGCGATTTATGTGTTTCGACTTTACAAAATGAACTCCAGTTTGCTAAGTTTTGACGTTGTTTGATGAAGCAACTCATTGTGTTGTGTGTACTGCAGTTGACTTGAAATGCAACCTTTCAATTATTTTGCTGCTGTCCTGTTTTTTATCCTCTTTGGCTGTTTGACAGTCTATTGAAGTGGGAAAAAGAAGAAGAAGAAGAAGAAAAGTGCCGCTGCTGGGAAGAATAGTTAGCAGCAGGGATTCTGGTGTTTGAGAAGGGAAATTGATGTTTTTGAAGAAGAATTCGCAGCAAATCAAACCGTTGGTGAGCTTTCTTTTTCAACATTATTGACTGCAGCAGATTGTTTCATATTGGGAGAGATTAGGAGAGGGAGATGATAGTCAAGGATAGCCACTGATAGCAGCTGTGCTGTCAATGATAACTTTCGATTTGATAAAAATTGGAGGAAGTTGGAGTGTGCGAAAATTAGTGATTCTGGTTTTTTATTTGGTGGGATGAGCAAAATTATTGGGGTTGTTTTTTAGTCTTTCCCAATATATGGGCCTATTTTTGTGCTATATCTACAAACTTTTTATGATTGTGTTGCATATGCTATTATTTTAGGATTAATACCGTTTATGCAACCAGTCCTATTAATAATATATATTAATATTTTATTATTATTATTATTATTTAATACAACAACGGAGTGGGAAATTGAACCTCTAACCTTTAAAGGCGAAAGTCATGCCATTATTAACCTTTTACGAGTTTCTTTTGAGATACTCACCAACCACTTTAGTTTTTGGGAAGACTACTTTTTTAGTGTGTGAGTTTATAAGAATAGATGCATTTGGTCCTTGTAATTTCAAGTTGGTCATTTTAGTTCCTCACTTTTGGAAAATAGTTTAAAAGGTCCATTTTACTATTTTCTTCATAATTAAGTATTTTTTTTTAATTATTTTAAATACATATTTACATTAAACATTTAAAAAAAAAAATCCCCCCCCTCCCTCCTCCATTCTTTACAATGACTATGTAGGACTTGTGCTTCCCCAAATTTTCTTTATGCCTCAAGTTGGTTTTCAACCCGTTTTTTCTTCTTTAGATGAGAATGTCAATGGTAGGATCGTCAATTTTTTCTTCCTTTTACAAATGAATTTCAACATTTTTATTTTCCTTTAGGTGACGATATGGACGCCAATCCATATAAATACTTGGAACTTGTAAATGATGCCAATCATCCAATCATTAGTGAGAAAAGATGTCGATGAAGGGTTTGGCATGGGTTTTCGTTAACTCGCAATAGAGTCACTAGCTTTTTGGTGAAATGCTTCTTGATTTATGAACACACGATGATGTTGTTGAAGGTGGGATCAATTGTGGCGTTGGGTAGAAATTTGTGGGCGAAATTCAGCGGAATTATACTGGAAAGTCTATATGTTGGGAGAAGGTGAAATAACAAAATGGATTAACTAACTATTAAACACAAATTAGATTTTGGAGAGAGAATGAAAATGAAAAGGGGTAAACTATACATAACCATGTACGCTGGGGAGGAGAGAGGGAGAGAGGATTGGGATTGAGAGGAAGGAAAAAAAAAATATATACATACACACATATATATACATATATATTAATTTAAATATGTATTTGAAATAATTAAAAATTATTTAATTGGAAAGAAAATAGAAAGATAGACCTTTTAAACCTACTTTTTAAAAGTGAGAACTAAAATGACCAAATTGAAAATATAGGGATCAAATGATTCTATCCCTAAAAACCCGGGGGCTAAAAAAAGTCGTTTTTCCTTAATTTTTTTTATACTTTAATTTTTGTAAATTATCCATGAATTTTTTTATTAATTTTTTAAAAACTTATTAAAAATCTATGGTTGTATTAAATCTGACTAACTATTGAAATAGTTTATTCATCCGTGTCTTTTAAGAGGAGGCACGTATCTTTACTAATATGCTAAAATTACTTTTTTCTTTTTTTAAAATAAAAAAATAAAAAAATACGTTCCAATATTATTAAAAAAAAATGAAATGAAAAGATACGCTCCAAAATTAAAAAACTAAAATAAAAACAAACAATTCAAAATTAGAAAACCAAAATGAAAAGATACATTCCAAAATTATAAAAAGAAAAAAATGAAATAAAAATTAGGACAAATTTTATACCCTATTAAATTTCTCATTTGGGCATTCTAGCGATATAAGATCTTATCCTCTAATAAATTTCTCAATTAGTTAGCTTTTTTTTTTTAAAAAAAAAAGTTTTATAAATTCAACTCAATTAATTACCTTAGTGTATTAGGAAATAAAAAGTAATAATAATAAATAAATAAAATCAACATAATAAAAGTGGGGATAATTTAGGAATAAAAGAAGGAATCCAAGTTAAACAAACCATAATCTAGGCCCACTCGAAATAAACGGCCCAGGTACTTTCCCCAAATCCAGGTATTATTTATCACATCATCGCGTGGGAAAGAGATTCATAGAAAAAGAACCCTAATTTCTTAGAGCACTGGAGGTTATGAATTGGGGAGCTCGGGTTTCCACTGCATATTGGTAAGACAATCTTATCTAAACTCGTTATCTCCAATTTTCCCACCTGCAGGCTTGTTTGTAAAACTTGGAATGTAAAGATTTTAGATTATGCTTCCTCATTTAAATTTCTTACATATGATTTCATTTTCTCCGTCTCTGATGTAGGTCCCAATAGCGCAATTAGGGACATGTGCAATCCCAAGATGTATTGTCTCCGTTTTGATGTAGATGTTAGGCCCAATAATAGGATTATTAGGAAAATATTAGTATAGTTATTAGGAGGGATATATTAGTAATTGGATAGTAAGTTTGTTAGGATTTTAGTTATAAATAGAGGGAACGGAATGGGAGCCCCAAGGTGTGAAGAATTTTGTTGAATTTCCTTAGTTTGAGAATTTGAGAGAGTCTAGCTCTCTCGAAAGGCCAGTGGTTACCTTGTTACTTGTTCCAAGCGATGTTGCAATATAATTCTACCTTTTAGCTTTTTTGTAATTCTATCGTTTAGCTTTTTTGTTTTGTTCTTTGTGTTCTTGAGTTTTCTTATTAGGAGGTATCCTTTGGAACTGGAAGGAAATAAATCTGCCCCCTTTAATGGGGACTGGTCCGTGATCACACTGCTCAATTACTGCAAAGGCCTTCTTTTTATTTGCAAATCCACTTCTTACACCATATGTCATTGGCATATTCAATCCCATTAATGAGTTTTTACAAATTTCTCAAATATTTGGGATACTTTACCTTTGGATTAGGTTACATTCCTACAAGGAACCAATACAAATTGTTTAGAGCTACTCATTCAGATGTTATTGCCTCTAACACGCAACGACAACCTAGGACCATAATAGATGTTTTTCACTTTGATAACCCTAAACAAAACCGATGGACGCATCTTCACTCCCTACCTTATTGCCACATCGAAGATTGTGGGGAAATTTGTACGGATGGCCTAAATTGAAGGGCCCAAATGCCTCCCAAATTTTCAATGAAATACGGCATTATGCTGGCATCAGCGTTGTGTGAATTTATCGAGTTACTCCCAAAATCGTTATCTAGAGGCGCCCCCATGAGTTCTGCTCTTGCTTTCATCTCTCAATCCCCACTATCGACACTTGGTCTCGATCCACAAGAGTCAACCATAGTTGACCTTCTAGACGATATCACTCTCGCTCCTCAGCTCTCGGCTCCTCGGTACTCTCGCCCTTCGTTCTCGTAAGCTAGCACTCAATCATTGTTATAGATCAACGATTTGAAAAAGTGGGGTACCACATAACTATCTCTCTCAATCGACCCTACAGTCCTCTATCTCTCTCGATTTCCATTTCTCTCACTCACTATCGAACACCCACCATACGATCGACTCTCCGATGATCGACTCTTCGCGCCTCTCCCTCCCAACTTCAGACTGTTAGCTGTCGTTTATCTCCAAAGGTATGTTTTATTTCGTGTTTGTGTTTCGATCTGGATTTCGATTTGTTTAATTTTGTTTCCATTTCGCTTGGTTTTCTGCTGCAGGCACTAGTGTTGGTGTTTGTAGAAGTGCTCGAATTGTACAATAGAATAGGGTTTAGGAGACGAATGGGAGTAAGACATGAGAGAATACGCTGATATTGAGGGTAGTTGTAGGAGACGATATTCAGTTTGTATGAGGCGCAAGCATTGTAGATGGTTGTGGGGTGCTTTTGGTGGATGGTTGAGAGTCAAGAGTCGAGTGTACTGATCTGTGTATTGAGATCTAGGGTTACAGACAGACTGAGAGTCGAGAGTATCGAGAGCCGAGAGTGGATTAGATAGATAGTCGAGTAAGTCGAGAGTCGAGAGAGTCTAGAAGCGAGACAGTCAAGAGGGTTGATAGTTGAGCCGAGAGTGGATTAGATAGATAGTCGAGTAAGTCGAGAGTCGAGAGAGTCTAGAAGCGAGACAGTCAAGAGGGTTGATAGTTGAGAGTTGAGAGCCAAGAGAGGAGAATGAGAGTTTTACAGAAATCTTTTTGGATATCTATTTCTTTTCCTTTATCTGATTATGTTTTTTTACTTGCACTTGTAGATGGCCAACTTCAAGATTGCTGCTGAAGATCGTTTTCCTGCCCAAGCTACTAGCTTGTCATCGCATATTGGAGTTGTGAACCAACTCATCAAACAGAAGCTAACAGATGGGCAACTAGATATGTTTAGGAAGACGGTGTTTGGGAGATTCGTGGACATGGACATAGTGTTCAACAGTCCATTAGTCCACCATATTCTGCTGAGGGAGGTACACGTCCAGAACCATAATGAAGAGACCATGTATTTCAACCTCAATGGACATACCGTAAAATTCTCCAAGGACGAGTTTCTACTAGTCACTGGACTTTGGAGATCACCAGTGGTAGTTCCTCGCACGACTGTAGTGACCGGTGCTCTTAGGACGAAATATTTCCACGATCTGCGTGGGGCAGAGATACACCCGACCGCCTTTGAGGAGCATTACAAGGGGCTACAGTTTGAGACTGACCTAGATGCGGTGAAGGTTAGTCTTATATACATGTATGAGCTCGGGTTGAGTGGGAAGGACAAGACGAAGAGCAACATCGATAGATCGTTGCTCGATGATGTTGATGACTTGGACTTCTTCAACAGCAGAGACTGGGGGGGTATTATATGGGAGCGGACCTTCAATGGCCTTCAGAAGGCTTTGAGGGACAAGGTTTCCATGTACAAGCAAAAGGCTCGTGCCAACCAGAAGTACGTAGTTAAGTATAACCTACCAGGTTTCCCTCATGCGTTCCAGGTATTGACAATTCGAATAATTTATTGTTGTGTGGTATATTTTTATCTTTGAACTAACTATTTTAATGTTATTAGGTATGGGCATACGAGACCATATCTACGATTGTCGATACAGCTGCGATTCGGCTAAATGAGAATGCAGTGCCCCGTTTTCTACGATGGGCATGTACGTACTCGCTTCCCAATCGAACACTTCAGAGGGATGTTTTTAACTCTCCTATGGTGAGTTATAATCTTTAAACACGTATATTTTTTAGTTTGTATTTTGTATTGGTTTACCCTTAACGGTGCATTATCTGTTCCTGATGCAGACGGTTATCACCCCAGTCCTTACACTGTCGGACACAGAGAGGCGGTATCGAGACACGCCAGTTGCAGAACGGGCTATGTATATGGACCGACCAAATGAGGATAGAGTCCCTAGTTCAAGTCTCACTGGCTCAGACTCAAGTTATAGTAAGGAGCACCTTATCGCTCTAGAGCATCATGAGGAGCGGCCCATTGACCCTCTAGTTGTATCCAAGAGGAGGAGGGTTGAGAGGGGTGAGCATGACCACACTTCACTCGATGATCGGGTTGCAAGAGTGGAGGAGAAGGTAGACGCAGTGATGTCTGACTTGGATAAGGTCAAATCCCAGTTGCAGACCATTACGACACTACTAGGATCATTATGTCGGGTATGAATTAATTGTCTTAATTAATTGATTTTTTTAAAAAATTTAAAGCAATTATTATAATGTTTGAATTTGTGTAGGACTTCCCCCATCCCACCACCCATACTGAGACCACTACCACCCATCCCGATACCCCCATCAAGATCGAGACCACCACACATCTTGATCCCGAGCCCGAGACCACCCATATTGAGCCCGAGTACACCACCCATCTCGAGCTTAAGACCACCACCCATCTTGAGTCCGAGACCACAACCCATCCTAATCTTGACACCACCACCACCCATCCCGAGACTGATACCACCACCACCATCATCAAGTCTGAGACTATCACCCATCCCGAGATTGATACCACCACCACCATCATCGAGCCCAAGACCACCACCCATCTCGATCCTGATATCTGAGCAGGGTGGTTTATGATCCAACACATCTCGTGCCCCAGGATGTCTTAAATGCATTCATGGAGTGGGTGATGACTAATGATGTCGGTCCACATGTACCAGGCACCGGCGCAGCCAAAGATGACCCATGAGGTTTTTGTGAGTTGGTTAAAGATAGTTGGTGGGTACACTACGACATACATAACTCATAACTCTTTGTTTTTTGATAATGATCGTTACCAATAATTATTTGTAACGAAGTATAACCTTGTAGGTGCTCGAGAGCATGTTGGACTTTCAGAGGAAGTTCATTGAATGTCCAGAGTTGTGCATCCAATGGTTCACTATATTTTCAGAGGCTTATACGGTATGTATCCATACTATCGAGCTATCTATTTATTTTCAATAATGCACTAACATTTTGTATGTCAACTATATAGGGGCACTTGAACTTGCGTATGAGTGATAGCTTGTTCAAAGCTATCTATAATAAGAGTGACGAGGAGGTAGCAGACATTTGGTCTAAGGAGGACGCGCTAACTTTATTGATGTTTGGGTTAACACCAGATTCGACTGTGTGGGCGATGTTGATTACTTGTATAGTACAATCAACATTCGTGAACACTGGATCCTTCTGGTGTTCGACATCAACCTCGGGGAGATCATCATGTACGACTCATACCCAATGTATGTCTCACAGAGGGATATTGCGATCGCCCTATTGCCTCTCACATACACGTTGCTATCGTTGTGTGGTTTTTGCAAGATGAGGGATAAAAAACCACACATCGCACTTGCCCCTTGGAGCTTATATCGTGCAGATATTGGCAACATCCGAGGTAGCAAGACTCTGGATTGCGGGTCAGAATTTAGATTTTAGAACGCATGTGAGTTGTGGTCTAATCAGTTCATATATTAGTTTCTCTAGAGTTGTACATGAAATATATTGTATATGTATGGTCGATAGCAATAACTGAGAGGAGAGATAAGAATTGAGAGCAAATACGCTTGCACGTTTATATTAATTGTTGTATGTGCAAAAATAATTAAGATCGAGAGTCACAAGTGAGCAGCAACGAGAGGGACATAGAGAGAAACTCGAAAGTGCACGGGAGCGAATGAGAGCGAGACAGAGAGCAACTCGAGAGTGTGATAGTGAGATTGAAAGCGAGACCGAGAGCGTGCGATCGATAGTCGAGAGTGTATGAGATTGATATTGAGACACGAGATCGTTGGTCCATATCAAGTATGAACTTAACATCGAAAGGGAGCAATAAGTAGATTAAGAGCGAGAGTCGAAGTGAGAACATTGAACGAGGGTTTTACAGAATTCTCTATATAAATTTACATAACATATTCATCTCGGAATTGTACGTACGTTGGTTTGTGTTGCGTTTAGTGGCTCATTACATTTTGCTCTATTGTGTTTCGTTCCATCACATCAACCACATTTCTTGACTCGACGTTCTCTAGTTGATGAAATTCTTTGTATTGTCGGCAACTAACATGAACAGCCCTGATCGGGGGAGGATCTTGAAGTCAATATAGTCTGGGAGTTTCTTTCATTCTAACACATGACCAAGTGATGGAATAGACTCTGCATATTCAAGTACAAACGACTCACACTATAATATCGACTACAAAGTGTGAATGGGTTAATGTTCCTCTCTCGAGCTAGTGCAATGGCGTGCGAACATGTTCTTTCATGTTCAGACTAACTATGCCATCTAACCCATCACCCTTCACATGGAACAAGTAACAGTAAATCAGATTCACCTTATACCGTCTCGCTTTGTCACACTCATACGCCATGATAATCTATGCGTATTTTTAATGTGTAGATGTACTAATTGACCATATATTTTGCTTTTCATAGAACCAATTTTAACACAGGCCGCGTACGTATTCGAGCAAAGAGACTATTGACAACTTCCTTGCGTCCACTGTCAGTGAGTTGAAGCACTTAGTTGCATTATTGGTCATGTTGTCATACTGGTTGTCACGTTGGTACTCCCGACTCCATTGTTCAAGACCAATACCTTTCAAATATCACCCAAGGCTACTATTTTTTCCTCTCATTATCTGATCCTACAAAACTTTGAACTCATACTCCTTATACGTTGTGGCACCATCATCAAACAACTTGGTCACTGCTGCGTCTTTGAAATTCTTTTCGATATTCTTCCGTAAGTGGTAAGTACACAAACCATGAAAGGTATTTGGGAAAACAATACCGACTGCATGCATAATGGTCTGATGATGATCGAGTTCCAAAGATAAAAATTCTCAAAAAAGAAAAATAAATGATAGTAAAAAAGACTTGGTTGAGGATGTAAATATCTACGAAGGAAACCATGGATATAACTGATAATCCAATTAGTGAAGAAAGTAAAATACCTAAAGACAATAATGAGATATCGATAAATTATGTCATGACAAGGAAAAGATGAAACCGAACTAATATAGTTATTGATAACATTTTTGCACATAATGTTGCACTTGATATTATATTTGAAAATTGGGATCCTGAACCAGAATCTGTTGAAGAATGTCGACATAGAAAAGATTGGCTTTGGTGGGAAGAAGCAATCGAGGCCGAATTAAACTCACTTTTAAAACTTCAAGTTTTTGTATTAGTAGTCCAGACACCAGAAGATGTCAAACCTGTGGGATACAAATGGGTATTTGTGAGAAAAAGAAATGAAAATAACGAGATCACTGAAGGATCTCATACGTACATGCGCAGCGGAAACGAAAGAGGATCGAAATAACAATCTAGATGCATATAACAACCTAAGATTAAACATGCATTATCATACAAAATGAATTAGGGAAGAAGGAAAGAAATTATATACCTTTGTAGCTTTTCTTGAAATTGCTCCCACTTGGACTACCAAGAGGTCTTTCTGGCTATTCTCAAAAGCTTGGGATAGAGTGGTGGGACTTTTAAACAGAAATTTAGTTTCTCAAAAATTTCAAAATTTTCAAAATTTTCAAGATTTTTCAAGAAGAAGCATAAATGAACAAAGAACTTTTTTTAAAAAAAGGCAAATTGCATGCAACTTTTGCATGTTTAAGTTCACCAAAGGTTGACAACACACGTTCCACTAATGCATGCCAAGGATTATATGTCAAAGTGTAGAATTTTGAGATTAATTAAATGTTCCACTCTTCAAGTTAGTGGATTTTTTCACTAATTTGGTCAGAAACAATAATTTAATCTCATGGTATACCTTTCTAGAAGGTTTGACTAAAACAACTCTTTGACTTGCTCAAGTGAAAGTCAACTATTTGACTTCTTCCGAAAATCGACTGTTTGACTAAATCCATGTCTCCGATTATGAATCCACATTCATAATTTCAATATTTAAATCTCATTTAAATATTTTTGACCAAATTCCTCATTTAATATCATATATCAATTACTTAATCATATCTCATATGATTAACCTAATTTGAACAATTCGAATTATTCCTTCTATTTATTCCAAGTTTATTCTTATATGAGCTAGCCAAAGGACCTTATGGACCTACAGATCATGAGCTCCAACAATCCGAGATTAACCGGTTAAACTCTTTAACTTAGTTAACCAACATTCGTTAACTACCGGGTCACTCCACTAAAGCCCGTAGCTGCGCTCTACTCACTGTAGATGTATTATGTCCATTTGATATAACCATGATTGGTAAGTCGAACTTGCACAAGTTGTTCGTAATTACAGTTTGGTCAAAATTATTGTTTTACCCCTGTGATTACCTCTTATTCCTTAAGTTCCACTAATCCTCTAATGAACAATGATTTGTAGTCCAACTTCCAAATCAAAAGTCCTCTCAAACCCTATTTGAGAGGGTGGCGCCTATTGTTCAAGACCTGGATTCAGCACTTAAGAGAACAATCTCTCTACTAACCCAAAAGAGGGTAGGAGGAAATTCCTTCTTACACCCTAGTCTTACCCTTGAAATGGAAGGCATATTGAGCCAGCGCTGTTGAGCTGCTCTCACCAATGCAGATCTAAGGATAATCCCTAGTAAATAGAAGTTTATAGTTAGCTCAAGATTAAGATCGAGTTGCCTAGGCTATCAAAGTCGAGATAGTCAGTTTTAGACAGTAAACGATGTCATAAAGTAAAAATGACTATTTCATGGTCCGATCTTATGAAAACTCTTTGCACAGGACGCCCCCACTCGCATGTCTTCATATGAACGAATTAGGATCACTTCGTTTGTACTAGTTACAAAGTGGGTCGCATCCATAGTGTTCCCAGAATAAGGCGTCCAACCTTATTCATATACTATAGACCATTTAGACTGTTAACTTAAACTTGATGCATTTTTATGTCTCTACATAAAGTTTGAGTCTCATGTAACAGTTTAGGATCCTTTGATGATTGGATTTAGATTTAGTAAGAACATTTTATAGAATCAATAACTACTTATTGATTATAAATTTCAATAACAACTTTATTGAATAATAAAAGTATATTTGGTATTTATAAACTATAAGTTTTAAGACATAAAATCCAACAATCACAAGATATGAAACAATACTAGTTGCATAAGGTTTTTCACAAAGACCTGGTATTGATTATGATGAGATATATTCTCCAGTGGTGGATGCAATTACATTAAGATATTTAATTGGTTTAACTGTGTATGAAAATCTGGACATGCATCTTATGGATGTAGTCATAGCATATTCATATGAATCTCTTGATAATGACATTTATATGAGAATCCCATATGGATTAAAACAACGGAAAATGAATGTGATATAATCGCCTGAGTGGATATTTGTTGAAAGAAGGAAGGATATCAAAATAATCTAATATGTCCCTGTATTTTTATAAAAAAAAATCATAGTCAGGATTTGCAATTATATCTGTATATGTTGATGACCTAAATATAATTGGAACTCCTGAAGACCTTTCAAGGACAATAGAATATCTTAAGAAAGAATTTGAGATGAAAGATCTTAGAAAAACAAAATTTTGCCTTAGATTGCAAATTAAACATTTAGCAGATGGATATTTGTTCATCAGTCAACTTATACAAGAAAACTTTAAAAAGATTCTATATGGACAAAGCACATCTATTAAACATTCCAATGGAAGTTCGTTCACTAGATGCGAAGAAAGATATATTTCGACCTTGAGATAATAATGAAGAATTTCTTGGACCTGAAGTACCATATCTTAGTGCAATTGGTGTACTTATGTATCTTGCTAATAATACAAGACCAGATATTGCATTTTTAGTAAATTTATTAGCTAGATACAGTTCTTCTCTAACAAAAAGACATTGAAATGGAATTAAGCATATACTTCGTTATCTTCGAGGAATGATCGATATGAGTTTATTTTATTCAAATAAATCAAATTTTAATTTAATTGGTTATGCAGATTCTGGATATTTATCTAATCTACACAAAACTAGATCTCAAACAGGTAATCTGTTCACTTGTGGAGGAACTGCTATATCCTGGCGATCACATAACAGCTACTTCTTCAAATCATACTGAAATCCTTGTAATCCATGAAGCTAGTAGAGGATGTGTATGATTAAGATCAATGACTCAACACTTGTGAAACATGTGGCTTGTCTTCTAGTAAAAATCCTCCAACAACATTATACAAAGACAATACAACATGTATAGCTTTAACGAGGCATATTTCATATATATATAATGGACATCTAAGGGAGAGTATTATAAATATTAGGTGTAAACAGATGTCCGTTATGTAGCCAAACTTAGTGGCTAAAGGTCATGTGTCTCCTAAAGACACGTCCTTAGTGGCCATGAAGTTCCACCACCTACTTGTCAAATTGCCTATAAATAGAGGTTTTTAGTAGATAATTGAAAGACACACATTGGAGAAATTTAGGAGATCATTTTTCATAAAATCTCACTTATTTTAATCTATTTGATTATTTTATTTCTTTTGATTATATTTATTTTATTATTATTTTAATATTATCATTTTCGATTTCATGCTCTCGTTTTTTCGTCATTTGGCTCATCAATTTTACATCAAAAATTCAATTTTTAGTTACCATTTCTTTCTCATTTATTTAATGCCAGCCCATATTACTCACCACCAAATTTCTCTTTCTCAATTCTTTTTTAAAAAGTAAAAACAATGCTAGAATAATTGGAAACTGTTACGAAATAACTTTCTATAATTTTTTTTATTGAAAAAAGTTCATTGTTTTTAAAGTTGTTTAGTTAGTGTGGAACTCAATACATACATATATATCCAAGCATATGTGACCTATTGCTTGAGATAAAATAATTAAATGTAACTTAAAACAAATCAAATGTTCTAACTTAGAAATTTTTTAGTTGCATAAACTCAGCTCATGAACCGAGCACCATATTAGTTGAAGATAGAGTTTATTTTTCTATTATTAGATTAATTCATATATGTTAAGGATGGCAAAAAAAACCCGTTGGTCGGGTACCCGTAGGGCCCCGACCTGATCGGGTCGGAGAATCCTCGGTTTGATTAGGTCAAACTTGGGACATTCCCCGGGTACTCATCCGGGGACAGGGTGGGTACCCCACCTCGACCCCAACTCCTCCCCCGCCCTGTTTAATCCCTGACCCTACTCCAGTTATATATATAAAGATGACTGCCATCTCGCTCTCTCAGTCTCACTCTCTTTCAATATCGTCTCTCTCAATCTCACTCTCGCTCTCACACTTGCTCAGTATCACTCTCTCTCAGTATCGCCTCTTTAAGTCTCGCTCTTGCTCTCTCTTAGACTTTAGTATTGCTAGCTCTCGCTCTCTCTCAAACCTCAGTATTACTAGCTCTCGCTCTCTCTCTCAGTTCTCGCGGGGAATGGGACCCCCGCGAGGATCCGTCTCTTGTACGGGGAATCCCCGCCCGTTCCCCCTATTTTAGGCAGGGACAGGGGCGGGGATGGGGGAAAATTCCCCCATCGGAGGCGGGGACAGGGACCGCCCACCCGCCCCGGCCCGGCCCTATTGTCATCCCTAATATGTGTGGTAATTAATAAATTTAAATTATTGTTTATTATTATGTCTCAATATTTTTTTTCTCTAATAAATTTTAGGAAAATGAAAGTGTGTCAACTTAAGCATAGCTTAATTATTCAAATCATTATATCATTGACTAAAAGGTTAAAGGTTCAAATCCTTATTCTAAACATTACGGCGAAAATAAGTAAAATCATGAAAAGTTTGGATAAAGATCCTTGTAAGAACTAGTACTTAGTTCTCAATGTTGCAAAAGTGCTTGAAAAGAGTAACATATATGAGATATATAGTAACAAGGAGCAATGGAAAAGCTAGTACAATATGCATAAAATATTACAAAAATAGAACTTAAAAGAATATGTGCAAATATATCAATAGTTACTATTGATCATTGCATAGGAATATCAGTTATTTATACATTTTTTTTTAAAAAAAAAAAGATACTATACCAAGAGTTATTTTCTAAAAATGTATTTACTTGTAAATGCTTTTTAAGAAAAACATATATGTGAATATTTTAAGAAATAATATTGCCTATTAACTATTTCCAGAAGAGATATTTAATCATCGAGAGAAAGGACAGAAAAAACTATGGAGCTGGTGAATCTAAGATCAAATATTGAGCTCCCTCTTCATTTTTCACCATACCAAAACATAAAACCTAGTGACTCTAAAATCCTGTAAAAGCTTCTGCAAGACATTCAGAAATGGGAGACAAAAACATTGATGTTTGAGGATACCAAATAATAAAGTGTACACGAGTTGGGTTGGATTGGGGGCACTTTTTTGGACCAATCCGAAAATTCAGGTTGATCGGGTTGGCTACTCAAATAAGAGTATCCAACCCAACCCTTAAAGTTCGAGTTGGGTTGGGTTTTTTTTTTTTCTTTTCTTTTCTCCTTATTTTTTGGTAAAATATATTAACATTAAACACTAATTGGCATATTCATTAAAAATAAAGTATAAAATATATTGATCCAAGATGAAAGTATAAAATAGTTCTTTAACCCTAACTTAAACTTATAAATATATATATATATATATATATATTTTAATATTAATATTAGAAATTTGGGTTGGGTTGGGTCAACCCGAATTTTTTAGAATTGCAACCCGAGACTAAACACAATTCAATTAAACTAACCCAACTTAACCCTTATTATTCGGGTTGTTCAGATTATCGGATCATTTGAACACCTCTGCCAAAAAAGTCTCAAATCCCCTCTTAAAAAATGATCAAAGTATAATGTTTGCTTCCAAGCTAATTTGAAAGAATTTGGACTACAAAAATTAGTTTGGATGCTAATTGTATACTTTGGACTTTTGTCACTAGTGGACTGGCTTGGGGTCAATTCTTTCGTCTGACGTTATATTAAATTTCCAGAAAAATGAATTTATATTAAATTAGCATTTTATTTATTGTGTATAGACTTCTATATCAATTTTTAGTAATACTTGCAACCAATTTAGTTTCTTTTCCCTTTCGTGGACGTATAAGTTAGTTCTCAAAAGCAAATTTTAAGAAACCTCAACTTATCAATGTATTTATAACCATTTATTTAGTTTCTTTTCTATAACTACTGTGAAATTTTGTTTGCATCAAATATAAATTACAGTTTATGTAAATTAGACTAAACTTTGCTTATATAAATTTCTTAAATGAGTTGAACTTTGAATTATATCCTAATTAAAAACAAATTTCAAAATTTAAGAATCAATTTAAGTTTAAATTTAAAATTTGAATACCAAACATGTCAATCTTAATGACAAAAAGTATTAACTTTAAAAAATAAATAAAAGCTAAATTTAAATCATAAAGGCTAAAAAGATGTATTTCACCCTATAATTAATATTTTTATTGCGAAAGTCAGAACCAATGGGAGCAAACAACTATTGTTTCGGAAAAATTGATTAAAAGATCCCTTTCAAGTTCTAAAATGGTTTTTGTAAATTTAAAAATTTTGACTTTTTGCTTATCTTAGCATCAAGCAATTTTACAAAATTATCCTTGTTTTTCTATTTCTTCTTCTAGTGTAACCAACTTCGACGAGACCACATACCTCCTTCGGCGAGTCCACATAACCAACCTTGAATGTCTTCTTCTTCTCTCCTCTTAATGCAGTACGAGACTAAGAGAAAGGGAGAGAAGAGAGCAATCTATGGGAGGAAAGAGAGTGAGAGAGTTAGAGGGCAAGAGCAAGAGTACAATAAGGAAACTTCATTCTTTGTGCACAAAGTGTTTTTTTTTTTTTTTAATAATTCTATCCAAATTTAAAATTAGAAAAAAGGTAAAAAAAATTATTATAAAGAAAAAAATATCAAATTATTTACATATATATATATATAGCAGAATTTTAATTTCTTCCTATAATAAACCTCAATAGATCTAGATAGACATATCTAGATATTTATTTCGATCTATCCTAAATAAAGTTATATTTATAATTATTTTCAAACCATTTTTTTAATTTTGAAAATATCATTTACGAAAAAAATGGACTAAGTATTTTGTTTTTTCCTCGCCACTTTGTTGTGGGGCGGAAAATGAGCGATGACAACGCCCCTCTGCACACCAGTGGCGTAAGCTCGAAAAGGGTCACCCCTTTCAGAGAACTCTATCCACATCTTAAAGAACGATAGGCGAAGGATTTATACCCAATTTCTCATTTCAAATCGCAGCCTTGAATACTTAAGGAGATATCCATTAAGAATTCCCCCCCTTTCCACCGTCTATTTCCCTCTCATTCAAAGAGCCCAAGCAAGCTAAGGGGGCCTTCTTAACTGGGATTTCTGCAATTCTGCACATAATGGCTTGCAGACTTGCGGATTCCACGGTTCTTTTCAATGTATGTTTCCCGCCATGTCTTCTTTTTAAGCTTACCCAATTATGGTACTTGTGTTCTTCTTTTCTTATTGTTTTGGTTTGATTATCAGGGCCTCCATCAGAATTCAGCTCGAACCCAGAAAATTGCATCACATTATTCTTCAGGTATTTTTTCGTATCTTCCTTTCCAGTTTTGACCCATTGAGTTAGTTGAAGTTGTTTGAGAATTTGTAATCACTCGATATACTGAATGGTCTAGCAACTGTCTGATACTGAAACATTTAGAGTATATACGTTGAAGGTTCAATTCCATTTACTTTGTCACTCCTTGCTGTTGCAGACATGGTTTCTGTGATGAAATATTGAGTAGATTTGGAAACTAGATAGAAGTTAGAGTCCCACTCAGTTCGGGCAAATTAAACTTTCAAGTAAATTGATAATTTTTCATATCCTTATTCAACTCAAGCATGAATTTTATATACAATAAAATGAATTAATTGACCGGGAACCATCCAACATAGCTTAGATTTTGCATTTGTTACCTTATTCTCATAATGGGTTGCTCTAAGGTTAGTATTTCTTTTTCTACTTTCTTTTTTTAGCATAAATAACTTAGGTCCCCTTTAGTAATCATTTTGTTTTTGGTTTTTGGATTTTGAAAATTGTGTTTATTTCCTTACAGTTTCCTACTCATAGTTTTGATAGTTCCTATGTAAGCATTTGAATTCTTGGCCAATTTCCGAACACAAAAACAAGTTTGAAGACTACTTTTCTTTTAGTTTTCAAATTTTGGCTTTGATTTTGAAAACACTCCTAAAATGTAGACAACAAACCATAGCAACCAATAAATGGGATCACGTCTATAGGCTTAATTTTTAGAAACCAAAAATCAAAAATCAAATAGTTACCAGACGGGGCCTTAGATTTTCCATTGTCAATTTAGATGGTTCAAACATGCTTATTCCGATAGACAGGTATATTGCATGTGAAGGGGGAAATATTATTTCAGAAGAAAATCAAGCGACAAAACCATCCACTTCCTGTGAAGAGGGCTGCAATTTTACGGGCAGTTGCTGTTCCAGTTGCACCACCAACCTCTTCAGCAGATAGTGCTGAATATAGAAAACAATTATCAGAAAGCTATGGATTCAAGCAAATTGGAGAACCTCTTCCTGAAAATGTTAGGTTAAAAGATATTGTTGAGTCCCTTCCAAAAGAGGTACTTCATTTTGGTCTTTAACATCTGTCCTTGAGGCAGTTGCATTTGCGTTTTTTTCTGTCAAATAAAATTTTGATGATGCTCTACTTCATGTTTATAGTTACTTACATAGCCTAGTTAGCTCATGTTCATGTTTCTTTTACTCATTTTATCTTTTTTTTTTTTCTTAAAGGTGTTTGAGATCAATGATGTGAAAGCATGGAAATCTGTTTTAGTATCTGTAGCTTCCTATACATTAGGCCTTGTCATGATTGCAAAAGCTCCATGGTATCTACTACCTTTGGCTTGGGCATGGACTGGAACTGCAATAACAGGGGTTAGTCTTATTCAAATATTCTTTTCGGTTGCTTCCCTTTCTCTCTCTCTCTTCCTCTCATCCTTGTCGGACTTGCAGCTCTAGCCACTGAAGTTACTTTCCTCCTCAAGTTCTTTGTTATAGGTCATGACTGTGCTCACAAATCATTTTCAAGGAACAAGTTAGTGGAAGACCTTGTGGGTACTTTGGCTTTCATGCCTCTAATATACCCATATGAGCCTTGGCGGTTTAAGCATGATCAACATCATGCAAAGACAAACATGTATTAATAATCTCTCCTCTGTCTCTATCTCTCTTTGAAATACTTATTTTAGCTCTATCTTCCTGCATAAACATAGCTCAATATTGTTATGTCCTATAGTATAAAGAAATGTCTTATTGAGGTAGGATAACATCTAGTTTAGCAATGCAAAAGCCTTGATCAATAATATTGGGCAGAACAGTATAAATGGATATTAATGTGTTATAAATTTATAATCCGTACCTTGATACTGCTAGGTACACATGACATCATATTCTACTTACCACTGTTGAGCATGCAGTAATTCTTCCTTGTATCTTAGGATCAAGTTCATGGAATTTCTCCATATGTTTTGCATTTTGCCTAGAGTCAAATATCGTTGTGTTAGTTAAGCTTGAAATATTACATGTATGACTAAATAGGAACTCCATATTTTATAAGTTTGGCTTGTTACTTACATTTAAAAGATTTATGCCTTTCATCTTCTAGTTTTAGCTAAAGTTCCATTTCTGTTCTTATCCACGTATTTTATAGGCTGGAAGAAGATACAGCTTGGCATCCTGTGTGGAAAGAGGAATTTGATTCAGCGCCTCTTCTGCGTAAGGCAATCATATATGGTTATGGTCCGTTTCGACCATGGATGTCTATAGCTCATTGGTAAGTTAACCTTGGATGGTTCCTTTGCTAGAATAACTTGACTTTATATGAAGATCTCTTGTATGTGATTTTACCAAATTCTCTCTCTTTCTTTCATTAATATGCACCAAGTTGTTCTTATGCATAATAGGTTGTTGTGGCACTTCGATTTGAAAAAGTTCAGACCAAACGAAGTGAAAAGAGTGAAGATAAGCTTAGCTTGTGTTTTTGCATTTATGTTTATTGGATGGCCATTGATCATCTACAAGACCGGGATTTTTGGATGGGTCAAGTTCTGGTTAATGCCATGGTTGGGCTACCACTTTTGGGTAACATCATTTGCTTGCCTCTTCTTATTACAGTGCTCCTATGATCAATTCAGTCGATGATCTGTGTTGAATAGTGATTTGTTATGGTTCTCCATGATGTGACATGGAATTAACAAGCAAGTTTACAATCAGAATTAGAGGATATATAGCATGGTAGACTCTAATAAAAATGAATCATATAACTTAGATTACAGTATCCAAGTATCTTTCGATATTGTTGAAACATTAATCTCAATGAAGCTTATATCTTGCACTAATATTCCTGAAGCAAATAAAAGAATGCTTGATATCATGCTTTCAAGATCATGAGACAAAGATATGATGTTTATGCCACTGTTGTTCATTCATAGAGGGACAATATTTTACTGTTCTTGTTCTGCACTATTTTGAAATTGGCCCAGATAAAATTTGTTGCTTTTGCTTATGTAAATTTAGCTTCTATTTAAATTAATGATATAATTTATCTTTTAGCTTCTGTTTACCTACTTATGATTGTGTATCACTTTTTGTTTCTTGCTTAGATGAGCACTTTTACCATGGTCCATCACACAGCTCCTCATATACCGTTTAAGTCTTCAGAAGAGTGGAACGCAGCTCAAGCGCAGCTAAATGGAACAGTTCATTGTGCTTATCCTCATTGGTACTTAATAATTCATTTCAGTGTTTTTTCCCCTTCTCTTTTCTCTAAAAGGTATGGTATAGCAGCCTTTCCAAGCGAGCCTTTAGGATCTCTGACCCTAAGCTGATAAAAACGTGTGTTAGAAAAAAATTATGGCTCTGTTCGTGAGATCCTCTAGTCTTGAAATTGCTAGATAATTCATGTTAAATAAGTTCTATTACCATAAATCATATTTGACTTAGCTTCTAATTTTATCTTCTCCCCTCCACAGGATCGAGATTCTTTGCCATGACATCAATGTGCACATTCCTCACCATGTTTCTCCAAGAATACCAAGTTACAACTTACGGGCAGCCCACAAGTCTCTTCAAGAAAATTGGGGAAAGGTAGTGGGATAAACCGAATGCATGTCTGCATTTTCTTTTCGATATAGTTTGGAATTTAGTTCTTGCAAAATCTAATGTCTGCCTTGTTTATTGCATATATTTTCCCCAATTGATGCTAATAATCTAGTTCTTTTTCTTCCATCTTTGTTTCCCCTGCAACACATTCTATAGCATCTGAATGAGGCTTCATGGAATTGGCGTTTAATGAAGACGATCATGACAATATGTCATGTCTACAGTAAAAAGGAAAACTACATTGCTTTTGACCGGCTCAATCAAGAAGATTCTTATCCCATTACATTCCTCAGGAAAGTTATGCCTGATCTTGCTTGATATTACCTCAACCTTCAGGAGCACAGACACTTGCTTCTTTCTTTTGCTGTGCAATGTTTTTCTCCACAAATTTTGAGGAATGAATGGAAGGAAACTTGTTGGCCCGCCATATATTGAGTTGATGAATTTCTCTGTTTCATTTTCCAGTCTCTCTCTCCCGTTTTCTCACTAGGAAACTTTTCTTTTCTCCCCAAGTAGCAAGGTTCTGTAACCTTTTTTTTTTTTCCTTTTGATGTAGTTGTGATCTAAAGAGGAAGAACAGACACTTTGGTGCTTTATGTTGCCACTTTATAAAAAGGTGGAAACATTCTCTTTTTCAAATACACCTGCTGACAAAGATCAATACAACACAACCATTACCATTATTTTTTGTTCTGCAGTCACCATTTATTGAAACGTTGAAAGTTAAAACAGAATTATGATAGACAGAGAACTTTAGAAGGTATTATTTGATTTGAAAGCCTGTTTTCTACCTCCAAAGCTATGGTAATGCTAATGCCTTGGCAAATTGGAAGAGATACAGTACAGAAAGTAATGATTTTGGATTTGGTGAACCAAAAAAGAGAGACCATGTGATTTTTAAAACAGAGAAATGTTACTTTTGACAACTTTAAGCCAAGGGTGTGGTTTTTATTCAATTAGTATTAGCAGTTGCAACTGTTCACATGACAACAAGCATCTCTCTGCTTGTCCTCCGCGTACATGGAATCTTTATCACAACCAGATCTGTGGTTGGTTTATCTCATATCTCAGTGAGAGTTTGTTTAATAAGATTATCCTTTTCTTATTAAAAAAAAAAAAAAAAAAAAAGGGTCTCTCAGAACTATCATTTGTCATGTTTTTAAAATGAACTGTCATTACATATATTCTCTCTTATACGTTCAAAGAAATAGTATTACTTTAATTTGAATGACTGACATTAATAAGATATTTTCACAAACATATTTGCAGTCTGGTCTCTTCCGGATGGAAGAAAATAACAAAATAATTCACAAGAAGAGAAGAAAATTAAATATTGAGATTATCTATTATTGTAGTAATAGGAAAACCCATACAAACTTTCTGCTCTAAATCTTTCTCTACATAATGGCAATGGCACCTAAATTTTAAATCTCTCACTTTGTTTTGTTCAGTTTTCTTAGCCAAGATCTCTGATATAGACGTCCCGCTATATACATCTTCATTTTTCTTCAACTATTATCTTACAAATCTAAGAACCAAAAGGAGAGAACCCTTTTTTCTATCAAGAGGAAGAAGCAAATCATTAACTGAATGATGAAATTACAGGGGCCGGTGGTGTCTCCCATATATCGAAAACATTTTCCTCGCTGTGAAGTGCGAAAAGACGATCCCCGCCAATGGAGAAATCGCAGATTGAACCACCAATGCTCCTTCGTAGCCTGGATGTCAAAACCCAGTCAGGTCCACACAACACTGATATGGAATCATTCATGGATGAAAAGAGCTGTCCTTCATGTAATGCTAACTTGGGGTAACATGGCTCTTCTGGCATTTTTCCCTTCATTAGCCTACTTCTTGAGCTCCATCTTATGCTTCCTCCACTGCTGCTTCTCAAATCCAAAAACCCCAAATCTTCATACTCATTCACTACACAGATTGAATTGTTTTCCTCCATGGCTATGGCATCTCTTACTCTCTTCTCGTCTACTGTCAATGGAGCTCCAATATCAGACCAAGACCATACCATTTTCTTCTCTCTAAAATCCAACAGACTAATGTAGCAATTGTCCTTTCTAGGAAATAAAGTTGCTACCAATAAGCAATTGGTTCCATTTAACCATTGGAGTTTGTCAGCATCTCCAAGTGACCAACCTGCAGGCTCATAGAAAAAATCTGTTTGTTTTCCAGTCATTTGATCCCAAACACCAATCCCATATTCATTGCTTCTACCTTTACAACTAGAGAAGATTTTATAATCAGAACTGAAACTCAAAGCTCCGGCTGTGCAGCTCTTTACCTGATTCTCATGACTGACTTGAAACTTATGTCGAAGCTCTCCTGTTGACTTGCAGAACAGGCCCATTCCGCCATCGCCACGGCCTAATCTCTCACAAACGCTGATCATGATATTCTCAGCATCGATCCACCCAACATCGTTGACTCGCTGATAATCGAGATTGATCGGAGGGTGTTCGTCGAGCATCCAATCGTAGACATGAACCATACAGCCATGAGCAATGCAGCAACCGCCGTCAGGACCGGCTCGGATGGCAGTACCATCTCCTGGGGCCTGGCCAGTTGCAGAATGCGAAAGCTTCAATCTATTGCCGTCGAATTGGCCCCATTTGGCAGAGCGTAAGTGGTCCTGCAGGCCATAGAAAAGAGCGTCCCGATAGAGGAGTTTCTCCGGCACGTTCGCCGGAACATAGAGCTCCCCGGTGCGTAAGAGATCAAGAAGCACGGCAAAGCAATCAGGGTTCCGATCAATAAAGAATTCATCGGAATTAACGGATTGTAAATCCCAATTGTCATCGAAAAGTGCCCCAAACAAAGAATTCCGGCCAGCATTTGCGAGAGTTGTGGCGGTTGTTTCGAACATTCTACCCCCAACATTGAATCTTACCCTATCTTTCTGAATTCCCATAATTGAATTCCCTCGAAATGGGAAAACCCAGATGGGGTTTTGCAATTGGAAACGCGATAAAACTTGAGATAATCAAAACAGAGAAATGATCTATCCTGCGAAGTTGTAGAAAACAAAGAACGGAAACGAGCTAAAATTAGAAGACAAACCAACCTATAGATAATAAAATTAGAACAGAACACACAATCAACAAGATCAAAAAGCTTCAAAAGTAGGATAATAGAAGAAGAAACAGATTGAAAAAGCAAGTTTAGAAAGAAATTACACGACTCTCGAGATGAAAACAGAGGAAAGCAAAAGAAATGACGAAATTGATAATGTGTAGATACCTCTTTTTCCTTCCTTTTCTGAGAAAAAACTATGATCTGGGTAATAATGAACAATGGCGGAAAAAGGAGATGGGTTTTTAAATTTATTGGATTTGGTGAAGAGGAATTAAAGAGTTTCGAGCGGTTGGATTTCAAAAAGTTGACTCTCTCTTTCAGCTTCATAGGGCTTTGCCTTCTATCTGGAGTTGGACAGAGTCGAACTTTGAAATAGAAAAATCAATAATGAAAAAAAGAAAGAAAGAAAAAGATCATTGGCATCGTGGGCTCCGCTTGTAATTTGACAAATCTTTAATTTTAGACTGTCCGATCAATCTGATCATGGAAACTTTACCCTATTCCACTGTGGGCTCGCCCGCACATGAGAATTGACTCAATTCAGTAATTTCTCGCAATTAATAAAATCAGCTCTCACACCCCCAAGAAGGAACCGTGTCTTCTGCTCATATTTCATTTCCCTCCCCTTCATTTTTACTCATTTGAAAGAATGGCCCGATAAATTGTTTAATTGTACTTCCACCCCACCCAATCATCCGTTTATATTTCCATAAATTTAGGTTTGACAAATATTCATTTTTAAATGGACGATGCATAACTTACGCACGTGTATACAACTGCTTTAATTGCAAGGATTGATGTAAATTAGAGGTAAAATGTGAAAATCAAATAAATAATATCCATATTTTATTAAATTTGAGGGTTTTTCTTTTCGTCGAGTCATCTTTCTCTATTTCTCATTGATTACATAAAAAGAATTATGTGATAATTTTTTTTTTCTACTTTTAGAGATATTTGGAGAAGAATAATTTTATTTTGTTTCTCTTTAGCTGATTTTAAATGAAATTCAGTAAAAATAACTACAAATCACTCACAAAATATTTAAATTAAATTAGATCTAAAATTTTAGAGTTTAAATTAACACAATTAATAATTTAAAGTTTTTATTTATCCATCCACTAAAAGTAGAAGTATAAATTGAGATATATTTTTTAAATTTAACAATTACAATATGGAAAAGCCAACTACTAACATATAAAAAAAAATGGTAATTGATATTTTCTCTATTTAACTCACCTCGAATTGGCTTTTTTTTTCTTTTCTTTTTTTTTTTTTCTTAGGTGCTCTCCTCAAAATATTTGGAATAAAATCACGAAATTATTATACTCATATTGATATGCCTATAATTCTAGACACTTAAAAATAATATAAATGGTTATTTTTTAGATAATTGTGTCTATTTTGAAGATTTTTTTTTTTTTTTTTTTTGACAAGATTTTTGCATTAAAAAAAAGAATTAAATGGTCCTTAAAATATGGATTTTAGACTTAGATTAGTTTTGCAATATTTATCTTATACCTGAATAAGCACTTCTACATTTTTCTTTATTTTGAATTTGAATAAGTATTACAATTTTCAACCTTCTATAGATATCGTTTCATATACATATTCCCAATGTATTTAATGAATTACAAAACATATTTATGCTACAATTGAAATTTTAGTGAAAATTACAAGTTGGACTTTTGAAATTTTTTTAATTTAAAGATATCTATCTAATGATTCATCTCATGTATCAATCATGCTTAATTTTGAAATTAGTGAGTCTAAAAAGATTTATGTTTTGTTGAATTGAAATCAATCAGTAAATTTAGTGAACATGTTTTTTTAAATTAAAATTAGTAAGTGAATTTAGTGAAAATTGAATGAATGTGTTTTCTTCCTTGTGTGGAAATGGTATTATCAATAAGTCTTTAGTTTTTTTTCTCTTTTTTTTCCATAAACATTACTTCCATCCATTGGTTTCTATGTTTTGTTATTTATATTTTAGTAATGTTTTCAAAATTACAAGCAAGTTTTAAAAATTAATAAAAATAGTTATTGAAAACTTATTTTTATTTTTTAAAAATCGGGTAAGAATTCAAATATTTACATAAAAAGAATATAAAAATTATAAGTAAGAAATTATGACAAAATAAATACAAATTTTAAAATAAAAAAATCCAACTACACTGTTTAACAAAACATAAATCACTTGAAAAAATCTAAAAATGTCATAAATTATCCCCAACCAAGATGAACTAAATGAAATGGAAATTAATGAAAAGTAAATGAACTTAGTATTGTTCGGTGAAAATGAAGAGATAAAAATTCATTCACTTGCTCATGAACTCGCAGCTTCGCCAGAAGCGACTAGTCGCCTTCGCCGAAAGATGCTTAGCCAGAAGCGACGAAGGGGGATCTTCATTGATATAGGTATAGTCTTTATGGACGAGCTAAGCCAAGCTATAACTCAGTTCTACCCGAGTTCAATTAGTTAAATGACTCTTTGTGTGTGCATCTATAGTGTTAATAAATGAAAACTATATTCTAAAATCTCAAACTGAACATTAGAAGGCAATAATGAATAAAATTTAGGCATTCAAAATGAGAGGTATATGCAATAATATGTAATAAAGCTCTCAATTCAAATCAATGATTCACACCTTAATTAATTAGTTGCTTAAGTGATAATATTTTATTTCAACAACTTTGTGTTTTAGAGTTTAAGAGAATGAAGATATTTCTTTCACTATTTTTAGCATCCAATCATGGATCCTATAGTTTAAAGCTTCTATCAATTTCTTAATGAAATAAATTAATAAATAACTCTTCTTTCAATCTTATTAAGATGATGACTATGATGTGTAAACCATTTTCGTACCTAAATGGATAGCCATTAACTTAATCTCGTTGGGGATAACTTTAATTCACTTTTCAAACAGAAAAAGTTTAAATAAATAAATAAATAAAATTTTAAATATAATAAACATCTTCACAACTTTAGTAATTGTATTCCATCAATTTCATCTTCTGAAATAAGATTACAAATATATAGCCTTAATTATTATAATTTTGTTTTATTGTATTTTTTTTACATTTCTTGTCTTATATTTCATATAAAGAAATGTCATAAACTCATCTATTTTCATTTTTATTTTTTTAAAAAAATCGATAATTGCTTGATTAAAATTTTTAATTTTGGTTAACGTTTTATCATTATTGTTAGTGAATCAATTTATATATATTTTTCTTCATTTTAATAACTTATATAATGAAATGATTTCTATCAAAAGAACGAAATACATCAACAACATATCTATCTTAGATTTTAATTCATTACTACAATTAATTTCTCTATATATAAATGTTTTTTTAAAAAGAAAACTTCTCATTTGTTCAAAAGACAGATAATATACTTCACCTTTGGAATACTTCTAGCTTTATTGCATAAATATGCCAACTCATCATGGTTGTATAAAAAACTAGAGTTATAAACATTAGTGAAGTTATTAATTTTCAAAATTTAGAAAGCTATATTACTTGAAATCTTTTGTTCTTTCGAAAGGAAATTAAATTAATTTTTTTTATATAATAAATTCCTTGCCATTATTTCACCCTTTTTAACTTGATATTTGAATTTTTCGCCAAATTCAAGAAAGAATTTTAAAAAAACTTCTTTTAGCTTTCAAATAAGTTTAGCTTTCAAAAACCAAATAATTACACCTATAAACTTTTGAGAGTATATTAATTTATATTTCTAAATTTTAGGAGTTGTATCAATTTAAGTCGTAAATTATATCAATTTACACCCTTTTTCCAGACTTTCAAAGTATAAATTGATACATTAACAAGAGCTCAGGAGTTAAATGAATAAAATTATTAATTCAAGATTTTAATTGATACAATTCTCAAAATTGGATGCTATAATATTTCCTTTAATAGATTTCAAAACTTTATATGGACGCCACGTCATCAATAACCAAATCATTTCTTCATGCTCCAAGGCCGGAATATATTTTTTTAAGTTGTTTTTTTTTTTTAAATGAAATTATTATTTTATTTAAATATTTATTTATGTGAAGACATCGTCCCGTTACGTTGAAGAAAAGCATCGGTATCGAGAGAGAAGGGTCCCGGATTCGGAAGCGACGACACGTAATTTTTTAAACTCAAATTTATATTATTTTTGTTTTTATATATCTGGATATTATATTTTCTAATATCCATGAAATTAGTACGTGCATTTCAACATTTTTTTTCTTCATTACAACCATTTTCTATATAAAATAAGATCAAATAATTGAATGCACTCATCCAAAAAGAAAATTAATAATTAAGGTTCATGGATTTTCAAAATTTTGATAGCTGTATGTGTTTAGATAATAATTATGATGAACAGAAATTCTATTTTAAGCCTAAGTAAACCTTAAATGGCTGAAAATTTGGATTTATAAACTTTTAATTAAGTCATTAGTATCTTAGATAGTTCAACTATACTTAAAGTTGACTTCACAATATAATCTATTTAATTTTAAGCTATGTTCCACTTCATAAAAATAAATTTAAACCTAATTTGTATTAAAATAATCAATACATTTAAGATTAAGAGAATGAGATCAAAGTAAATGCTGCATTTTTGTTACTCTTTTTTTAAGGATATGAAAGGATAATGCTAATCAATCACTTTAAAGTGTAGACTGACCCATCATTTTGTTTCATAAATTTGATTGGTGGTATTTTGACTTTTCCTTTTAACAAAAAGATAATTAACGATAAACATTAATGATCAATTTTAAGTTAAATAATACTTTTCTCACTAAACTTTCAAAGCAATAGTTTAATCTTTACATTTTCAAATTCGTAGTAGTTTAAACTCTTAACTTTAATTAATTATAATTTTAATCTCTATATTTTAAAAATTATTTCAATTTAGTCTCTTACATATCATAAAATTTAAGTGTCAATTTATATTGTGTAACGATTTACATTTTATAGTTTATAAAAAAATTGGTTTTCGATAAATTTATCAATCTACATGTGTAGAATCTTTTATTAAATTTTAATAATATTTTTTTAAAATAAAAATGGAAATATTACAAATTGTAGAGTACAGAGGTTAAATATTACTTAATAAAGTTCTAAAATTAAATTATTACAAATTTAAAGATATATGAATTAAATTATTTACCAATTAAAATGCATGGACTAACCTGTTAAAAGTTCAGTGTTTTTTTTAAGCCAGATCAAACTCTACTTTTGGCTACAAAAGTATGTTTTTACCTAAATTTTATAAATTAATTAGGTATTTGTCCATGGAATTGCTCATGTGGAACCATATTTCAAAATTATATTGGAGATGAAAAATTAGTTATCACTAGAAATTATATTTACGTATAAATTTAAATAAAGAAACTTGAATGAACAAATAATGCATATGGCTCCATCTTGACATAGATTACAAATAAAAAAGGTTCAAATTTCGAGATCATAATTATAAGGAATAGAGTTTCCTCGTTATTTTAAATGAAAAAAATGTTAAAAATATTTTTAAATATAGTAAAATATCACTATTTATGATAGACACTAATAGACTATTATTATCATATAGATACTAACTTAAATGAATATAGGCAAACTAAATTACCATATAAAAATTGTAATGGTTAATAAGTTTTCACAAAATCAATACAAATGACATAAAATAAAGGTACATATATCACACAATACTAAGCAAAAATAATATAATTTGTAAATTCTGAAAATTAAAAAAAAAAAATCTATAAAGATTGTAATTTATGATTAAAGTGAACTTGTAAATAATACTTAAATTGATAGCTAATTAATTGTATGATTGAGGTTGTTAATAATCAGTCCTTGCTTTGCTTTGCTTAAGACTCATAGATTTATTGGTGACTTGATTTCAAGTTTTCTTTAACTTAAAGTGATTGAAAAAAGATGACTTCTTCAAACTTTCCTTTTCTCTTTATACAAAATATTACTTTTAGTTGTTCAAGGCCCCATTGGCAGCTACACATCAATTGACCTAATAGAGTAAGTTTTTTTTTCTTTTCCCAAATAATTTCTCCACTTGCCTTAAGAAGTAATAGAATTGGCATGGAAAACTCACACATGACCTCTAAGCGCTTCTTGAACCCACTTTTCTGGTTCAGACTTGCCGTTAGAACTTACTAGTGTAAGAGTGCTTGCACTTGTGACTATATGCCTAATTAGTACTGACATGAAATATTTGGCACTCAGCTAAGCATATAGAGAGTGTCAGAGTTTCTCACGTGGAGTTGCTTACTAGCTTCTTCCTCTTTCAAGCTATCGAAATGAAACAATTAATAAAGCTCACCCCTAACACCTACTTGGGATAAGTGTAACTCCGGCGATGTCAAAGTTGGTGTGGCCCTTGAGGTTGTAAAATGGTAATAGCAAGCTCGGTTATATTTTTCTCTTATTTTGTGAAATTCTACGAACTCAATTGGTCGATCCACAATCCAATGGGCTTAATTACTTTCTTTTTTGAGATCTACGGATTCCTATGCAAATTTTTGTTTTTCTTAAATTTGGACCCACCCATAAACTTTAGACGTTATCTAGGACAACTTGCCAAATGAAAACATAATATTTATAGCCTTTTCATCTTTGGATATGAAGGCAAGTTGTACCATTACCACCTAAGAGATGGTATTGGATTGACTTGTGAGACTAACCCTTCTTAATTATCACTTATTATATCTAAAGTCTTTGGGTGGTCAAATTTCATTCAAAATTATTAAGGGCCCATGGAATTAATTATTTTATTATATACCTGAAGTGGAGGGGAGGAACTCAAATTTAAATTAATTGATTAATTATATGTATGTGAATAGTGAGGGAAATTGGTAGATACACTTGGTCATCTCAAATAACTAAACACAATTGTTTTAGTAACAACCCATCTCTAAATATTATTAAAAATGTAAACTAATACATTCAAAGTAACATATGAACCCCAACATAAAATACAATCCAATACAATTGGCACTTCAAATAATAGATGTAAAAATTTCACGATGTAAGAGAGATGGTACCAACTTGTAGAAATCGAACATTTGTTTTAATAATTGTTTGGTGTTGAGCTTCTGAAAATTAAGTTTATAAACGTTATTTCTACCTATTAGTTCTTGTGTATTGTTGTAAACCTTTTAAAAATGTTTTCAAAATCCAAGTCAAATTTTGAAAACTAAAAAAATGTACTGTTTAAAATTTGGTTAACAATGGGATGTTTACTTACTAAAGATAAAAATTATAATTAAGAAATAGTGAGAAAACAAATACAATTTTTACAAAGTAAAGAAGTAAAAAAAAATTTTAAAAATAGTTATCATACAGGTCGAGGGTTTCGTTTGATGCTTATTTGATTTTTAGTTTTTAAGAGTTGTGTTTGTTTTCTTTCAACTCCTTTATAATAGTGTTTGCACAAGGTTTCCAAAGAAACTTGTTTCATGGAGTTGAACTTAAGTTGATGTGGATTTAATGCAGATGTGGTTCGATCTCTAGTACTTGAATCCTCTATTATCTCTCAATTGAATGCATACATTTGATGTATGGAAGCGGAGCACGTGAATGTTTTTAGAGTTGGGAGCTAGACTCTCTAAAGCGTAGAATTTTTTGAACCCCTTCAAATGAAAAGAACTCCTCTATTTGTAGAGTTCTTGGTGGGTTTTGTGAGATTGGGCCTGGTTGGTCCATACACCTGGCCCTTGGGCCCACTTAATCGGATTTGAGCCTTATTTGGCCTTTGGGCCAAATTAAGCCTATTTTTGGGACAATTGGATTTTAGCCCAAATATCAATACCAAATTGGATCAAATTATTTTATTCAATCCAACGGTCAAGATGAAAACACATGGCGTCATCGGATTTGCCAATTTATGTCTTCAATTTCAATTTAAGACAAATGTCAACTTTTAATTGGTCCCAAATTCAATTATTCGTAATTTCGTCATAAACTTAATCAATGACGTGGCAATTTGTGATTGGTCCAAAATTTTTCATTCTTATTTTTAAGGAATCATTTAAATTTAAAGTCAAATTCATAAAAGAAAAAAAAAACAAATGTTTAAAAACCATTGATAATAAAATAAAATCAAATATAAGTGAAACATTGTTTATAAATATAATTTTTATAAGGGTTGTTTTCAAATATAGAAAATGAACCAAAATATTTATAAATATAGCAAAATTTATTGTTTATCTGCGATAGACGACTATCTACATCTATCTGTGCCAGATAGATACCTATCGTGGTCTATTGCAAATAAATTGTTATATTTTGCTATTATTTGTAAATATTTTCAATAGTTTTATTGTTTAAAATAATTTCCTCTTTTATTATAAACTATTTAAAAAACAAAAAAACAAAAATATCATTAGACGATGCCCGAAAGTTGAATTTTATTTGAGAAAGTAGACCTAAGTAACATGTGATAAGCTTCAAAAGTTTTGCTGACGTGTCATAAAGGATGTCCCATAAAAATTAAATGATTGATGAGAAAAACATCTAGTTACTATAATACAAATAAATAATAATAATAATAATAATAATAATAATTCCTACTACCTCAATTCATTCCATGTCACAAAATTAGTTGGGGAATGGGAATTAAGATTTTTTTTTCCACAATTACCCTTGAATCATATTTGTGGATTGCTCTCATTTGATTTTTCTTTTTTTTTTTAATTTTTTTTTATGAAAGGTTTATGTTCAATTATATGAGATATGTGTCCCATGATGAAAATGGATGTCACTGTTTTACTCTATATATTTGTGCACATTCTTTTTTTCTTTTGAAAAAGACCTTAAAAGAGAATTTTCAATTTTTTAATTGAGTACAAAGAATTTGCTATTTATTTGGGTAGAAGCATATAGCTACATGTATGTTTGTACTCCATAGTTTTTTTTTATAATTTGGTGTCTCAACACAAAACTTTGTTCAGTTTTCTGTTGCTAAAAATGATAAATAGAAACACATTGTTCAATTTTTTGTTCTAAGAGTAGTGTACTACCACTATTTTTTTTAATTTTTTTTTTTAAAAAAGTTGATAATATTTAGAGTATGTTGGAATAACTTTCTACTACTTAGAAAAAAACCTTTTATAATTTAAAATATATTTTTAAAAAATACTTGAAAGGTCATTCCAAACCGTCCTGTTACTTCTATGTATATATTCTTTATCAAAAGACTATACAAATAATTGGGCCTTCTGAAATAAAAAATTTGGGCCTTGGACTCGAAATCATAGGGCCCATATAGAAGTGCGCAAGTTCGTGGAAGGCCTAGCCCAAGAGCTGACCAATACTGGAGCTGATTATTGGAACCCAACATGGGCCCAAGGAATAGACGGCCACTTTAATGGAAAAAATTGAGATAAGCATATTTTGATGTTTGTTTCCTTTTTTGTGAGTTTGTGAAAAGTCAAACTAGGCTAAATATACAAATAATTATTATTATGATCTTCTTAATTTGGTTTTTAATCTCTTATTATTTTTTTTAAACAAAATTTTATACAAACTAACAACCAAATCACTCTCTTGATTGAATAAGAAGTGATGCAAACTCTTTATTCCGTAAACGCAAGAGAGTCCAAAAAAGAAAGAAGCAAAAGAAGTTATGCGTTACTTTGTTCTCCTCCCTAAAGACTTTAAAAAAAGGACAATATTTACAAAGGAAGCCAGCATCAAGTCCACAAGATTACTTTCTTGAGGATTTTGACTATGCCACTCCAATCTAACTCCTTCAAGCCTTCTACAATTGCCTTATCTTCAAGAACCTTCACTCCCCAATTGCGAAAAATTTACTTGCATCTTCTCAAAATAATTCGGTCGAGTGAGTCTCTCAAAATCTAGCCCAAACTCCCATTTTAGGAGAATTTGACAAAGTTGCATCCACACTTAGCTTTCAACAATCTTCAAGAATAGCAAGCTAACTGCACTTTTGAGTACAAATCTCAAAGAGGAGGGAGGGTTGAGAATTAAGGATGGACCTCATAGAGAAAACGACCAAAGAAGATTTCATTGCGCAAAATATAGCCTTTTCATAAGACACACCCCTTAATTGAACTTAGATTACATTCCTCTGATTCTATAAACTCCAAAATATGATTATCCTTCCTTTCATTCTCCTTCTAAGTTCAATAAATAAATAAATATAGCTTTTAAAATTTACCTTTAATAAATTATATAAATTCTCAATTAAGTCCATCTTATGTCTACTACATCCTTAAGTTATGTTTTATATATTAACATATGTAGTTAAATTCACATGTCAAGTTAATTGTCACAAAACAGAAACTCAACTTGTTTACTAACAAAATCCAACACTATCGGTAAAAATTTATCTTTTTTCAAATGTCATGCATAGATAACACGTCAAAGTGTGAGTATATATTAAACAAAACAAATATTTAATGATCTAATTGAGAATTTCCACAAAATGATTGAAAATTTTACAAAAGAGAAAACCAACCATTTTTAATACATCCAAGAAAAAATTGAAGATTTTAAAAGATTAAGCTTCAAATTGAAAAATAAATAAATAAATAATGTGTGTGTGACCTTAAAAAGGAGAGAGAGAGCATAGTCGTGATTATTAAAATCAATTGTAGCGGGGAAAATACCAAGATAACCCAACTCCATGCGCCAATTAATACATTGTTGTGTCTATGTATGGTCTCATCATTATCATCATCATCATTATTATTTTATTATTATTTTTGACAACTTTATGTTTGGTATTAAATATAATACAAGGCCATCTTCATAAATACTAAAGAATGTGGGATATGAAAAAATATTGAGTACCAAAAGGGCGCATAACTTTTGTTAACTTGCTATCAATTTGATAGGTTGCTTTTCTATTATTAGATTTTTTTAAAATTATTTCATTATCATTGAACATTTTCCCTTCCATTTCTTTCTATTTCAAGTTCAATAAATAAATAGTATAGAAAGTTAAATAAATAAAACAAATGCATTTACACTTTGTGGGGATCATGTTCCTGTTTGTACAAGCACTAGCTAAATTGCTAAATTACCATGCCTGAAACAAACATTGTCATTAATGGTTAGAATTTCAAACATTTGGAGTACATTTTTATAGACTAAATTATATAATTTAGTTTCTGTCAAAAATATCTTTTTAAACTTTCCAAATCAGTTTAGAAATACTTTTACCATTAGTTTTGAATGGTAATTATTTGTATTTTGTGTCAAAAATATTTCTTAATTTTAAAAAGTGTAAAAAATTATAACTGTTTGTGTTTTCTAAACTTATTTGGAAAATTTAAAGATATTTTTGACATAAGCTAAATTATATAATTTAGTCAAACCTCCCTTTAAAACATACTAAAGCTATAGATTGTCAAAACAAAAAATATATTTGGCTATTAACACACACTCAACTACTAACATACAACTCTAATAAAACATTTAAGTTCTAAAATCCCTTGGTGCTTTTATTATTCTTTTTCTTCTTATTATAATTCATATACCTTAATTGAAGTGTACAATTTTATTTATTTATTTATTATTTTCTAGATATATAAATGTTAAACATTTAACAAAAAGGGGAGTAGGAGAATATTGAAAAAGAGAGAAGGAGAAAAAAGAGGAAAAATAGAGAAGAAGTGTAAAAAATACTCCTAAACTTTTCAAATTGTTAGGAGTATTAACGGTAGAAGCATTTAATTTTTTTTAAAAAAATTAAAGTTATTTTCCAGAGAGGTATTAACAGTTTTTGTTCGTATACTAACCGTGAATGCATTTTTTTAAATTTGTTAAGTTTAAGTGTATCTTTGAAACTTTTGAAAGTTTAGGGATATATAAGATTTTTTTTGGTTAATAATCTAAACATTCTGTTGATTGATAAATATATATTCGTAGCTTTTTTCATCTTTCACAATATAAAGGGAGAGAAATTAAACTTCTAAGTTCGAAGTTGGTAGTACAAATTTTATGTTAATGCTCATTTTAACATATACGCTTAAATTATTTTCTCTTTAGACTAACTATTCACTGTTTTCTTAAAACTAAAATGTTTGATTTTATTATCAAATTACATCTATATATATTCAAAAATTGTATTTGAGTAATTCATTAATCAATGTTTTAATAACAATTTTGTAGATTCAAATTTATGTATTCTTCCTCAAGTGAACTTAACTGAGTATTAATTGACATGTTTTCCCTCTTAAAATTAGAGGTTTGATCATCCATCTTGACAATTTTTTATTAACAAAAACTTATTTTCCTTGATTTAAATAGTAATATTTTAAATCAATTATATTATTCTAAATCATAACGTTGCAAAAAAATATGAAATTGAATAGTGGCATGATATGTAATATTTTTCTAATACAATAAAGTATGACCCACTAACTTTTTCATCGCTAACACATATATATTATATGTCAATAGAATTATAATCGATAAATATTGGTTAATAATGCCACAAGAGAATAATCATTAGAAGAAAAAACATCATAAAATGAATAGATATGATTATGAAACTTGTTATAAAAAAAATAAATATAAGAATAATCCAAAAATATCCACTAGATGCATGAGGTCATAATTGGGGAAAAAGAGGAAATTAGGGTATAAAACAAGTTGGAGGAGCATTATAAGGGAAAAGTTATTATTGATTAAGATAATTAGAAAGCTACATTTACTTGGAGATTGAGGAATGTTGCTAATTATGAAAAGTTATTATGTCTGTTGAGTTATTTTTACTCCTTACCCCCTCAATTAATACCCATCATTAATTTTTTTAATCTCTCTTTTCTATAACATTGCATGCCCCAATACAATATGAAATCATTTAACTAACTTTAATTTAATAATTTATATCTCCATAAACACTTGGTAATTATGTATTTGGGACCCATAATCTTTCTTATGTTTTTCTTTTAATCCTTTTGGATATAGTTGGATCAATACTATTCACATTTTTTTAAAGTAGTTTATTTAATTTCTATTTGATTAAAGTAAATTCTTTTCTGTATTAATGGCACCCTCACCCACATATATTGCTAATTCAAAAGTAGATGATTTAGAATATAGATCATAAGAGGCATTTCTTTTTTCTTTTGGCTTATAGAAAGTAGAGGAATTTAGGATGATGTTTTAAAACAATACTTTCAAGTGCTTTACTTTATTATCTAACTTTTTTTTGGAAAAGAAGAGAGATGTTATTGTTTTATTGTTTTATCCTTTTAGCTTTTAAAATTTAATGTTATCTCAAGATTTCAGATTTATGAAAATATCTGGATATTTATAAAAAATAAAAAAAATCAAGAATCATATTTGAATTAGTAAATAAATATTCTACACATTTTAATAAATTAAAATATTTATTATTTAGATTGAGTTTATATGAGTGACATTTTGTTACTTTTCTCATGTTTTATGAATTTTTATTGTACAATGGAAATATCGACTTGTCGATGAAAATTTAATATAATGATTACATTATTGGATAACGAAAAATTTCTTACAACCAAATGGAGAAAGAAAAAGTACCCATTAACCAATCAATTAATTGAAAAATATTTAATAAAGCTTATAGTCACATAATCTAAATAATAATAATAATAAAAAAGGTAAATAAGAATATTGAGTTGAAAGTGATCTAATAGGAACTGTGATTTGAGATTTGAGTGGTGTAATTAGATAATATGCTGGGGTGTTTAGCAAGATAATCAAACAATATGATACTACTAATTGGTTAATTTTGGTTAAAATGCCATTTTGGTCCCTATACTTTGCAACTTGTTCAATTTTAGTTCTTATACTTTCAAATATTTAATTTTAATTCTTGTATTTTAAATAAATCTTAAATTTAGTCCCTCAAAGTTAATTTTTATTGAAATTAATTACATAATCACAATAATTTTAATGCAAAGAAATACAATATGTGAATATTTTTTTGGAAATTTATAGTGAAAATGTTAATAAAATATAAACAGTAATGAAAAATCCACAATAAACAAGTAGCAGGGACTAAATATAGATTTATTGAAAGTACAATAACTAAAATCAGACATTTAAAAATATAAAAACTAAAATTGAATAAACTTAAAAATATAGGAACTAGAATGATATTTAAACAAATAATTTTTAAACGAAAAAAAAGGAAAGAAAAAAAAGAGAGAAAATACGTTCAACTTTTTAAAAAAGGGGCCATGCGAAAGGAAGAGTTGTGGGGTTGAAATTTCCAATTTAATAATAATCAAGTTTTCACATTTCCATAATCTGCATGAAATTCGAAAAACATTGTTTTTTTCTTTTTTCCGTTCTTCAAAGGAATAACATTTTTTCTTCTTATCCTTTTTATCAATACGAAATAAAATTATTTTATAAACTACAATTTGATAGCGATTTTAAAAGGGTAATAGTGTTTAGTGATTTTTCTGTTTACAGAAAGAAAATATTAGTTAGAAGGCTCATTTTTTGACAAAATATCTTTCAAAGAATTTTTATAAAGAAAATAACTATATTCCATGACAATAAATTACATTTTTTTTTTACCTATAGTATAATTCTAGCTCGAGAAAATTATCTTTGTAGTTTTTGATTTTAAGAATAAGCTTAGAAGGTAGATGAGTAATTTATTATTATTATTTTATATATTGACGTACATTTTAAATTAGAGATAATAACTAAGAAAAGCATTGGGTTTCTCTCCTTCCTCTCCCCAGCTTCCTTCCCTTTCTTCTTAAATTATTTTTTAAAATTGAAAATGTTATGTCACCGTTTCAAAATAATAAAAAAAAAAAAATTACTAGATACTTTTAAAATTTTAGGAACCATAGTTAGAAGATTTGGAGACTACAACACGTTAAAAAAAAAAAAAAATCAAAATCTTAAAGAAAAATACTAAAAAGAAATATTAAAGAAATTGAACTTTATTTTTGACAACCCACTCTAAACAGTATATATATACACATCCCAAATTGGTTAGGTTTTATTTGGACCACCATAGGCAGGGAAAATTACCAAAATGGGTGGGGGGGTGGGAAAAACAAATTTAAAATTACTTGAGAAAAACGAGGTGGTCTTTGGAATTTTGACTTTTCTTGGTCATATTAACACAACTTCCACTACCCATGTTCATGCTTCAGAGCTAATGCATTGAAATTTCTACTTTATTTTATAATAATAATAATAATAATAATAATAAATTTGAGTGCAGTCATTTTTTAGAATATATATTTGCATAGATGACATCAGAAGAAGAAAGGGGAAAAAAAAAGTATTCACTAACTAAACCATATCACCAGTTCAACTAATCTAAATTAGAATGAGACTTATTATTGATCCACTCTCCAACCAACTACAAATGTCTAAGTACTAAAAAAAGGCTAATACTCTTTAATTTTGTCATTTTTTTAAAAAAAGAAAACCACATACTTTCGAGAGTGGTAGTAATAACTTGAAACAATGTAGAAGTGTTTGGTCTCAATTTCCCTTTCAATTCATTATTGCATTGATAATTTTTAAACAAAAATTGTAGAGTTAAAATAATAATAATAAGAAAACCCCAAAAATGGGCTCATCCACCTGGGTTTTCTGAATCTTAAAACATATGACCAGGCATTGGAGTTTGGGTATGAACAGTGCAAGAATTTAATTCTTTGCATAGCTAAACATGGGAAGAAGGTGATGATTCCTCAGAATACTTGAATGTGAAGCCTGTCATTCCTTTTCCTATGCATGATGAAAATAAGATAGCTTTAAACACAAACTTCTCCTTCAAAAAGTTAACCCCTTGCCTTTTAAGTGGGAATCCTCTACTTGGATCTTTTCTTCTCACACTCAAAAAGTTTGAAACTTCTTTTTAAAAGTGCACATGTTTTCCAATGAGTTGATGCTAATAAATTATGGTTTATATGACTATGATTTTGAATATTTGATCTGTTTTTTTTGGGTGTAGTAGTTGGGTCTTGGAGATGATGACAATGGTAATTTCTTCTCCTCATTCAAAGGGAAGATTTGTATTAAAAATTTTGAAAGGGAATCATTGCTATTGCTATACACACTATTCTATCAAGATAATATCATAGGGTTATGTATTTTATAATATAAATTCAACAATAGAAAAATGAAGATTTAAAATTAAATTTATGGAAAAGTGTATTTTAATAAATGTATAAGTTTCGTCGGAGTATGGGTGTGGATAGAAATTGAAATTGAAAGACAAGCGCAGAAAGTGAAATTAGAATCCCAAAGCAAAGCTAATGCTTCTATAGTTCTATTCTATTCCTCCCATTGTCTAAAAGCCCAGATTTTTAATTGAAAATAGTTACTTCCTTGCAAATAACAAATGATGATCAGCACTCATTCAATACTGAAAGAATCATTGAATTCCCACCAACAAGTTCTGATAAATTCGCCAACCTAACACTCTCTTTCCATTAAAACTCACCTCCTCATTTATGAATCCCAACCTCTTCTTCTTCAACCTCTATAACTTGGCCTCTTTTATTCTTCGTCCTCTTTTACACTACCAGTCTCTTTCTCTCATGGAAGCTCTGCTGAAATAACAATCAAATTTGCCGAAGATAAACTAGAGCTAAAGTGTTGACATCTTTCATCACTTACAGACCAACACGAGGTAAGCTTAGAGACCGTCCTTCGAAACCCATTGGCCATAGTTTTTGTTTATTCAGCTTGTTAGTCACTCTTTTCGCTTTGTTTTTCGGCCATTATAAAGGTTTGGGAAATGGAGTATGGCTTTTTGGAGGGTTTTTTTTAGTCTTGGAACTTGATGGAGTTGCAGAATCTAGGAAAGTTGCCCGAAGATGGACCCGGGACCATTTACGAGAGATTCTCAGTGAATGAAGTAATGGTGGTCAGAGAAACCTAAAAGGGGAGGGATTTGAGATTCTGGGTTGGCTCTGTTTTTCAATTTTTCTTGCTTTCAAGAGTTTTCCTGGGATGGGGTTTCGTTTGTTCGGTTCCATTTTAGTTCTTGCGTTGTTCTTCAAACCTTTGGCATGTCAGCAACCTAATACAGATGGGTTTTATATATCCGAGTTTCTGAAGAAGGTGGGCTTCGGCTCTTCTCATGTCTACAATTTTTCTGCTCCCGTTTGTTCATGGAAAGGGGTTTTCTGTGATAAAAAAGGAAATGTTGTCGAGTTTGTGGCTTCTGGTGTAGGCCTCTCCGGAGCTATTCCTGACAACACAGTCGGAAAACTCAGCAAACTTCAGAGTTTGGACCTTAGCAACAACAAAATCACCGGATTTCCAACAGATTTTTGGAGCTTAGGCTTACTCAAGAGGCTTAATCTCTCATCTAACCAGATTTCTGGCCCTCTCGGAGACAGCATTTGCAACTTTGGACAGCTTGAAAGTGTTGACATTTCTATCAACAATTTCTCTGGGAAAATTCCAGAATCTATAAGCTCGTTACTTAGTCTTCGAGTCCTGAAATTAGACCATAACAGGTTTGAAGAAAGCATTCCATCAGGAATCCTTAATTGTCAATCTCTGGTTTTGATGGACGTTTCGTACAATCAGCTAAATGGATCGCTTCCAGGCGGCTTTGGGGCTGCATTTCCCAAGCTCGAAAGCTTGAACCTTGCAGGAAATGGGATTCATGGCCTTGATTCAGATTTTTCTGGGCTTACAGCCTTGGCAGCTCTTAACATATCTGGAAACTTGTTTCAGGGTTCGGTTTTGGGCTTGTTCAAAGAGCAGTTGAAGGTGTTAGATGTAAGCAGAAATCAATTTCAGGGTCACATTTCTCAGGTACAGCTCAATTCTAGTTACAACTGGTCTCATTTGTTGTATCTAGACTTGTCTGAGAATCAGCTTAGTGGAGAAATTTTCAACATTTTGGAGCGAGCCCAAAATCTCAAACACCTTAATCTTGCATATAATAAATTTAGCAGCCTGGAATTTCCACATGTTAAGTTGCTTTCAAGTTTAGAATACCTTAATCTTTCCAAATCCGGCCTCATCAATCACATCCCTCCTGAAATCTCACAATTGAGTCATCTGAATACTCTTGACATCTCCCAGAATCATCTTACGGGCAGAATTCCGTCTCTGAGCATCAAAAACCTCCAAATTCTTGATGTTTCGCAGAATAATTTGAGTGGAGAAATCCCCTTATCGCTCTTAGAAAAACTACCATGGATGGAGAGATTCAACTTCTCCTACAATAACTTAACCTTTTGTGATTCCAATATTTCCTTCAAAACCCTCCAAGCAGCCTTCCTTGGGTCAGCAAACAGCTGCCCCATTGCTGCAAATCCGAGTCTCTTCATTAGAAAACCCAGTAAACACGAGGTCTTGAAGCTGGCTCTGGCTGTTACTTTCTCCATGATCTGCTTACTTCTAGCAGTGATATTTCTAGCATTCGGATGCAGAAGGAAAAGCAGGACGTGGGTGGTAAAGCAGACCTCTTACAAAGAAGAGCAAAATATTTCAGGGCCCTTCTCTTTCCAGACTGATTCAACCACATGGGTGGCAGATGTTAAGCAGGCAACATCGGTCTCGGTAGTAATTTTTCAGAAGCCATTGTTGAATATAACCTTTGCAGACCTATTGTCTGCAACTTCAAATTTCGACCGGGGCACCCTATTGGCAGAGGGCAAGTTTGGCCCCGTCTATAGAGGATTTCTACCTGGAGGAATTCATGTGGCTGTGAAAGTTTTGGTCCATGGTTCTACATTGACAGAACGGGAAGCTGCAAGAGAACTCGAGTATCTCGGTCGAATTAAACACCCCAATCTTGTGCCATTAACTGGATATTGCTTGGCTGGGGATCAACGAATTGCCATCTATGACTATATGGAGAATGGGACCCTGCAGAATTTGCTGCATGACTTGCCATTGGGTGTTCAAACAACGGAAGACTGGAGCACAGATACATGGGAGGAAGTTGATAACAATGGAATAGAAAATGTTGGTTCAGAAGGCATGTTAACGACTTGGAGATTCCGCCACAAAATTGCACTGGGTACTGCTCGAGCACTCGCATTTCTTCACCATGGGTGCTCACCTCCAATCATTCATAGAGATGTTAAAGCCAGTAGTGTTTACCTGGATTATAACTTGGAGCCTAGATTGTCAGATTTTGGATTGGCGAAGGTTTTTGGCAATGGTTTAAGTGAAGAGATTTCCCGTGGTTCACCTGGTTACACGCCCCCAGAGTTCTTACAGCCCGAGAATGACTCTGTAACACCCAAAACTGATGTATACTGCTTTGGTGTTGTTCTGTTTGAACTAGTTACGGGTAAGAAGCCAATAGGTGATGACTATCCAGAGGGAAAAGAAGCCGACTTGGTGGGTTGGGTAAGAGGACTTGTGAGAAAGAATCAAGGATCAAGAGCTATTGATCCGAAAATTCGAGGCACAGGACCAGATGATCAAATGGAGGAGACCCTTAAGATTGCATATCTATGCACAGCCGAGCTTCCATCAAAACGACCAAGCATGCAGCAGATAGTTGGACTTCTCAAGGACATTGAACCATCGACTTAGACGAATTCGATAGATCAAAAAGAAAAGCACTGGGGTTCTACTTTGGTTCTTTTGAACTCCCTTCTTTGATGCTGCTAGGGAAAGTGTACAGTACAGTCATCGTGGAAAGATATGTTTCAAAATGTTGATGTATTTCTTCTGTCCTAATATTCATTGTGCAACATCAGAATTTTATGTCAAATGCATGAGTTTGGTCCTGGGAACTGAAAAATGGGTTTTTCCATCAAAATTTTAGTGCAATGAGAGTTAAGTATTTTAGTGCAGAATATTGGGGATGTAACAACTACTCTTAGTAAACTAACTAATATCACCAAGGTCATAAATTTTTTTTATCTCCTTTCTCCATCCTCTGACTTAAGGTATCATCACAAGGGGATGAAGGCATGAGAATCTGCTGATGATATCCAATGTTTTAGTCATTTTCCATCTTTGTTTTCAACTATTATTTCAGCAGGGCAGTTGTGTTGGAGAATATGGTAGTTGGGGGGGGGGGGGGGGGGGCTTTGG
>QLSR01000263.1:648260-709004 GCA_031780015.1 Citrullus colocynthis
GGGGGGGGGGGGGGGGGGGGGGGGTGGCCTTTGAGAGAACTTCAACTTGCCTTGAACTTTATGGAAATGAATCCATTCATCACGCTTAGGGACCACTGTTGGAGCTCAAATCTATTTTATATGTACTTTTGGCTGTATATAGGAGACATCTTTTTGCATGTCCTCCCTCTACCCATCAATTTGGGTAAGTGTTCTCTAAACTAATTTCTATCTGTTAAACAGTAAAACTTGAACACTGATGTAAATACGATCTCAAAACACCCCCTTCATAGTAGCGTTAAATTTTCTCCATCAGCAAAGAATTACAGCATCAAAAGAATCCAAAACGAGGGAGGGGGAGAAAAAACAAAGCATTACTTGATTGGATGAAGTTTCTGGCCACCAACTTCTTTTCCAAATTGATGGATAATCAACAGCCACGACCATTATTTCAAAATCTCATGCCTATTGACCCCACTGGCTCAGCTTGGCATTTTTTCAAACACTTAAAGGGGCATTGAGAAAATGTGGATCTCACGCATCACCCCACTACTGATTTGGTGGATTGATTGAGGCGTGTGATACTCAGTAACATGCCAAAGGCCAATCTTACTGAGCCGACAACGTTTATAGTCCCAAAAATTGATTTAACTTCAATTGAAGTTTTAGTATATGGGCTTGCAATCTGCTCAAAAGTTCAAGTAAAAAACCACTAGAAAAACCAAAGAGTTCCACGTTTCTAAAGAACTGATGTGACGACTCACAAACTGTTCCCTTTCTTTTATAATTGGGCCTTTTACGATTGGGCCGGGCCCTGTTTTTCTAAGATAAGTCACAAATTTATCGTTAAATAGATCCCTAAAATTTAAGGTTATTTATATTTTTATAACTTTCAATTTTTTTTTAAAAAAATAATTATAGCTCAATTGGTATAATATTTATATTATCAACCTTAAAGTTAGGATTCGAAATCTATTATATTTAATTAGTATGTGAATTTTCAATTTTATATTTAATAAGTTATTGATGTATTTGTTTTTTTAAGTGCATCAATCTATTTGGAAGTTTAATATTTATTAGACAATATCATTTTTAGAAGGAATAATATTTAATTTTAATATAATAGAATTGTTAAACTTTTTTTTTATAATAAATACGAAATTGAAATTTAAAAAATCTATTAAATAATTTGTAAATATTAGACACAAACATAACTTGTAATGATTTTTCTTTTCATTTCTTATTATATATTTTACCTTAAATATCTATTATACTTTTTTTTCCTGGCTTTTTAAAGTACTTTTTTTAATACTAGGCGGATGCAACTATGTTTGAGATAGCTTGATGTTTATGTTTATGCCTTTAAAACATAATAATTTGCCTTAATGTTACATTAGTCTTTTTTTTCTTTTTCTTTTTCTTTTTCTTTTTTTTTTTTTTTTTGAGGAAAAAGAATTTTTTAAATACAGCTACATTTGCAATTTGATAATCATGAAACTAAAATTATCTCGAGTTGCATAGCATCACATCAACTTATTATTATTAATATTATTACTATTATTTGACAAGTCTAACTAGAATGCCATATTGTTATATTTTGTTATATATATTAAAAAAATAAACAAATAAAAGTATTTCATGTACTACTGTTCTTATTTTTTGGTGGGATGAGAATATAAATAAAGGTTTTTTTTTTTTTTTTTTTTTTTGGGTGAAAAGTGCACTTTAAAATGACTGAAAGAAAATAGAATCTTCTTTTGCCAAATGCGTGGATTTTTTTTTTTTGAATGACTTTGGATTATTTTGCAATGAAGAGGGAAGAAAAAAACTTTCAATTTTTTCTTTGAAAAAAAATGCATGGATTCGTTTGATATTTTTCTATGCAAGTTTGAAATGGTCAACAAAATTCTTATTCTGTATGTCTATGCTCTATACCAAATATTGGTTGCTATGAACTGCTGATTTTAATATTTGATTATTGTAATTAATCTGAACTAAAAACAAGTGAAGTCCAAATCTTTTCTATGCATTCGTATGTCTTTGGTTCATTTTATATGGTTTTGTAGATTATTAATTATATCATCATACATCTCATTTTCTTTATTCTTATTCATTGTTTTTTTGGGTTAATTAAGATAAAAATTTCCCAATATAATATAAAGCTTTATTTTATATTATTCAAGACCAAATTTCAATTTTTACTTATCATTAAACCAAAAATTTATGATGCCTTAAGGAAAAATTTGATTTTATATATTTATTAATATATTTACATAATAGCCAATTCTAGTAGCTGACTAGTTAGACGGGAGTACATGTAATGGAAAGAACGAGATTAATTAATTCAAATTTCTACGTACTAATTACTAATTACTAACGCATTTATATGGTCAAATCTGTTTATTTTTAATACAAAATAAAACAACTTTTTTTTTTTTTCCTTTTTAATTTGATATGCTTTTATTCTCTTTTTAGCGGAAAAGACAGCAGGAGTTGAAAAAGCAGTTAGGAAACGGCGATGGGAATGCGGGAGGGACTAATCCAACGGCCAGGATTTCGTCTCTCTCAATTTGGAACTTGTGCCTCTGAAAAAGTCTGGAATATTAGAACCGTTTACTTCTCGTTGTCTAACGTCTTCAGAAAGAGGACATTCAGAATAGTGTGTAAGAGAAAGTGAGAAAGAAAAGGGAAACGACGGTGCAGCGATGTCGGACGAGGAGCACCACTTCGACTCCAAGGCCGACGCCGGAGCTTCCAAGACTTTCCCTCAGCAAGCTGGAACCATTCGCAAAAATGGCTACATCGTAATCAAGAACAGACCCTGCAAGGTTTCCTTCTTCTTCTTCTTCCGTTACAGTTCCAATGGAATAAATTTTGGTTTCGTTTCTTTACTTTTTGGATCATGCAAGTGGGTTTGTGCTATTTTTTCTCAAAGGGTAGACGTTTGGTTGTTTGCTAATTTTGATGGTTCTGTTTCTAAGTGAAGATGGTCCCTAACTTTTGACTCGGTGACTACTGATTATGGTAGTTGTTACTGTTATTGATGGTCTCCCTGATTGATTTAGGTTTTCCCTTTACTTTCTCTTCGGTTGGACCTTGTGCTTTTGGGCTCTTTAAAGTATTTATTGAAGATTTTATACACAATTATGGTGGATGAAACTTCTTTTCTTGAAATAAAAGGATTTTAGTTTCAGGGGTGTTTGGGGCTCTGAGTTAATTATGACGTCCGAAGTTAATATTTTGGAGTTAGGAAATTTGTGTTTGGGGTGCGGAGTTGCAAGATGAAGTTTCAAACTTCAATAGTACACACTACTGGAGTCGAGTTATTTAACACCAACTTATGAAGTTGGTGGACAAAACACCTTTTATATGTTATCTCACAATAATAATTGGGGTGGGAAGTTAAAGCAAGCATACTTCAATTGGCATAAAGTGTAGGTTCAAATTTGTCCATTCCATGTTGAACAATTTCCATGGGAATAAATTTTGAAGAGGTTGTGCAAGATCTGACTTAATGGGTTTGGTGTAAGTGCAAAACTATGAAATTTCAGGGTTGCTGATTGATTATCTTTAATGGCATTAGCAAGTAATTATTTCACCCAATTTGGATTCGTTATATGAAATATATGGCCTGTGGTTTGCCAAAAATGTAGCTTGTTCATGCATCGTCTTTAGTAAATTTTTTTAGATGGACTTGGCTTATGAGGTAGATGCCAGGCTAAAATGCTAATAGTGGATATATTTATCATGGTGCATTTGTCTTCTGTGAGAGTACTAACTTGTAGGAATATATATATTAGTAATATTAATATGGTAGTAGTTGGGACATATGAGTAATTAGCTAGTGCTGTCTTGGGTATAAATAAGAGTTGGGCACCATACAGGGGTGGATTATTTCGGTGAGAGTTTCCATTGTGGGACTTTGGGAGAGAGATAACCTCCCGACAGGCTATTGGTATTGGTATATTGTAACTTCTCTTGATATTGCAATATATCATTGTCTTTGTGTTTCTTTGAGTTTTATTGTTTGGTGGTATCCTAACATCTTATTAGTCAGCAAATGTCTTTGAAGCATCAGCAAAGCTTTTCTTTTCTAGAAAGAACTATGTTATGCATGTCATCTTCTTTTTGTGTGATCAAATGATACAATGTCCATGGTTATAGTTCAATTTGCCAAGGGGGATTCTACATTCCTCTTGGAGCCTTCCTTGGGCAGTGCTATATGAAAAGTTAAATATCCGAAGAAGATTAAATTTCTCCTTTGGGAAATTTTATTCGGAGCTTTCAAAACCAGACACCTCCTTCAAAGACGCATGCCATTCATGGTCATTTCACTCAGTTCGTGCACGTTGTGTAAAGTCGATGATGATGCTGAAAACTACATTTTCATTCACTGTTTGTTTGCTTGGTATTTTTGGAGCAGAGTGCATAAAGCTTTTGGGTGGTCTCCTGTTCTTCCTACGGATGTTAAGGGTCTCCTCATCACTGTACTAGTGGGTCACCCCTTTCGGATAGCCAAAGCATTGCTGTGGATGCACATATCTAGGGCCATCTTTTGTGTTCTTTTGAAGGAGAGAAATCAAAGAGTCTTTTTGAATAAAGAGCACCCATTTGAAATGTTCTTTGACCTCGTTGTTTATTATGCTATATCATGATCTAATTTATTTGCTTCGTATAGCTATGCTTCCCTTTTAATCAATTGGGAAAGCCTATTGTAAAGTAATCCTCATGGATCTCTCATCCTTTTTGTAAATTTCACACAAAATTTATACATCAATGAAATCGTTTCTTATATAAAAAAACAGCTCAATTTTCCATGAACGGAAGGTTTTCTGAAATGTGCCATGCATATATGAATTAGTATGCTTTTAAGCCACTTACCAAGCATATTATGCTGCCATATATCATCTCTTTTTTTTTCTTTCCCCCTAACTCTCTTACTTTCAGGTCGTTGAAGTTTCTACTTCAAAAACTGGAAAGCATGGACATGCAAAGTGCCACTTTGTGGCAATTGACATATTCAATGGGAAGAAACTTGAAGATATTGTTCCTTCTTCTCACAACTGTGATGTAATTTCGTCACTCTCTTCTTGTGTTCTACTTATCTAATTACTGATTTTATTCTTCTAAGAAACTTTGCTTGTATTCATTGTACTACTATGCCTTTGCAGGTTCCCCATGTTAATCGCACTGACTATCAGCTGATTGATATATCTGAGGATGGTTTTGTAAGTTCTAATTATATTGTTACACGATATTGCTTTATCTACGAAAGTTTAGATCAATTTCTCCGTCTATTCCTTCAATAAAGATTCAAGGAATCTAACTGAACCAAAACAAACAAAAAAGGAAAACAAAAAAATGAAGATAGGAGGGAGCCTTGCAGTCTTGACCTATTTATTGACTTTGTAATATTGCAGGTCAGTCTCCTTACTGAAAATGGAAACACCAAGGATGACCTGAGGCTTCCCACCGATGATAACCTGCTTACGCAGGTACGTTAGCGATGGTGTACTGTTACATTTACAAATCTTCAAGTCATTGCTATGTAGCTTTCTGCAACGCCGTAAATTATTTCATTTATTTTCATGTCGATAGCTTAAAGATGGGTTCGCCGAAGGCAAAGATCTCGTACTAACTGTCATGTCTGCCATGGGTGAGGAGCAGATCTGTGCTCTCAAGGACATTGGTCCTAAAAGTTAAACACAAAGCTATGTCTACACCTGGTGGCTCAGAATCATCAAAAATTCTATCAAGTATGTTTATATGTAATAAAACCATATTGTCAGCAGCGTACTTAAAAGCTTAAACATCCAGGAAGCTTGTTACAATGGGAAAATATTATATAGGAAATGTTGAACCTGCTGAGATCCTTGCACTCTGCTGAAAGGATTACATATATATTTCACTCTTATTTTACATAGTACTATACTTATAAATCTGTAACACCTCTCGTTTTCTGTCATTTGAATCCCCTTGTGAATTTGCCTAAGATGTTGGATTCTGCCTATTCAAAACAGCTGTGCTGGTCATTGGGTCTCTCTTTCTCCTTTTTCCTCTGTACAGAGGCTTGTTATAATGCATAGACAACAAAGGTTAAGTCAACTATAATATCTCTATATACTATACCTAGATTGCATTGGCTAGAAAACAATGAATCTCACAATGTGAGGGATAGGGAGCACCTGCCCAATCAAAAATCACGAGCGGCTTGATCCTTCAGCAAGTCGGTCGAGGGATCTCTATTGAGTTCGTTGTTACTAGAAGGTATTCGACTCCTAGGAAAGTCAGACCGATTGCCTTAGATAAAAAAGAATGAATCTCAGTCAATGCGGGGGGGAAAGCCATTCAAGCTGATCTCTATTGGGTGGTGGTTGTTTCCTAGAGCCAAAAGTGCAAGGGCTTGGCCCAATTGATATGACTGGCTTTATATGTATGGTCCTAAAGGCAGACAACATATCGTAGTTGGATGCTGAACCACACAAATCTTTATAGTCCAACAAACTACTCTTCTTAATCAGCTCAGACATCAAATAGTGTTATCTTATCATCTTATGAAGTGTTTTTATATGATTTAGCAATAAATGTTTGATTTAATATATTTTAGATATTTAAGGTACCACTTTGACAGTGAGAGACAAAGATGTTCATAGGTAGGGATGAGGATGACTTCTCTCTACGAAATTCTATTTAATTTGGTGGAGATCAGAGTGGGTATTTTCTGTAGAGAATTCACGAGGTATTTTTTAAGAAAAATGTTCAACTAAATAGTTAATTCTACAATATAAATCTTCCCTTTAAATGGTTAATTCTTCCTAATAAATTATTAAATATTTGTCTTTTTGAGAAAGAATTCTTAAACATTTGAAATGAAATCAAATAAATTTCATATTAGTTTGTTTAATTATCCAAACATAAGAGTTAAGAAATAGTTCATACAATATCATTATGTATATTAAAGTTTAAAGTGATTCAAACATATACACATCTTTTGTATATATATGTATATGTACGTATAATTTTTTTTAAAAAAAAACATAATAAAAGTAAATGAGCCAGGGAACGAGATGAGGAATGTATTTCTCTTCTCTATCTTTGTTTGTGTTTGGATGAATCCTCACACGATTCTTTTCCTGCGAGAAAAGTAAACATGTCTAAATAAGACTCGCTATCTTCTCTCAAGTAGTATCACTTTTGCATTTCAAATTTTATTTTATAGCTTTTGCAAAATCTTGATCTCTATAAATTTTCTATGTTTGTTATCGATTTAACATTTCCATTAGGGAAAAGGCTAATTATGTTTTTTAAATTTGAATATGATGTCAATTTATAATTATTTTTTATTTGTAAATATTTGGGCTTGTTTCTAATGTAGGCTCACCTTACTACATTTATAATTTATTACCAATTCAGGTTCAAAAGGAATACTTCTAGACCAAACAGTTGACTTTTAATGAACATTTATCTCAAAATATTCACTTATTTATTAATGAAAGATTAAAATAGAAACATAAATTAATTTTTAAAATTAAATAAAAATGATCGTTTTTAAAAAATAATACCAGGGTCATTAATAATTAATCAAACACATAGTTGCAAACTATCCTCTATGATTTTAATGCACAAAATCTTTGTCTACCTTAATTAAAAACTAAGTTAAGAAGAAGTAAACAATACTCTTTCCCACAATGTTTAAATAAAAGAATAATAAAAGAACAGAATCTTGGGAAAAACAAATTCTAATGAAAAAATAATTAAATATTAAGACAATGGAATTAGTCACTGTATTGGAGTCAAAAGAGAAGCCTCCATGTGACCACAAACGCCGTGAAAACAAAACCGTCAAGCAAAAGAATCCAACGGGTATGAAACCATTGAACAAGATCTGACGGCTGTATAGTAACGGAGTACTTGACGGTGTCCGTTAACTAAAACCACCTGAGTCAACTACAGTCAAAGACACTTTAAAAGCGGCTTCCTTCTCTCTCTAAAAACCGTTCTTTCTCTCACCTAATCTATTCCTTCTATGTCACTAAGACCCAGACTCCGATAACTCGATTTCGGAATCGGCCTTGATTTCGGCTTTGCTACGGACACTATAAAAGAAATTGCAACAGTTGGTGGTGACTTTACTCTCTTTTGGGAGAGGAGAATCGGCCATGGCGGAGCGGGAAAGCTTCGAAACTGACCAACTCGGAAGCTCCAAGGCGGCTACTGCCGGGCAAGAGGATGATGAAGAAGACATGGAAGATTACGAGGATGAATCCGAGGTGGAATTGGAAGATGGAGGAGGAGGAGGAGGAGGGAGTGAGTTGCAACCGACCGAGTTGAGAACCGGTTCGTGGGTTAGTGAAGCTGTGGTGAGGGGTTCACGTTCTGAAACCCTAACGGTGCCGTCTGCGAATCAATCTTCCGAGAACGGTCGGTCTGATGGTAGGTTCGTCGATTATTTTGTTTTTAAGTAATTACTATTGGTGGAATTTTTATGTTGGTGATGTTTTGTTGTTGATCCTTTAGGTTTGCCTGTCAATTCTGCTGTGCAGTCACTCGAAGGAGCTGAATTGAAGGTAAGGAGCTCGATATCGTTTCTTGTACGCTTTGTATATAGAGCTAATAGAGAGGAAGCTGTGTTTTATTTTTTAAGATTTCTTGTTAAAAGAAATGTATGATTCAAGAGGCTGATGAATGCTTGTCGTTTGTGATCAAATATGAAGCATAACACAAATTTTTGGTCATCTTCTTGATGTCTTCCCCATACTATTGACGCATTTTCACTTTCTTGTTTTTTATGTTTTCCCATTATTAATACGACCAATGTTCTTGTTGCAAAGCTTGTTACTGGTTTATTTGTCTTCTTCAAAGATGCGTTTAAGATGTTCGTTTGAGTGGAAAGTTGATGATAAATCATTGACTTTGTTTTCTCTATGAGCCATGGAAGATTCATGGTAGCTGAATTTGTGAAAATTTCAAATGAACAATCTGTTGTAACATAAATTTCTTCAAGATACACATCTTGAATAAATAAATTAGAATCTTTACTTCTATTTGGTGTAACCTCTCTAATTTGTTTTGTAATTATGATCTTGCACATTTTGCCACCAATTGGGAATCTTTCTTGTAACCCATTGGTTCAGTGGGTGTATGTCATCTCCCTCTTTTATGGTTTTCATCAATAATATATGTCTGTTTCCTGCCCAAAAAAATACTTGAGAGTGAGATAATTGTTGAGCAATAGAGTTTGTTATGAAACTACTTGAGAGGTAGTTGCTTGAGCCTAGTTTGATATTTTTAGCCTTTTAACTTCTGTAAGGTACTTGTTATAATCTTTGTTGTGTGTTTTTATTATAATATTTATGATGATTTGATGCCTTAGCAAATAGAATCCAGTTGATTGCAATAATTTAAGAGCTAGGCTCCTTATGGATGATTTGACGCGTTAGTATATTGGCCCCATCACTGTCTTTTTTTTTTTTTTTTTTTTTTTTTTTTTTTTGCTCATAAGCAGCAAGCTCCATCTTCCCGCAATGAGCCAAAGGCTGTTGAAGCAACCCAGACAGATAAGGTTCAAGAACAAAGCCAGCTTCAGGTGTCAACATTTAAGGGACCTGGTTCGGACCAATCACCAACTTCAGTTACCCAGTCTATCTCATCCTCCCAAAGTCCAAGTTTGTCTGAACATAAGCTGTCACCTAAGAAGGTCCAGAAAGAATGTAAGCCGGAGCCAAGCCAGAAAAATTCCTCCAACCATAAAACTGCATCATCTGTTCCCAATGTAAGGACACCTGCTTCTGATGGTTACAATTGGAGAAAATACGGTCAGAAGCAAGTGAAGAGTCCTAAGGGTTCACGTAGCTATTACAAGTGTACATATTCTGAATGCTTTGCTAAAAAGATCGAATGTTGCGATCACTCAGGCCATAGAACAGGGACTGTTTACAAGAGCGAACATAGCCACGATCCACCTAGGAAGTTTAGTATCCCCAAGGAAAGTAAGCTCGTGCCATATGTTGAGCCTGTGGTTAAAAAAATCATTGCAGAACATTCCAGAAGAGTAATTAATGATTCAGATCCTCCCACGCCTTCCAAAGAACCTGTACGGGAAACAGCTATAGTCCTTGAAAGGAAACGACAGCACTCAAGTGACTCTGATGGAAATGATGAATTTAAAATCAAAGATGAGAATGGCGATGGACCTGAAACAAAACAAAAGTAAGTCTGAGGGCCTTGAATTGCTGCTGAGCTCTTTTTAGTATTTTTACTTTTGTATATAATGTTTAGCATATATAAGCCTGATTAGTGCTAATGCTTTGTTTTCTTACTGATAATTAGAGTTAAGAAAAGCAGTGCGGGAAATTCAGGTACTCCCTTAAAACCTGGAAAGAAACCCAAGTTTGTGGTGCATGCAGCAGGTGATGTGGGAATCTCGGGTGACGGATACAGATGGCGCAAGTATGGTCAGAAAATGGTGAAAGGAAATCCTCATCCTAGGTGCATACCTTTTCATAATTTATGTTTTACAGCTACTTATATAGTCTTACTGTTTTTTATAAGACTGCATAAGCTTTGGTTATTCCCGACTCTCCTTCCTCCTGGACCATTCTGCCGATGCTTAATTTACATCAACAGGCTTCTGTTATTTTCCGTGGTTATTGTTGCCAGATTTTACTTTGATTAAGTGGAATTTTCTTCAGTTATGTTATTTCATTTGTGTTTATCAATGTAACTCATCTCTAGTGAAAAGAATCAATCGAATTTCATCGTAATGCTATTATGTCACATGCGCATAATTTGGAGAATTGTGCATCCCTCTATATATTTCCTCAGATGAAGTCACTAACTCAAATCAAGACATTTGTTATATCTTCAAGTTAAGAACAGAAAGGGAACAAATGCAATTAATTCATATATCCGGCGAAATATTTTACTAAATCATATTCTAATGCCTTGCATTGTCTGATTTTGATGTTGTTGTTTTCTTCTTTTTTTTTCCCCTAAAAAAAAACTACAGGAACTACTACCGATGTACTTCTGCTGGGTGTCCGGTCCGTAAACATATCGAATCAGCAGTAGAAAATCCAAATGCAGTAATTATAACATACAAGGGAGTTCATGATCACGACATGCCTGTACCAAAGAAACGACACGGTCCACCGAGTGCTCCTCTTGTAGCTGCTGCAGCGCCAGCCTCCATGAGCAATACGCAACCGAAGAAAACCAACGTGGTTGAGAGCCAAATCTCTTCAACACAATGGTCTGTGGATGCTGAAGGAGAGTTGACTGGTGAGGCCTTGGAGCTTGGGGGTGAGAAGGCAATGGAATCTGCTCGAACACTTCTGAGCATTGGATTTGAAATCAAGCCTTGCTGAACCAAACGCCTTTCAAAGGAATAACTGTGGGGACTATTTATGAACATGTAGGGCTCTATGTGAAATATTTGATTAGCAGGTTTGGTTATTTTTGAGCTATCTCCTCTTGTTTTTTCTTCCCCCTTTTTTGGCCCTTTTCCATTCCTCTCTTTCTCTTAGCCATTTATGTAACAGTTGTGTAAATTTGGTTTTATCATACGCCTCCCTGATTTGGCACTGAGATGATTTGTACTGTTTTTGCTACATCTCTTTCCAGGGACAGGTTCAATTCCTGGTTTTTAGAAGAGACTGGTAACAACCTAGCTTTTCTTAGTTTTTTCTCCAATTTTATCAATGAGAGACTATTATTTCGGATTGGTATCACCATTCATTCTAGTTAGAGAATAGGGTCAAGCAATAAAAAAAGTTTTGAATAGAAATATTACAGTCTCGTTCGACAACCATTTAATTGTTTATGTTTGATTTTAGAAACTGTGCTTGTTTTCAAGCAGTGTTTATGAGCTTTATAGATGAGAGACTCAGCAACATTCTTAGAAATCATCTGGAGGTAATTTTTTTAATTGTTATTTTTAAAATTTTGATACATTTTTTAAGTAAATTTTAGTCACTTCTGAGTCATAAACAAGAAGGAAGTGAAAGAGAATCTTTGAAAATGGTCTGCCATTCTGACACTGCCTCCAATACTTGAAACTGATGCCTTACGTGAAAGTTAGGATATTTGACTCTTTTTTTTAAAAAAAAAAAATACATATACATATATATATATCTTATGCGTTTTGCATTCAACCATTTTTTTTTATAAAAAAAAATTAAGTAAAATTAATAAAGGCATCGGACAATCAGAAGATTCCAATTTCCAAATTTTAAGCCAAAAAAAAAAAAAAAAAGTTGAGAGTAAGATTGTGTGTTAAATTTAATAGTTTGATAGCTAAAGCTAGTGGCTGTTAATCTTTGTATTACTGTTGCACATTTATGATTATGAATAAAAATATATTTGTTTTAGTTCAAGGAAAATCATTAGTTAATTGAGTCTTTGTAAAAAAAAAATAATAATAATAATAAATTAAACTATATAAAGTATGATGTGGTTGGGATTTTTGTAAAGTTTGTAGTTAGAGTTGATTCTGAGATGATACAGGTTGGCATAAAGTCTTTTGCTTCTCTAAATTAAAGTTGTTGAGTACCACCACTATGCTTCATAAAATCATCTCTTTGATTTTGTCAGGAAAAAAAGGGATGTTTTTTTTTTTTTTTTTTCAATGAATCTCAATAAATATTAAAAAAAAAAATGTATATCTAAGCAGTAAGCACATGATCCAAAAATAAATAAATATAATTTTCTGTGTGAATTTTAAAAGCATATTCTTCTTTCCTTCCAATTTTAAGATCTTACCGTTCAAATCATGATGTTTGTAATAAATTTATTTTTAATCAAACTCCAATAACATCTCTAAATAAATAAATAAATAAGATGACAATGTTAAATAAATAGAACATCCTTAACAATGACTTTTTTTTTTTTTTTTAATCTCTTGTTAAGTACAAATCCTATTTATGATTATTACATTTAACTTTTACTATAATTTTATTTCTATCTTTATTCTTCTTTTTACTATAATTTTATTTCTATCCTTATTAGAGGGTTAAAATATCATTTTAAATCATATACTTTGAAGTTTGTTTAATTTTAGTCTATATACTTTAAATAAATCTTAAATTTAGTTTCCAATGCTAGTTTATTGTTATTTTTTAAAAATACTTTGTTATTTATAGCATCTTACTATAAATTTTGAAAATATATTCATATTTTATTTTCTTACATGAAATTATTATTACTATTTAATCAATTTCAGTAAAATTCAATTTTGAGGGACTAAATTTAAGATTTATTAAAAATAGTATGAAGACTAAAATTGAACAAACTTCATAGCATGAAGACCAAAATGATATTTTAATAATAAGAATAAAGAAAAAGATGACCATAGTAGTAACAAATTTGATCATCCATTTGATCAATAAAGAGGGTTAAAATGTTTAATATTTGATCTCCCTAAAATTTTAATTCTATTTTATTACTAAATGATCATAACTCTCAACTTACATAGTTAACGACATGTATCCATTGTAGTAAAAAAATAGTACTCTAAAAAATCGGTAATCTATTATTAGGGGTAGTTGCAAATATAACAATCACGCTCAAAATATTTGTAGATATAACACAATGCAAAAGAATATACATAGTAAAATTTAGATTCCGCCTTCGAAGCTGTAAGTGATAGATTATATTACTGTCTATCGATAATAGAATCTATAACTAATAGAGATTTTGCAATATTTATAATTTTTAAAAGATATTTTTATACATTTAATTATTATTCTTAAGAACACCACTAAACACAATTACCTCTATTATTAATGGTTAAAATTCAATTTTCTCTCTGAGATGGTGTCCATGTATCAATAATTGCGAATCTTGATTCAAAATTGAATTTTCGAACATATATTATAATATTATTTTTCTTTAAAAAGATTATTATTACGTACAAAATGTCAATCATATATAATCACTTTATTGTTGGTTAATCGATTAAAGATTAGTCACGTGATCCAGGCATCGAATTGTGGAACTCTCACGTGCGTCGTCAAAACCCAGTACCCTCCCTTCAGACATGATCAAATTAAATAAGGTTTTCTCTCCCTTTCTCTCCCTCTCTTTAAGTTTAAGCTCAGCCACTACTGATTCTTTAACTCCTTTCAGAAGGACGGAATGTAACAACAGGTTATAGATACTTCTGATTGTTGATCCCTTTTTAGGTTTAGAATCAATGTTCAAGAAAAAGTAGGGATTGGGGAGGAAATTCTGGAGAAAAAAATGAGTGTTACTTTGACTGTAATGTCCTTCAATCTCCACGACGATCAACCACCAGAGAGTTCAAATTCGTGGGAGAAGAGAAGGGATTTGTGTATCAGTGTCATCACTAGCTATTCTCCAGTGATTCTCTGCACTCAACAAGGTATACTTGCCTTTTCTTCTACTGCTCTGCTACTCGAATTTATGGGATTTCATATTTGATTTCTGTCAATGCTTGTGGATCTTGATTCTTGGTGCGATCTTTTTCGCAATAATTCATCTGGGTTTTCGTTGGTTCGAGTTTTTTTTTGGTGGGGTTTTGGTTCTATAGGATTTCGTTTGAGTTTTGAGCATGGCCTGGGTTGAGTAGTGTGGACATTTGGTGGAGCTTTCTTTTTTTGGTCTAACTTCAATGATTGAGTTCAATACATTTGATTTAGAAGAAATTCATGACCTCTTACCATTTGCCTCTCTGATTTCTTCAATTCTTTTCCCTAATGGGTTTAGGTGTGAAATCTCAGTTGGACTTTCTTCAGCAGGGCTTGCCGGGTATGTTCTTCTGCTGAGATTATTTGTGAACTTGTAGGCTTGTTATTGATGATATGAGATTAGAAGATTTTTCCTTTTTCTATGTTCAACAATGAATATACGATTGTAGAGATGAAAATTTTAACATATTGGTGGGGGATAACTTCAATAAGCCTGTTATGCCAAAAAATTTCAATTTGTCTTCAACAGAGACTAGCCGATTTTGAAGAAAAGTGATATTGCTGAAATAGATGATACAAAGAAGTTCCTTAATAAATGGTTACCTGGTTGAAGAATTTGGTGAAGCTCAAATAATTAGATTTTTTATGATTAATCTGCTAATGTGAATGAAATTGCAGGTTGATTGCTGACCAATTTTTTAGGTATGAACAGTATTAATCATCATATAATTCTCAATAAATTGACAAGATTAGTATCAACTTTGGAGTCTTGGGCTACCCATGAAACTGACTCATGATCAATGAATGCTTCAATTTGAGGCGGCAAATCCCTAAGCTAAGCCTGTCAATGGGAACTTTCTTCCCCATATAAAATTGTGGAAGACAGTAATGGTGTGAAGAAAGAAACAACCATAATGCAACTTCTTATAATCATATAGATATTTTCTTAGGTCTCTATCTTTTGTATTTGTATTATCTTTTTAGCTTGTCATTTTGAAGTATTAAATATTTTTAGGCTATGACCAATTTGGAATTTCAAGAAAAGGATCCCATGATGATTCAGATGAACACTGCACGATCTTTTATGACAAGGAGAAGGTATCAGGTTGTTTACCTTTCTGATTTGGTATCTATTTTAATCAAGTCCGATAATCTGGTGTGGTTTTTCTGCTTCACTATTTCTTTCCTCAATTAAAAAGGTAGAGCTGTTAGAAGGTGGCACATTTTGGTTGTCGGAGTCACCTTCTGTCCCAGGAAGCATGTCATGGGGTTCGATTGCTCCACACATTGCAACGTGGGCGATATCCTTGAGATTTCATTACGAATTCTCTTTCATTGCTTTTTAACATATCATTTTGCCTTTTTATGGTGAAACTTGTGTTATTTGTTGACTTGACGTGATGCCCACACATTCCAATTGAAAGGAGTCGAGCCTCCTGGGTTCTCATTTCAGATAGTAAATACAAAGATGGACGAGCTCAACCCTCGTGCACGTAGACGAAGTGCTTTGCTTACATGGCAGCACATTGCATCCTTACCTCCTAGCTTGCCAGTTATATACTGTGGAGGTTTCAACACTGAAAAGGAATCAACCACCGGTCGTTTTCTTCTTGGGAGATCCAGGTAATTGAAAAAAAGTGTATTCTAATTAGTAATTTTCTGTCTTGTTCAGCCTTATTAGCTCACATAGTTCATTTATGATTTATCTTAATCAGCTGACAGATCATTGTAGATTTTGTGTGCAGTTACCAAACTCATTCTTCTTAACTCTAGATTGTTTTGTGGCTTCTCTTTCTTGTTGGCAGAGAAAAAGGTGCAGTGGGGGACATGAGAGATACATGGGCAATTGCTCGGGCGAGGAAGAATGTTTCTCTTATTCGAACTTATCATGGTTTCAAAGGTATGCAATTTAGCTCAGCCATAACTTGCTTAGGAGCTTGTTCAACCTTTGCCCGACTCTGCAAGATTCGTTTCAGGTGACAAACAGGGAGCTTTCGAATTTTTCAAGTTGATTCTTAGAGCACTTTGCCTTTGCTGGGATCGTCAGACACAAGATCTACATGTAGATTGGATTCTTTTCAGAGGTAGATCTTTGATCCCTGTCCTTTCTGAAGTGGTGAATGATAATATCGACGGATTTTACCCGTCATCTCACTACCCTATGTTTGCTGAATTCATGCTTCCTCGTACGGTCAGAATGCTTGAAACAACATCTCAAGAGTAACACTTAATCACCATTTGTTATAACTCAAGTTCTCCATTTTTCTCTGTTTAAGCTCCAAATGATCTATTTATTGATGTTAGAAGTAAATGTTTATAGCAGTAAGTTTTGTGTACTGTTTTACACTGTATAATAATCTCCAAATGACACTTGAATTACTTCAAAATGGCTACAAGTATTAGTTTGCTTCTGAGAGAATTCAAAGTTGCATCAAATTTTCTTCAATGTTAAGAAGTTGTTTCAAGAATGTATACCATCTGCTCTGGTTGATTTTCTCTTTACTGAAATGGCCTCTTTAGTTACCAATATCTACCAGATTGTAGCCAGTGAGGTTACAGATATGAGAAAAAATTAGAATGATAATCAATAGGGAAAAAAAAAAAAAAAGAAAAAAAAAAAAAAAGAAAAAAAAAAAAAAAGAAAAAAAAAAAAAAAGAAAAAAAAAAAAAAAGAAAAAAAAAAAAAAAGAAAAAAAAAAAAAAAGAAAAAAAAAAAAAAAGAAAAAAAAAAAAAAAGAAAAAAAAAAAAAAAGAAAAAAAAAAAAAAAGAAAAAAAAAAAAAAAGAAAAAAAAAAAAAAAGAAAAAAAAAAAAAAATAAAAAAAAAATAGAATGATAATCAATAGGGAAAAAAAAAAAAAAAACTGTAGAATGAAACTAAAATTTATAAAGTTGTTTTTGCTAACACTGTTAGAATTGGTATAGGATGAAGTATTCTCATTTAAATAGTCCATTAATATTTTGGAATGAAATTTAGATTTAAAGTGATATAAAATCAATCAAACATAAAAATTAAAAAAAAATGAAAAAATTGAAAAAATGAAAAAAATGAAAAATGTGAGGAGATCCATCGAGAATGACCTATTTAAGAACAATGGTCCTGCATTTCACAAAACTAAAATCTTAATATGTTTGATAGTTTAAATTTAGATTCATATAAACTATAAAACAGACAAAGTTCATAAATATTTGTGTATAATATTCCTTCCCTATTTGACATATTTTAAAATTTAGGGACTTATTAAAAATTAAAAATAAAATTAACAGCTGAGATCTTATCAGTCACAACAATTTTCATAATTTTTTTTTTAAAAAAAATTGAAATTCAAAGACTAGTCAAACATTCTTTGACTTATTACACCGAAAATTAAAAGTTTTTAAAAATTTAAGACCTACTGAATACAATATTTAAATAAAGTACTTTTTTCTCTCTAGAAAAATGAAATAAAATAGTCGATTTTTGCCAGATTCAATTGGTCAAAATCGAAATTTTAAACCTTAATTTCTTTTCAACACAATCATGAAAAGTTTTTTTAGTTAAATTCATGGACAACAAAATTTTTGTATAAGCTTATAAAATACACAAATCTAACTGCATGCTGAAAATGAATTTTAGGTTAGGATTAGGGTCAGCGAAAAATCATAAACGAAATAGCTATTTTCCATCCATATACATTTCAGTATAAAAGCTTATCAGAATTGTTTTGGAACAAACTTATTACTTATTGAATGATACAATCAAAACGAACCACAAATTTTTTTCTTCATTTTTTTAATAACGTAACCTAATATCAAAATTGATGTTTAAATTAATCGAGCCCAAAGAATCAATTTCTTAAAATGTTATTTCAAATAGAAAAGAACAAACTATCTCACTTTCAATAAAAGTTTAAAAAGAAAAGAAAAGAAAAAATGTTGCTTCAATTGCAAACCAAATACAAAAAGGAAGTAAAAATTGTTCCTAATTTTGACATTAAAAATGAATCACACATCTCATTCTCTTATATACATTTTACAAATAATTTAGAAAAATTTGAGTGAATGTGCGCTTAATTGAAAATGAATCAGAACTCAATTTATTGGTATTACAATCTACACCGCACGTTATGGCCACAAAAGAAGATCGAACGGTCATCAATGCCCAATGGCTACACCGTCTTCTATAACTCATCTGGGCTTCGGGCAAGAACAGTAATTATTCTTCTTCTTCCTCGTGTAAGGTAACGAAGAGAGAGCACCAAAAACCAGCGATTTACACTCTCTGAAAGAGGGGGAAGAGATTTCTGAAGCAATTTTTGGATCTGGGTTGGGTTTAGGTCCTTTGATTAAGCCATGGCGAGAGGGCCTTTCGTGTTCCTGCTTTGGATCTCCGCATGTCTCTTCCTTTTCTTTCGTGCTTCCTGTTTCTATCTCCCGGGTGTTGCTCCCCAGGACTTTCATAAGGTTTGTTCAGTTTTCATCTCGTTTTCATCCAATCAAGCTTTGATTTATCTTTTTTTTTTTTTTTTTTTTTTTTTTTTTCTTTTTTTTTTGTGTTTTCTTTTTTTTTTTCCCCGGTGTTTCTCCCCCGGCCTTTCTTAAGGTTTTTTTTTTTTTTTTTTTCTTTTTTTTTTGTGTTTTCTTTTTTTTTTTCCCCGGTGTTTCTCCCCCGGCCTTTCTTAAGGTTTTTTTTTTTTTTTTTTTCTTTTTTTTTTGTGTTTTCTTTTTTTTTTTCCCCGGTGTTTCTCCCCCGGCCTTTCTTAAGGTTTTTTTTTTTTTTTTTTTCTTTTTTTTTTGTGTTTTCTTTTTTTTTTTCCCCGGTGTTTCTCCCCCGGCCTTTCTTAAGGTTTTTTTTTTTTTTTTTTTCTTTTTTTTTTGTGTTTTCTTTTTTTTTTTCCCCGGTGTTTCTCCCCCGGCCTTTCTTAAGGTTTTTTTTTTTTTTTTTTTCTTTTTTTTTTTTTGTTTTTTTTTTTTTTTTTTTCCTTTTCTGGTTCTCTCCATCGTTTTTCGTTCTTGGGTTTCAGATCTTGCATTTGCGTGTGATTATTGGGCGTTCATACTTTTTCTTGGTATTAGGGTGGTTGAGAAATTAGGAATCTCGTTTTCTTTTTGGTTTCTTACTTTGTGCATTTGATTTCTCCTCTGGTAATGTTTGTCGGTTGTTGTTAATTTTAACCGAATCTGCTTGATCTTTTGAACTGGAAATGAAGTTTTAAGGGGCTACCAAACTGGAAACGGGTACGAACTTATTGAATTACTGAGAATATTACGTGTGTGATTCCATTTCAGTATTGTGTTCAGTCTCTGTTCCTTGTAGGACAAAATGAGAATTCATGTTTTTCTATTGAATAGTAATGAAATTCAGCTTGGATGTTATTTCTTTTACTGGTGCAGGGAGATCTTTTGAGGGTAAAAGTAAACAAATTGACTTCCATTAAGACTCAGCTTCCTTACTCTTATTATTCCCTACCTTATTGTCGTCCAAAGCAAATATTTGATAGTGCTGAGAATCTTGGAGAAGTTCTTCGTGGTGATCGTATAGAGAACTCTCCTTTCGAGGTATGCTATAAGCAACCTTCTCAACCATCTTTATTTCATTATTGTTATTTATTTAACTTCTAAAAGAATTGTTATTGATCCTCATAGTTTAAAATGAGGGAACCAGAGATGTGTACTATTCTGTGTCGCATAGTTCTTGATGGTAAAATGGCGAAGGACTTTAAGGAAAAGATCGATGACGAGTATCGGGTGAACATGTAAGGCATCCTTTTGAAGGACTAGTCATACGACTTTGATGTTAACTTATGGATTATTTTCGTAACTACCCTTGTCGTATATGCAGGATTCTGGACAATCTTCCTCTTGTTTTTCCCATACAAAGGAATGATCAGGAATCTTCAGTCGTGTATCAACATGGCTTTCATGTTGGTCTCAGAGGACAGTATGCTGGGGTATTTGATGATATGTTTAGATGTGGATAATTTGACATCTTTATGCATGTAATCTATATTCTAAATAGATAAATCAATATATATGTTTAATTTCTGCAGAGCAAAGAGGAAAGGCATTTTATCTATAACCACTTGACCTTCACGGTCAAGATTCACAAGGATCCGATAACCGAGTTGTCAAGGATTGTAGGATTTGAGGTCAAACCATTCAGGTTCTATTACTTTGCTTCTTTAAGTAGCTTTTTTCTAGTCTTCCACTCTTAGATAGAAATTTCTCATCTATATTATTTGGTTAATATATTGTATGATTAGTGTGAAGCATGCATATGAAGATTCTTGGACCGAAAATACCCGCTTGACAACCTGTGATCCACATGCAAAACGTATGGTTACCAACTCTGAGACTCCTCAAGAAGTTGAAGAGAAGAATGAGATCATCTTTACTTATGATGTGGAGTATCTGGTAAGTTGCCATACAATCCATATATAGAATATTATGTGCATCTTCATTGTCAAGTGCATGCTATTTTTCCCCTCCTCCCCCTCTAATACTCAGTACTTTGATGTTTTAGGAAAGTGATGTGAAATGGGCGTCAAGGTGGGATACCTATCTTCTGATGGCTGATGATCAGATTCACTGGTTTTCCATAGTTAATTCCTTGATGATTGTCCTTTTCCTCTCGGGTATGGTGGCCATGATTATGTTGAGGACACTTTACCGTGATATTTCTAAATATAATCAACTGGAGACCCAAGAAGAAGCTCAAGAAGAGACTGGTTGGAAACTAGTCCATGGTGATGTTTTCAGGCCTCCATTAAAATCTGATTTACTTTGCGTGTACGTCGGCACAGGTGTTCAGTTTTTTGGCATGAGTCTTGTCACCATAATATTTGCTGCTCTTGGTTTCCTCTCCCCTTCAAACAGAGGGGGTTTAATGACTGCCATGCTCCTACTCTGGGTCTTTATGGGCCTTTTTGCTGGCTACACTTCTGCTCGTCTATATCGAATGTTTAAGGGGACAGAGTGGAAGAAAATCGCACTGAAAACAGCTTTCATGTTCCCTGCCACAATATTCTCCATTTTCTTTGTTTTGAATGCTTTAATCTGGGGAGAGAAATCATCTGGGGCAGTGCCATTCGGAACCATGTTTGCCCTGGTGTTCTTATGGTTCTGTATCTCAGTTCCTCTTGTCTTCGTAGGCGGCTATCTTGGGTTTAAGAAGCCAGCAATTGAAGACCCTGTGAAGACTAACAAGATCCCAAGACAGATCCCTGAACAAGCTTGGTACATGAACCCTACTTTCTCCGTTCTCATTGGAGGGATACTACCTTTTGGGGCAGTCTTTATTGAGCTGTTTTTCATCCTCACCTCCATATGGTTGCACCAATTTTACTACATCTTTGGTTTCCTCTTCATTGTGTTCCTCATCCTGATAGTCACTTGCGCTGAGATCACAATTGTGCTCTGCTACTTCCAACTGTGCAGTGAGGACTACCATTGGTGGTGGAGATCATACCTGACTTCAGGATCCTCTGCACTCTACCTCTTCCTCTATGCTGCCTTCTACTTCTTCACAAAGCTCGAGATAACAAAGCCGGTGTCGGGGATGTTGTACTTTGGGTATATGCTGATTGGTTCATATGCTTTCTTTGTGCTGACTGGTACAATTGGTTTCTATGCATGTTTCTGGTTCACAAGACTCATCTACTCCTCGGTGAAAATTGATTGATTTCTCGGAGAAATGTTAAATACTTTTTGAGTTTTTGTTCATGTAGCAAAGGAGGAAGAGGCTCACTCTGGGATAGGAAAAGACAGAGAGCATCTCCTGGAAATTGTTTGGATTTAGAAGCGGCTTTTCATTTTTTCTTTTTCTTTTTTCTCTTTTGAATCTTTGTTAGTACAGGTTTTGGAGATTCCAGTTATTACTTTCTTGTTCATTGGCCCTTTGTTATGTTCTTTTACTGCTCAATAGGAGACTTGGAGAGAGAATTGTAAGCAACAGTTCCGATGTAGTCCCTTGTTATGATAGAAATGGAGGAAACAAAAAGTCATGTGCTTCACTATGCTTATTCTTCCCCTTTTATATTTCACATTTCTAACCATGTTCAAGTTGACTTTTTGCCTTTTTTTTTTTTTTTTTTTGGTCAAGTTTACTTAGAGAAATGAAAACTTTCCTTGCTTTTAGGTAGCATCAATAATCCCACATGGTACGGCTATATGATTTTAGACTCCGTTTGGAATGATTTTTTATATGATTTTAGAGTCTGTTGATGAAATGGATTGATGAAGTTTAACCTGAATAACATTCACATATGACTGTTTGGAAGTTGTACTTCGATGATTTGAGTGTATTTTTCTGCCACTATAACTTGTTTTTCACAGTAAGATGCGGCAATGGAGAGCTCTGAGCAAAGGATGAAGATGAAGAAATCAAAAAGCAGCAGATGGGAAATGTCTGAATCGCCCCTCAGTCCTGGTTCTGACGTTCTAGTATTGTATGTATATTTAAGGTGTATAATGCTAGCACTTAGCATGTAGATTCGTTTCTTAAATAAAATAAAAAAAAAAAATTAGAAATTTCACATCAGACCTAAATGGAGAATTATAAATCAGTAAATGTAGACATCATACATGTTGGAATTAAAAATTTGAGCCAGTGGTATAAAATCTTCTACATAAAGTCCAAAAACAGTTTCATGTAGATTTGAAATACAGCGAGGTTCACAAATGGCATGAGAGTATTGCATCTTAAACTGAACCATGTAATGTAACTTTGAAATGCCAGGTAACAAGAGAAGAGAATTATCAAAGGTGTAATTGCATCATTTGAGAAGACAAAGAAACTTGATGCATGTTTGTCATGTCTTTTAACAGGTTTATGAGTGAGTAAAAGGTTGTTTTACGATTCAACTGTACTCCTTCCTTTAAAAATGGAGATTCAAACTTCCATATAATAAGGTTATATCACACAAAGTGTTCCCAAATTTTAGAGTAGATTCAGATTATGCTTCAAAAGTTTTAGTTTTACCTTCACATTTGTTCAAACTACTCTTTCATCAACTTTTTAGAAGTTTGTTTTGACCAAGTTTTGGAATGTTGGAAGATAACTCTTTTACTAGCTTTCCAATTAAAATGAAGATGAAAATGTGGTGGTGGTGAGTGTAAAAATAATATGAAGAGTGTTGGTCACATTCAAAGTGACCTCATATAATTTGGACGTGAAGAAATGAAATTTTAGGCAAGATTGGAGGGGAAACAAATTTTTTGAAGAAGTAGATCGCAAAGGAGGTGAAACTTGGAGACTTTTTATCTCCTATTTCAATTCATTGACAAAAATTATTTTATTTGTTGTTCTGCTAACTTTTGCAAACCATTCTTTACTAATTTTAAAGGAATAAATTTTTTGTTTAAATGACGATTGTATTTAGAGAAACTCCCTTCGGGTTCTGTTTTGGTTCGTTGTGGGGTAGATTTACTTCTTATTTGTGGTTGTTGTGGGCGCTTAGGAGAGGATCTACCTCATATTTTTTGGCTCTCTAAAGTGGCTAAAGAAGCTTTTGCTCATTTGTGGTGCAGTACTTTAGGAAAGACAATCTGTGTTCTTATGGAGATTCATGATCAAGTGAGATGGAATGGTTTCAAAGAAATGGTCATTTTTTTATGCAATCTTTGGAACAGGCAATTTGTGCAATAGTGGAGTGGGCATGAGTACCTTCGAGCGTATAAAGAGGCTTAATTCACTCTTTAGGATCGTTTGGGAGTTCAAGTTTTTGGTTCAAGACACACAAACTCCAGTGATATGGATCCTCCCAACTGCTAGTTTTATAAACTCAATGTTAATGCAGGTTTCATTCCAAAAACAAATGAAGCCACAGCGAGATTATGATTATCATTCGAGATATTGAAGGGAGGGTCCCATGCTTTCTACGTTCAAAAGTTTAGATCCTCCTCCTCATTTGGGCTTGGTTGAGGGATTTGCAATCCATGTTGGGATCTCCGTAGCTCTTGAAATGGGTTCTCGATCTTTGATTGTGGAAACAAATTTGTTGTGGGTTCATGATTTGTTATCTTATGAGGTGGAAGGCATTTCTTTCCGTGTACATTTCTTTTCTCTCCTCATTCTGAAAACAGAGCTGCTCATTCACTAACCCAATTAGCTTTGGCAATTTGTGTGGATCATCTATGATGTTTTAGCAGATTCTTTATTTATTATTTGCTCTTTAATTAAGGCTTTTCATAATGAATGAGTTTGTTGGTTTTGATCTTATAATGATTTTTTCTCCATAATCTATAATGTATTCCTAAACATATTTCAATTCTCTCTTGACTTGAAACCATTTTGATGGCAAATACATTTATATGTCAGTTAAACTACCTCTACTGCTTGGATTACTATTTCATGAGTTGCCACATCCTGTTATATTTTCATCCTAATTTTGAGTGAAAACGTTTGACAAAAGGACGTTTCATAATTTAACAAAAAAAAACGTATTACATATCATGATATCAAAAACTTGAAACGAAGAAAAACCATAACAAAAAGAATGCATGACAGAATCTCTCTTTCGAAGAAGAAGACTACAGGTTAAAAGCCATTTCGTAAATCTCTACACGCGAGGACGAGTATTCTCCGGAGTAGAGATACCGGCGGTAACTTTAGCGACATCAAGGGCGGAAGCTTCCGGCTTCTTTTTGGAGTAGAGGACAAAGTAACCTAGCGTAGCGGCGATGGCAAAACCGCCGATCGCCATTCTCATCGGACAAACAGGAAGTTTCTTGCGCTGGTGAAGAACCTCGGTGCTGTGCTGAGCCGGAGATGGGCCCTTCATTCCGTCAGCGGCGGCATTTACTTGCTGTGATCCTGGCATTGCCGATGCTCTGTTCTTCCTCTGGTTTTCGATTTTTTTTTTTTTTTTTCTGTGGTGATTTGAAATTAGAGTAAAGAGAGGAAGAAAAAAGGAATTGCTGATGGACAAGTGGAGAAGAAAACGGGGAGATGTGGAATTTGGATTGAACAAGTGGCAGTTCTTTGCAGATTATGGAAGTTCAAAATACCTTCAAATCAGCCATCGGACTCGCTCTGCTTCTTTTCTTTGATTTTCTTATTTCAATTTGCATGTTTTATAAGAAAAATTTAAAAGGTCCCCTTCATAATATTTCAAAAAAGAAAAAAAATAGTTAAAAACCAATATCTTTTGAGTTATAACAAGAACTTTATGACATCAAATGTATCAAATGTAGCACATGCGAACTACAGTTTATCTATATTCATCTGGACATGTTTAAGAGTAATTTTGAAATGGTTAAAATAATTTTTATTGTATTTGAAATCATTTTAGTCCTTTTAACAAAAGTGATACTTTTTGAGTATGTTAGTGCAATGAGATGAACAAAATAAATGGCAATCACAAGGCTCGTCATTTAAAATATGTTTGGGGAATAGTTTTAGTAAGTTGAAGAACTTGAAATTAGGCAGTTTAAATTGTTTACAAGAATTATATTATAGAAATTTAAATGTCAGTTGTGTTTACCATGTGGTCATACAAGTTTTGTAAGCATGAGTTTTTATTATTAACAACTAAACTCACATATAAAATGTTCAACTTCTTAACTTACCAACTATATACACTTTTTTCTTTTGAAAAATATATCGGGCGGGAGAATTGAACCTTTGATCTCAAAATCGGCAGTATAAAATTTATGCTAGTTGAATTATGGCTATTTTGGTTCAACGTACTTATGCTTAAACATTGAAAATAGGTAAATTTTGGGAAATGGTCTATCATTTAGTTTGAAAGCTTGAATTCATGAAACAAGCACTCATCCATTGAGACAAGGAAAATTGTTAGAAATAGCACAAAAGAAGTTTTCATCTTTCATAGATTGTACTCTTTTTGGTCAATTGTTTTAATAGGTGAGATAGACACCTAAACCAAAACAAAACTTTTAAGAGTGGTACATTCTGCGTTTAGTGAAAATCCTAGTCGTTGTCTTGGCTGAGATTCTACTTAGAAAGCAAAAACAAGTAGGTGATTCGAATGCACTATTAAAAGAAATTCAAGTTTAATTTTGGTCTTGGTATCAATCCTGGCCAAGATGCACTGAGACGAGTCATTTAAATAACAAAAAATTGTGAATATAAATATATATTTGGAGCTATTTCTCAACATTTCCTACTTAGAGAGACTTCCAAATTCCAATTGAGATCAATCATCTTTTTCGTGTTTCTTTAACTTAATATTACAAATGGAAGGAACTACCGTCTAGAGCCAAAACCTAACATATATCTCCATTTACTTATCTTAGTTTTAATATCTAATCTATTTTTATTCTATTTTGACAGTATACACTAATAGTTTAGTGGTTAACCACTTAACAAGAAGGAAACAAGTCAAACCACCATTTCAGCCTCTTTAATGTCCAAGGGAATCCCCACGTCCATTCGCATGGTTGATTTGTACTGATCTGGGATAGCAGCCCCGGCTTGAATGCATATTTCAACTATAGCAGGCGCCTGTCCATAAAAGTTTCTTAGCTCCCTCTGCAATGGAGGTCCATTTACATCTGGAACGTGCCACACATATCTAGGCGGTATCAGGTCATCGAGCACGGCCCTTTGCCAACCATGTTGCCCGTTTCGTTGTTGGTGCTTGAAAGCTCCACAGTTCTGTGCCTTGTGCCCACTGCCACCAATATGTACCTCTGGACAATACCCACATACTCTCACTGGATACATCTTCATCAATCTTTTGGCTCCTTGCCTCATCTGCTCCCATGCTTGAATCGTTTGGTCAGCAAGCCAAGCTATATCTTCTTCGTCGCTTGGGGCAACAGCATCGGAATCTGATATTTCTGTTAACAGAGGTTTTAGAGGTACTTCTGGTTGAGGGTCTGGTAATTCACTTTCATCTGCGTCAATGAATTCGCTTTTTGAGATGCGGATGATTGGTTTTCTTCTTCTCTTTGCAGGATATTCAGGAAGATCAACACCCGCTTGAATGCAAAGCTCGACTACTGCAGGAATTCGTGGAATTGAGTACCTTTCCTGATGAGAAATACGTCTGCCGAGGCGGTCGTAGAGGTGGTATGCTTCTACTGGCAGGAATATGTCTTCAAGAGTTGCCTTTGTCCACTCATGAAGCCCCTTCCGGAAGTTAGCATTTTGCCCTCTGCATGACTTGAATGGATGTCCAACAGGTCCCACATGGATTTCATTGCAAAACCTGCATAACTTTCATCACATTTAGACAAAGTTGTGAAGATCTGTTTAAGGAAGAATGTTGCAGGATATCTCCCATCAAACAATCACGACTCTTAAATTATACTGACGATTAAGACAGTCGGAACATATAAGTGGCAGTTAGATGAGGGAGATGATTAATGGTGCTTCATATCATATCTATTCTCAACCAAAGAATATGAGAATTTATCACCCACGAATCCTGGTTAAGTTATTTGGATCACAAACAACTGCATAAAGTAAGACCACCTATCAAAAAATGCTGAAGTTACTTACAGCGTAATGACATTTAACAACCATCTTATGTTTCAGATTAGTATAATGCAGTAATAAACAACAGGTGATAGATTAAAAGAAATTCCAGAAAATGAACTGGGACAACATGATCATGTTTGATAGTTCAAGTTAACGTAGTGAGAAGATTCTTTCTTATCACTAGCCATGAAGTATAATGCAGTAATAAACTTGAAACGTGCCATGAAGTAACTTCAAGATGTTTCTTATCACTAGCCAAGGACTTAAATGGAGACTAAAAAAGAGAATTACCCGCAAGCATGAACAGATACCACCTTCAAGAGCTTCTTGAGATTGTTGATCAAGGTAATTCTTCCATTGAATACATTGTAGGCAATTGGTATCATGCTCTTAACTAACAACCCGTTCTTTGGAGGTGGTACCGGTGTTCTCGGTTGGCCTTTACTCTTTTTCATCCTCTCCCTGGCTACTCGTCTCAATTCCACAATGGGAACTGGAAATGGCTTCTTCTCCTTCTTGGAATAGTACCGGGGAAAATCAGCATTTTGAGGATGATCACATCTTACAACACATGAATATGAATAAGGAATCTTCCATGATGATATCTTAGATTTGGATAGGGCTTTGAAGTCGAAATTATTAATATGCTGCAATACAATAAAAAAATTCAAGAGCTAAAGAAAATAAGGTAAGGCACAGAAGTTTAGAGCAAAAAAGGAAAACTTAAGAAATTATTCATACCTGCAAAGAATCCAGCAAACTGAGACCAGGGCATGTACTTGGTGTAAAAAATTCAGATTTTTTCTGAAAGGAAATTCTCCGGGACTCCAAACTCAAAGGAAATGCAATCCTTTTAGCAGAACAAAATGAAATAGTGCTAATAAAGTAGTAGTTACAAGAACTACAATCCATCCTGAAATCAGAAAAACTTGCTTTTACAAAGTAATCAAAAGAAGGGATGCTGAGAATTATTTGTACCTATCCTGTAAAACTATAAGATTTACAAATACGTATAATGAGAAAAAAGAATTGAATGTTAGAAGGGATAGAAAGATGAGCGAAACTGAGAAAATGCCAATACAAGGGCACGCAATGCGGGATTAATGGGCTTTCTGGAAGATCTTATAGAGCGAATTCAAGAGCTATATTCGAATATATTAAACTATTAATCATTCAAAACAAAGGGAGTCCGAAAGTAGGATAGATTTTAAAGCATACCCTAAACCCAACATTAATGCATTCACATCATGAAGCAACTGGGTGCTCAAAAAGATCATGGAAAAGCAATAAAATTAAATGAATTATACAAATTATGTGCAACTAATCGAAGTGATGACAGTTAAAATTAAAAACCCACAAAGCTAATATTATCAAACACATGGTGGGCATTGGCAGAAAACAAAAAGTTAACTACTCCTTAGTAACCAGCTTCAACTGGAAATCAATACAAATGTAAATTGGTAGTAAACCTCTGGAATCGAAACGTATAATGAGAATCCAGTACGGAGAATTCATACTCCAGAAAGAATAAGCGTTGGCAAAAGGGGAAGAGGAAATGGAATGGAAAGACGAGAAGAAGGAAACTGTGAACTTACAGGAAAATCGATGGATTTGCTGAGAATTGTAGTGAAACAGAATGAGGAAGCTTTGATTTTTGGTTAAGGATAGTTATCTAGTGACAGTAAACAGAAGAATGAGACAAGGAATTTCATGGCTTTGGGAGGATTTTCAACGAAATGACGACAAATGTTTGCTTCTCTCCTTTCAGTCGTCAGATTGATGAATTTTCTCTCTTTTTCCAAATAATAAATAAATGGAAATGGAAATTGGAAGGGGACCAATCGTTCTTGCTAAATTGGGCCTTAGAAGGACGGCCCAGCCCTTGAATGGGCCGAGCCGACATGGACTCATCGTTGATAAATTAAAAAAAAAAAGAATTAAAATTTTGGGGACTATCTACATAAATATACTTGTCAATAATATAATTTAAAATATTATGGCTATTTTCTTAAGAGAAATATATAGTTGTATGGGTCTATCTAATGAAAAAATTGTTCAATACGAAAAGGAAAACAAATATTAATTTTTAACCTACTGAGCATGGTCTAATTTCTTTTCTTAAATGGTTTGTAATATATTTTAATTAGAGATGAATTGGTTTGTTTTTTTTAGTAATAATGATGAATTGGTTTGTTTTTTTTAGTAATAATGACATGTATATTAAAGGGGGAAAAGCCCACCAAAGAACCAACCAACTACTTTTAGCATTCAATACCATACACAACGACTTGAAAAAAAATGAGAATAACAAAGTGCATCAGACACTTTTAATTGAAAAAGAGTGGCTTTGCTCATCCAATCCAATACAACAAACACCCTACGTTCATCCGTCAACAGATGTTCAGTGAGCCAAAGAATTTGTCACAGACAGTAAACTAACTATTAAATATAGATACATAAATAAATATATTGAATAAATTTGACACTACATCCTTGTAATTTCTTTTTTACTATTATTATTCTTTTTTACATTGTTAATGAGGATAGAAAATTTGAACCTAAATATCTAACTATTTGAGTCAAATTTGAGTATTGCTATCATTCTGTGGAAAAATGAAGAAGAGGAAAAGAAAAGGGCAGACCAAAAACAATATTAAAATGGATTTTCCTCCAAAGAATAAGATTGTATTTGTAATAAAAACGTTGTTTGTTGGTCCTTAAAAGATAATTAGTTAAGAATGTCAGATCCGAGCTGTCATTTGAAATCTGACATCAGCTTTTTATTATTGAAATAGAAAATGCGGACCGCCAATCTTTTTTGGCCCCTACTTTTCAGTCAAATGGGTCCCTATGTCTTCATTTTGACTAAACTTCTTAATTTAGTTTTATTCAAACCTTAACCTAACCCCACATAATAAACAGCCTAAAGTTACTATAATTTAACCATGTTTAAAAATGTCTTTTTGTCCTACCTCCATTAAATTAATTGATTACACATGTCCTGTATCTCCCATTTAGGCTAAAATTATAAAAATTATTCATGCAGTTCTCCTTTCTTTTTACATGCAATTAAATATTACCAAAGTTTAAATAAGACACATAGTCTAAAATAAGGTGGTTGTTAATTAATTTAACAAACTATTTATATGTTGATAAATTGCTTAATGATAAATTATTTGTTGAATCAAACAATTTTTTATATATATATATATATATGAGTGTTTGGATAAGTTAATGTACACCTCGCTAATTTTACATGATTTTAGTAGTGTCTTTTGCAGATAGAGAAAAATGAGGAAGCAATAGAGATGAGTGTTTACATAAATGAGCATAACATGAAAAACATTTGAACAAAAAGAAAATTTTGGAGAAAGTCATGAAAAAGAGTAGAGATTAGGACAAAGTAAGACAATTAGCTTTCAGGATAAAGTGGAAACAAAGAAGGAAACAACGGTGGGTCATTTTTTAATGTTTTTAAACATTCAAGGGTATCAATTAAATTTTTTAAAGTTTAGAAATATTTTTTTTTTATAGAAACCTCAAAATACCGGTATTCTCTATCATTTAGCCTCTTATTTATCTATTTAAATACAAATAAAAGAGAAATTACTTGAGACTATTAGAATGCAACTTGCAACTTAAATTGTTAGATATGTATGAGAGAAAATATTGTAAAGGTATCTCAAATTTGTATGTAGTAGTCAAAAGAGATTGCAAATTTTCAAATCTACATCAAATGATTATTAAAAGAAACCTCTCAACTTAGGTGAAGGTACAAACCAAAACAAACACAACATACCAGAGTTAGAGTTCACAATCAAAGCAAAGAAGCAAAATAAAGAACAAGCTTGCATCTCAAGCTAGAAAAAACCATCACATTCACAGCACAAGAAATTATCTAAAGTACTTTGACAAGTCAAAGGAGTTTTTGAGGTTAACTAAAAGTTTAGACTCATTAGTCACATAGCATCAATCAGCCACCAAAAGGGAGATGTTATCATGAGATCACAACACCAAAGGAACTAACATCTTAGACATCACCATATCAGCCATAGGACTAGACCCAAGAACGCCACCCCCACCATAGAAGAACCTTAGCCGTAACAATAATTACCCTCTTAGATAACGGGGCAACAACCTCACAACTTGGCCCTTCACCAACAACAGCGAGGGGTACTAAAGAGGAGTATTCCGTCAGACCCTCTACTCCACGCTTATCAACGTAATGACCAAAACTAGCACACTAAACGCACTTGTGTGATCTCCAAGTATAATTTTCATGGCTATCAAAATCTTTTTCCACAACTAAATTGTAACCAAACAGAGAAGACCATCTTTAAAAATTTTGTACCTCAAACATTCTTTGAAATTAGCATGGGTGAAAATTCGAAGTTTTAACATTTAAAAGAGATTGCTAATATTTTTAATTAATTAATCATGTACACATACCCAACTTGTTATGTGTGTTTATATATGTTTGGCAATTTCACTTATTACCATAAAATATATGTGTGCCTAATTTAAGCACATCAAATAATCAAATTTTATGTTTGCTTCAATCATAGATATTGAGATTTAAATATATAAATTTTATTGTGATATATAATTGAATTTTGTTAGGTTGGCAAATATTTTTGTTATTTTTTTATATTTAAAAAAAAATCTTAGAATAATTGATATATGTAATTGGGTATATAAGATAATTAATTTATTGAAGTTAAATGCCTGTTTATTTGTCATTTTGCATATAGAAACTAAAATTAAATAATTATTTAAATGAATATATGTGATCTATTATTGCAGTCATAAATCAGATTTAATATTATTTAATATAGTGTATATTAATTAATTATTTGAACACTTAGAATAAAGATGAATGAATATTTGTTTATTAAATCATGAATTAAACTTAAATTGATTACTAAAAATAATTAAGTTGAAATTAATTAGAATATTAATAATTTATAAAATTTTATTTTAAATAGTTAAGATAAAAAGAATTATTAATTATAATTTATAGTGATATCAATTGATATTAATTAATTGATTAAGTTATATTTTTATAGTTATATCTCCCAAAAGATAAAAATTTCACTTGTATGGAGGATATTAGAAAAATTATATCACATGGATTTCAAAATCTTGTATTTCCATGCATCCTCTTTTACCTGCCCCATACAGAATGATGAGTTAGAATGATGAGTTTTCTCTTTTCCCTCCCTTCATTTACTTTTTATTTTGAATATATTTACTTAATTAAAGCTAATAGATATTAATTTACCAAAATCTATACAATTAATTATTTAACTAACTCAATAATACTTCATTAAAATATATATTTAGTTTAATTCTACAAATCAAAACTCATTGAAATGGATGTCAACATTTATTTTACTGAATTTGTTGACTAATTAGTAATTAATATTAAGATTAGTTAAATCAAATTAGTACAAAAATTCATTTTGCATATCATAAAATTAATCACTTTTTTAGAAAAACCAAAATTAATCACTTATTGATTATTTACAATCTGTTAATTATGTTAATTATTTATTGTGATTAATTTTTATTACTTCATTCATCTTTAAAATATTTTTTTAAGTATATCTTTATTAACATAACATATTTTTCTCTCTTTTTTCACTTTTTTTTTTATCATATATTGTGTATTGAAATATGTTTTATTATATTAATTAATTAAACTTAATTTATATTTAATGATACTAACTTAATTAATTAAGAATAATTAAGTATTAAAGTATAAGTAATATGAAATTCATTAAATATATTAATCGATATTCTAATTATAAATTATTTATTTTTCAAATATTTATAATCAAATTTATTATTTGATTCTTAATTAATTAATCAGTATCAATACATTGCATGGTATTTATTATTTGATTAATTAATATATTAACATTATATAAGATTCTCATACTTAATTCTAGAAATTAAATACAACCTAATTTTTTTTATTAAAATATTATTTTGGTTCTCATACTTGAAATTTATTTAATTTTAGTCTCTATTTTTTCAATTGTTCAATTATAGTCTTCATATTTCCAATAAATCTTAAATTTAGTTCCTCAAAGTTATTTTTTTTCCAAAATTTATAAAATAATAGTAATATATTTTTATGAAAAGTTCAAATTATAAGAACCAAAATGGTATTTTAACCTAACTTTTTAAATAAAATTCTATAGCACTTTCTGAGTACAACCAAACACAGTCATTTTTATTTTCAAACATCGTATTTTCAGGTATCCATTTGTAAAACTTCAAATCAAACGAACCGTTAACAACACTGTTGAAATGAAACTTTCAAATCTTTGATAAATAAGGTCATGTTTGGTAATCATTTTGTTTTTGAAAATTAAACGTATTTTTTATCTATTTCTTACATTGATTTGCATCTACCTTAAGTATAATAGTCGAATTCTTTGCCAAATTTTAAAAATAAAAATTACTTTTTTTTAGTTTTCAATTTAAATTTAAAACAACAGGTGAAAGCTTAAGAAATGAAAATCAATATGTCTTGGAAAAAAAAATGAAAATCATATTTAAGCGTAAAGAAATTAAGCTAATGGGTTGGCTAAAGCCAAGCACGGCGCCGTAGCCTTTGGGAAAATCAACAATTTAATGATAAAATAAAACAATAAATTCACGGTATTTACTTGACTGTATTTTAGTTTTTTGTCATTAAGAAAAAGAAAAAAGAAAAAGAAAAAAAAAAGGTAATGTGGACATTTATGAAACTCTGACTTTTAAAAAGGTAGCGGAAAAAATAAACAAAATAATAATTATTATTAAAAAAAAGAAAAAAAAACAAAAAAACAAAAGAAATGTAATGGTGGAATCATAGATTGACAGTGGAAAAAAAAAAAAAAAAAAGGTTCTATAAAAAGAAATAAGATGATACATTATTTGACTAATTTGGAATGGGGAACATTCAATTTCAACGGTGCCATTTTAAACAATGTTCAANTATTTAATGATACTAACTTAATTAATTAAGAATAATTAAGTATTAAAGTATAAGTAATATGAAATTCATTAAATATATTAATCGATATTCTAATTATAAATTATTTATTTTTCAAATATTTATAATCAAATTTATTATTTGATTCTTAATTAATTAATCAGTATCAATACATTGCATGGTATTTATTATTTGATTAATTAATATATTAACATTATATAAGATTCTCATACTTAATTCTAGAAATTAAATACAACCTAATTTTTTTTATTAAAATATTATTTTGGTTCTCATACTTGAAATTTATTTAATTTTAGTCTCTATTTTTTCAATTGTTCAATTATAGTCTTCATATTTCCAATAAATCTTAAATTTAGTTCCTCAAAGTTATTTTTTTTCCAAAATTTATAAAATAATAGTAATATATTTTTATGAAAAGTTCAAATTATAAGAACCAAAATGGTATTTTAACCTAACTTTTTAAATAAAATTCTATAGCACTTTCTGAGTACAACCAAACACAGTCATTTTTATTTTCAAACATCGTATTTTCAGGTATCCATTTGTAAAACTTCAAATCAAACGAACCGTTAACAACACTGTTGAAATGAAACTTTCAAATCTTTGATAAATAAGGTCATGTTTGGTAATCATTTTGTTTTTGAAAATTAAACGTATTTTTTATCTATTTCTTACATTGATTTGCATCTACCTTAAGTATAATAGTCGAATTCTTTGCCAAATTTTAAAAATAAAAATTACTTTTTTTTAGTTTTCAATTTAAATTTAAAACAACAGGTGAAAGCTTAAGAAATGAAAATCAATATGTCTTGGAAAAAAAAATGAAAATCATATTTAAGCGTAAAGAAATTAAGCTAATGGGTTGGCTAAAGCCAAGCACGGCGCCGTAGCCTTTGGGAAAATCAACAATTTAATGATAAAATAAAACAATAAATTCACGGTATTTACTTGACTGTATTTTAGTTTTTTGTCATTAAGAAAAAGAAAAAAGAAAAAGAAAAAAAAAAGGTAATGTGGACATTTATGAAACTCTGACTTTTAAAAAGGTAGCGGAAAAAATAAACAAAATAATAATTATTATTAAAAAAAAGAAAAAAAAACAAAAAAACAAAAGAAATGTAATGGTGGAATCATAGATTGACAGTGGAAAAAAAAAAAAAAAAAAGGTTCTATAAAAAGAAATAAGATGATACATTATTTGACTAATTTGGAATGGGGAACATTCAATTTCAACGGTGCCATTTTAAACAATGTTCAATGAACACTAAAAAGTTTTATATTTTTTTCTCCTTTTTCCTTATAACAAGAAATAAGATTTATTAAAAAAAGTAACAAAGCATCGAAAAGAGTATATTCAATTTTAAAGTTTAAATATATTTGCCTATATATAAAATGAGATATAAAATGAGTTATAAGTAAAGAATCTTTATATCCTGATTTTGTCCTTATAATTTCTCATCATTTGTATTTCGTTATTTCTCACAATTATTCAAGTTGAGGTAGTTGCATGGAAGTAGTATATTTTTCTAGATACGAAGGTGATCTAAACAATAAATATGAAACACCACGATCTAAAAGTAGAAACATGTTTAAACAAGCTGTCATGTCATTCCTTAGTTACAATTATTCGGAGTTGAAATAATATGTCTTTTCATGTATGAATGTGACGTAGTAGACCATAGATATGAAAAATCACGATCTAACATGGAGGTAGTTTGAACAGACAATCATATACTTTAGCATTTTACAACTATTCAAATCAAAGTGGTGTATCTCATGTATAGATATGATTCTTTTTTCTTAGTTACAGTATGGGTGTGATTTAAACTATAGATATAAAAACCATGAATATCTAATTGTGTAGAGATATGTTCGAATGGACAATCATGAATTTTTGCCTTTTAAATCTCATAAATTTCTGTTTTGTTTTTCCTATTCAAATAGTCACAACTATTTGGTATATTTACTCAAAAAAAGAAACCAAAGTATTTGGTATATTAATTATTATATTTTTAAACTTTTTTTTCTCTATATACTTTTAATGTATAAATTTCATGTGTTATGAACTAGCATATAAAAAAGATGTTTACTATAGTTTCAAATCGTGCATAATTCATATTTAATATTGAAAATGTTAAAACATTAATATAATATAATTTAATTGATTTGCTATAAAAAAAAATTAATTAATTAAAACATGACGATTTTGAAAAAAAAAAAAATTAAAAGGTCACATGTTTGAGTTTAAAAAACTTGTTCTTTTTACTAACAACAATTTCTACTCGACCCAGTATTATTTTTGCAAAAGGAAAATGTAATTAAATATTTCCCATGAAAGTGGTAAGTGCTTTATGAATACTTCAAATTGCATTTTTAATTATTTTTTAAAGTTTTCAAAATCGTACCGTCTTACCTAATTCAAGCACCATAAATTCTTTTTTTTTTTTTTAAAAAAAAAAGAAAATCTAAATTGATATAAAACAAAGAACAACATAAGAACTAAGAACAAAGAGAAACAATTAGAGAAAGAAATGTAGAGAAAAGAAATTATAGAGAATTAATATTATGTAATGTGTATTATAAAGCAACATATAAAATTATTTATAGGACTTGATAGAGTATATTTTACAAGATGTAATTCAAAATTGTAACTCATTGTAAGAGGTTATGAATTTGTGTAACTTAATGGTAAGTTTGACATCTACTAATTAAAGATTACATTTATAATATAAATTAACTGCAAATACTTTTCTATCTTTTAAGAAGTATTATAAAGTAAATATAACTCTCTTATGTTAAAAAGGTGAAATCACAAACTTTAATGAGACAAAAACAAAAACAAAATTTCTTACCATAGTATTCATTTTTTTTTTTTAATTAAACATGTTTTCTTTTTTCTTTTTTCTTTTTTCTTTTTTATTTTTTATAGCGGTTGCATTTTTTAAAAATAAAAAAGTTGATTTTTTAGCCAAATTCTAATTTTCAGAAAACAAGCTTTTTTAAAACTATATATTTTTTAAATTTTCAAGACTAAGCTTGAATTTTTAAGACATTGGTAACAAGTAAATAATAAAACAAAAAATTTAGAAATAATAAAATAATTTTAATTTTTAAAAATTTAAAACCAAAGATTTGGACCACCTTTGATAACCATTTAGTTTTTAGTTTTTAGTTTTAGTTTTTGAAAATTAAGTCTATAGATACTACTTTCACATTCAAATTTCTTTATTTGTTATCTACTTTTTACCAATGGTTTAAAAAATCAAGCTAAAATTTGAAAACCAAAAAAATATATATTTTTTAAAAAAATGTTTTTGTTTTTTGAATTTGGTTAAGAGTTCAACCATTGTACTTAAGAAATATGTAAATCATCGTAAGAAATATGGAGAAAATAGGCTTAATTTTCATAAACTAAAAAAAAAAAAAATGGTTACCTAACGAAGTCAGTTACCCAACGAGCCATGGTTTTCTAGTTTCCAGAACTTTATTTGATTTCTTAAAACTATTTTTGAAAATATTAATAGAATTAGAAAGTGAATAATTGAACATATAAAAAAAATTATGGGTGAAAAAGAGAAATTATTTTAAATGACAAAACTATTAAAAAATTATTTTCAAATAGTAACAAAATATAATAGTCTATCAGCGATAGATCGTGATAGACTATTATCTGTATCTATCATAAAACAGATAGACATAAATAGTAGTCTATCGCGATTTATCGCAGATAAAGAATGAAATTTTATTATATTTGTAAATGTTTTTTATTCATTTTTCTATATTTAAAAACAACCCTAAAAAATATGCCTTGATTTTCAAAAATCAAGCCTAAAACTCAATACTATTGCAATTCTAAAAATGGGTAGAAGCATTAGAAGGAAGATCTTAAAATTTTTTACATACTCAAATTTACATTCAACTCCAAGTCCGAGTCCTGCGATTTGGTTTTGATTTAGTTCTAAATTTTTAAAATGTTACAATTTTACTTTTGAAATTTGAGTTTTATTTCAATTTAGTCACTAAATTTTAGTATTTGTACTTTTAACCTTGATTTAACTGAATATTCACTTTTCATCTTTAATATTAATGTTTATTAATTAATTTAAAGACATTAAAAGAATTATAATAAATTAAGCTTCAATATTTTTCATAATATTAAAATTTAAATTTAAATTGTACTTTATAATTATTTTAAATAGTTAATAAATATGTCAACCATGAAAAATAAATATTTAATGAAAAATCAAAATTAAAAATATAAATCTTAAATTTTAGGGACCAAAATAAAACAAAACTTAGATCTCAATGACAAATTTATAACAATTTAAACACACGAATTAAATTGAAATCAAACTCGAAACTTAAAAAGTAAAGGATAAAATTTTAAAATTTAGAGACTATATAGAAATTAGACGAAAATCTAGAGGTAGAAAAATTAATTTTCCTTTCTAAAATTGTACAGACCTTAATTATAATTTATAAGAATATTTGTAGCAAATGCACGCTTGGATGCACGTGGGATATGTATAGAATAATAAAGAGTAAGACTTAAAAGGAAGCAATGCCATTATGACTTCCTTTGACTTTTCACCTTCCTCTTTTTCCTCCAACGAGATCCATCTAGAACAACCCATTTTCAATATAATTTATTCAATAATTTTTTTAAAAAAATTTCAACCTACAATTTCAAAAAAGATTTATATATATATATATATATTAAATTTTTATCGACATATTGACATTTCTATTCATATTCAATATTTTTATATATTCAACAACATTTTTATTACATCGTAAAAAAATTTAAAAACATAAATAATAAGTAATAAAATGTTAACTAATGTAAATATAATATAATAAAATTGTTAACTTGTTTACTTTTGTCTCAAATCGTCCCAATTAAAAATATTTTAAGCTTGAGTGTATTAACTTTACTTAGTTTCCGTTTATGTATTATCTATTTTAAAAGTGAGAAAAGGTGAGGCTAAAAGTATGAAAGCTTTGAAAAAGAGTGTGTTCTTGGTCGCTAACCATCTGTATGTCAATTGAGCCTACTCACTTTGGCATGTGAATTTGGTGTTTCAGATAAATATTCCACATTATCAATGGTTAATGTATATCATTTTTTCAAAGGAATAATTAATATATTTATTTAATGGATCATAAGAGTATTAAACAAGCTGAGTTAATAGTAAATTACAAACTGTTTAACCATATTAAATTATAAATTTGGTCCTATAGTTTGAAGAAAAAATAGAATTTAGTAATTTATTTAAAAAGTTAGAATATATATAAAAGCTTATAATTATCCATATGGTTTGATAAAATTCTCATAAATAGTGTTTACCTACATACTATTTATAAAAAATGTTAAATTACAAATTTGCAATTTAACTTTAATGATAAAGGGGTTATTAAAAATAAAACATATGAAACGTTCAATAATCTAGAAGATTATTATTATTATTTAAACATTTTAAGGTATAAGAGAGAAATTGACACAAGCGACAATTTTTTATATATTAAATTTACAATTTTTTTTTTAATAATATATAATAGGAGAGATTCGAATTTTTGACTGACAAAATTTATTAATCCAAATAACTTTTATGGCCCTTATTTTGTATGACTTTCTTACTTTATCCGTGACTTGTAATCAAAGTTCACGAAGTCTACAAATTAAAATAAAAGTTAGTATAAAGTATAGCATAATAATAATAATTTAAGTTTGAAGTGCATTTTTTTATGGAAGAAAACGATAGCAATTTGAATTTGTGATCTAATCACTTTAAAAGGATACATATCGGATGGTCAAAATATTTCTAAATATTAAGAGGAGAGAGAGAGATCTGATCAAATTAGTCATATTATTAAATAATATATTCATATATCCCATTGAACTAATTAGCTATTTCTTTAAATAAAAACATAGGCTTACCTTTAGGAAAAGAAAATCACCTATTTAGATAGATAGGATTGAATATTAATCCAATATAATGAGACCATGCAAAATTAATAAATAATAATAAGTGACATTATCTAATAATGACAAAACAATTGAGCATAATAAAGTTGGCTCTTGACTTAAACTACTCTCACTTTGTACATTTAATTGCTATATTTTAACTGTATATCTTAAAAACAAACGAAAATACATCAAAATTAAAGTGATCATTAAAATTTAATATTAAATATTAGAGTTATTTTCAAATATAGCAAAATGAGTCAAATTATTTATGAAGATAAAAAAAATTTCAATGATAGAAATTTTAGCGATAGACCACGATAGTTTTCTATTGCTGAAATTTTTTTATATTTATAAATAATTTAATATTTTTCTCATTTATAATAATTTTTCATAATATTATGTATTTATTTGTAATTTGAATAACTTAAACCAATCTGATTCAAATATTGACTTGAATTTCATTCGTTTTATTTGTTTTAATTAAGTTAGGTCTCGATAGTACCGAAGTTATACTCTTGAAGAGAAAATTAAAGAAAAGTTAGGTTTAAAAAGCATATGAATTCAACCTAACTCATTACTCAATTAAAAGAGAAAAAAAGGGGGGGGAGGGATTCTATTGAGGGTGATTAATCAAATGGGCCATTGTCAATGGTCATATTATGTGTTTGGTGTAGAAGAAGATGAGAAAGTAGGTAAATATTGGAAAACGAAATTAGAGGTTGTGGCTAATAATATGGCCATTATTATATTCATTGTTTGTTGTACGAAGAAAAATAAGATGATAATCATTGGAGTCATTTTAAAATAATTCAATTGATATATATAAAAACTCAAACTTTGAAAATTGTATCAATTTAAACTCAAAAATTTCGTATATGTATCCATTTAAATCCCTTCCAAATTTTGTCCGACCAGTATAGGGTGAAACTTATAATTTGAGTCTAGTAAACTATTAAAATTTCATAAACCAGTCACTTTAGACCTGTCATTATAATTATTATTATCTTTAAAAACTATCTATGCATTAATTATGAAGCGTGCGTAGGCTTCTTCAAATGTCGGTTTCACGAAATGGACAATTAAAGTAAATGCTTGTACTATTCTCAAATGAAATTCTAAACAAGAATCTAAATTGATTAATTTACGAAAGTTTATCGGTTTAGTTGATATAGTTATAAATTTTACACAAGGTTTTTTTTGAAACGAAACTTAATGAAAGATGTAAAATTGATAGATTTACAAAAATTTAGAGTTTAAATTGATGCAATCCCTAAAAACTTAGGGTATAATATGAGAATCCCTATCGAAAGAAAGAAAGACGATAGTTGTTTGAAACTATAAAAAAAAAAAAAAAAAAAAAAAAAAAAAAATGGTGACGAGAATAGAGGTCAAACATAGACAGTTGCAAGCTCACAACTTAATGGCACTACCAATAGCCCTAATAAAAAGGGGTTTCCCAATCCCAATCATCTTGATGATTATAGGACCACACTCATTTGTAGAGAGTGGGTGCATTTATGACATTGTTTCTCACTTCTCTTCTTCTTAACCAACCCACATCTCATCTCATTTACCCTTTTTCTCTCCACATAATTTGGACAGAGAGAGAATTTATAATTTTGGTCCCTTCCCTTCTCAACTTGCCTCTCTAATTCCACCACTATATCTCTCTCTTTCACTCCACCATTTCATTAATTCACCACTCATCAAACACTTCTCCTCTTTTCTCTCTTTTTTCTCAAAAATTCATGCATTACTTACTTTTGAGGGCTGCAATGCTCCCCTTTCTCTTCATTCTCATAGCTCTTACCGCCACCGCTATTTCCCAACGACAACTCTACGACACCGACCGAATCATGTCCCTCCCTGGACAACCATCAGTGTCATTCTCCCAGTATTCTGGCTATGTCACAGTCAACCAACAACAGGGCAGAGCTCTCTTCTATTGGTTGACCGAAGCTACGTCTCTTCCAGAGAAAAAGCCTCTTGTCCTATGGCTAAATGGAGGTAATTGGACTAATTTCCATATCTTTTCTTAATCTACATTTCAAATATACCAAAAGGCTTTCATTAATGATTATTATATTTTATGGAAATGGCCATGTACATAAATAATAATAATAATAATAATAATAAACAACTCTCACACCATTCACCAACCTATCTGACTAATGAATCAAAATGCAGCCAAATAATTAATTAAAATAATAGCCTTTATGAATGTAGATTGTGAATTTTATATATACACATAAATAAATAAACAAGTCAGAGAGAGGTAGAAAAGTAAAAAAAAAATATATATATATATATATAAATAATAATAATAAATAAATAAATAAATAAATAAAGAAGACCTATCTCTCTAGCTATTCACCTTATCTGAATTTGCACGTCTTGTTAAATTAACCATAGCCAAAGGCGCTTTTTAGCAAAAAAGCCCTTGAGTTTGCTAAAGTGCGCCGTACTTTTTTTTTTTTTTTTTTTTTTTTTTTGGTGTGGAAGGAATTGTGTTATTATGCAGCATGCGTAGAGAGAAGTGGGAGTGTAAATTTGGGTAGGCCACTTGGGTTTGTTTGCTTTTTTTTTTTTTTTTAGGAAAATTTTGTTTTGTTTTTTTATTGTGAGAATTGGAATTTTAATATTGGTTTTGATGGTTTGGGAAAGGAAAAAGGTAGCTTTTTAAAAACATCACACTCATACCAAAAAGCACAAAATCAGCACTTCTTTTTGTTTTGTTTACTTACTCTCTGTCTCTCTGTTTTCCCTCTTTTGTTTCTTTTCCTAAATATAATATGCTTCTTTCTTATTCTCTCTTTGTGGTGTTCATCATGTCTCTTTTTGGGATTTTAAACCCTTTTTTCTTTTCTATGTTCCTTTTTGGAATTATACACAAAATAGTCTCTTCTTCTCNTTCAAGCGTATGTAGCACAAGAGTTATGTGTGTGTGTGTGAAGGAAGTCTGTAAGACTTTCCACTAATATAAAAGTGGAGTCAATGGCAAATATTTAGAAGTGCTTTTAGAGGAGTAAAAGTATTTTACACTATTACAAAATTTACAAAAAAAAGGAATTCCATTTCGTTACGTAACTATTTTATTTTTTGTCTTTGTTTTTGAAAATTGAGCCTACGAATATTTTATTTTTTATTTTTATTTTTGAAAATTAAATCTATAAACATTACTTTCACCTTCAAATTTATTCTTTTGTTATCTACTTTTTACGGATAGTTTAAAAAATCAAGTCAAAATTTGAAAACTAAAAGAAAATATCTTTTAAAAATTTGTTTTTGTTTTTTAAATTTGGCAAATAATTCAACTATTGTACTTAAAAGAATGCAAATCAATGTAAAAAATGAAGAGAAAATAGACTTAATTTTTAAAAATAAAATGATTATCAAACAAAAACGAAGCCTAAATATTTGTAAGAACAGATTTTTTTTTTTTTTTTTTTTTTATATACATTTCTTATATATTCATTTTTTTTTTTTTTTTTCAATTCCTCAATTAACTCAACTTAAATTTCCATAAAAAGTCCAACCTGTGTTTTTTTTTTTTTTTTTTTTTTAACTTTATTTGTAAACAGGGCCAGGCTGTTCGTCAATAGCATATGGAGCATCAGAAGAAATTGGGCCATTTAGAATCAATAAAACTGCTTCTTCTCTTTATCTCAACAAATATTCATGGAACAAAGGTCTATTACACGCACATTTCTCTCCTCTAATTTCTCTATCTTTTGAAGTTTTAATCAAAATCTCATTACAAAAAATACACCATTTCTCTCAGATGCAAATCTTCTGTTTCTGGAATCGCCTGCTGGAGTCGGATTCTCCTACACAAACACCACCTCCAACCTCGAGGACTCCGGTGACAACCGAACCGCTCAAGACGCTCTTATTTTCCTTGTCCGATGGATGTCTAGATTCCCACACTACAAGTACAGAGAGTTCTACATTTCCGGGGAGAGTTATGCTGGTAAGACCACTCACGTCAAATTTAGTCTTTTCAATACATTCTCATACATCTAAAAAAACTTAAGTCCCGTTTGATAACCATTTGATTTTTGGTTTCTAGTTTTTGAAAATTGTGTTTGTTTTCCTACCACTTCTTTACCATGGCCCATGTTTTTTAAAACTCAAGGTGCAATAAAGCACAATAGTCTTCTGGGGCACTAAAAGAAAGCATTTTTTTTGCGAGGCACACTGTATAAAATATTACATAAAGAAGAGAAAATATAGTTGAAGTGGAAAGATGAAAAAGAAAAGACCCCAAAATACCATATTTTCCATTTAAGCATAGTGAATTTGATTTTTTTAGTTAATAAAGAAGAAAAAAACCGCAATTATTACCATTTCTTAAAAATAATGAAAAAGCTCCAAGACCTGGAGTTTTGAGTCTTGGGGCTTCACAAAAGGTGTGCGCCTTATTTTGTGAGGCTTGCTTTTTCAAGGCGGGGCATCAAATCTTTATCTTGAGCTAGATGTGCATTTGAGAGGACTTTTTAAAACACTGACCATATTTTTCATCTTTTCCAACGAAACATTTGAACTATAGATAAATTATAAATAGTTATCAGACAACCTAATCTTTTCAATGTAATTTTGCTGGCTATAGGACACTACGTTCCTCAATTGGCAAAGAAGATTCTTGACTACAACAAAGCTCATTCTCAATCCTTCATCAACCTCAAAGGCTTCCTCGTAAGAACAGAAAATTGTACATGGGTTGGTTATTCATAGTATTAAAAGAAATAAGAGCCAGTGGATTTGTAACAAATTTTTGAAAATGGCAGGTGGGAAATGCAGTGACAGATACCAACTACGACGCGCTCGGAACGGTGACGTATTGGTGGAGTCATGCCATGATCTCAGACACAACATACAACTCCATCCTCAAGCACTGCAATTTCACCTCAAACAAGACTTCCCAACCGTGCGACGAAGCCGTTGGCTATGCCATGAACCATGAGTTTGGCAATGTGGATCAGTACAGTATCTATACTCCTAAATGCCCCACCGTTGTTCCGAACAACTCGGTGGCAGTGGTCGGGGCATCCACTATCAGGTTCAAAAGCTCCCTTCTTCGGCGGAGGGTGTCAGGATACGATCCATGTACTGAGAATTATGCAGAGAAGTATTATAATCTTAAAGAGGTTCAGTTGGCAATGCATGCCAATGTTACTGGAATTCCCTACAAATGGACTGCTTGCAGGTGGGTTTGTTGATAGCTTATCTGTTTCTTTGGCCAAAACTTATAACTCTTATCAGCAATAAAGTTGTGTTTTTCTTTTTTGGGTGGCAGTGATGTTCTTATTAAGAACTGGAAGGATTCCCAAGAATCTATGTTGCCTACATACAACGAGCTGATTGCAGCTGGTCTAAGGATATGGGTATTCAGGTTAGATTTGAAAAGCTCTAGTCTTTCCACATAATTGCCTGTCATTCTCTGTGTTCTTTAATCCATGTACAGTAAAATTGGAGTGTAGAGATGGTTTTACATAGTTTTACTTAAGTTCCCAAGTAAATGAAAAATAACAATTTATATCCCTAAACTTTAGGAGTTGAATCAATTTAAACCCTGAATTTTTGTAAGTATATCAATTTACATCCTCTATTATGTTACGTTTGGGAAGACCTCGTGTGAAACTTATAATTGTATCAATTAAATCCCTAAACTTTCATAAATTCATCAATTTAGACTCTTAGTCAAAATTTTCTATGAGAATCGTCCATGCATTTACTCTAATCGTTCATTTTGTAAAATGGACATTTGAAGAAGCCTACACACGTTTGAGAATCAATTTATGATTGATTTTCAAAGGTAATCATAATGAAATGTCTAAATTGATTGGCTTATGGCAATTCGGGAGTTTAATTAACTCAAATCATAAGTTTCACACGATATTGGTCGAACAAAATTTAGAAGAGGGTGTAAATTGAACAATTACGTAAGTTCAAGATTTAAATTCATACGACCCCAAAATTAATATCTGCCCCTTAAACTTCTTCAATGTGACATTTACATGTGAAAAAATAAAGTGGGGATACAGATTCAGTGGTTCCAGTGACAGCCACTAGATTTGCCCTCAGCCATCTCAACCTCCCCATTAAAACTCGCTGGTATCCATGGTACTCCAGAAGACAGGTTACATATGAAAAACTCGACATTTTTTTTGTTCTTTGTTTGAATGAAATGCTTTAATCAAATTGAATGAAATGTATTTGGCAGGTTGGTGGATGGACAGAGGTTTATGAAGGGCTAACCTTCGCCACAGTGAGAGGAGCCGGGCATGAAGTTCCACTGATCCAACCACAGAGAGCTTTGACACTTTTCAGATCGTTCCTAGCAGGGAACCATCTGCCAAGATCATGATTTACAATCTGCAAAGAAACAGACCAATGAACACACAACAAGAAACTGGTCATTTGTTTCGTTTCTAGATATTGGTCATAAATTTGCAACAATTCCAGTACATAACAGTGCTGAGATTTAGGTAACTAGAATCGTATTCATTAAAATTGGATACACCATGTCAAATGTCAATGTTATTACCCATTTCAAGTTCCAGATGAAAAGCTTGAACAAAGATTATTTTACTAACATTTGCCAGTGATTACACAAAGTAGAAGTTTTAAGCTCTTTCTTTTCAAGAAATCAAATTTCCATACACTGTCAAGTAACTTTCCCCTTAACAAACCCAAATGCCAGTGTCGATATCGCTCCTACAGAAGATTCCAATTCGAAATCTCGTTCTCATCTCATGCTTTTGATTCTTTGTTCTCATGCCACAATAAATATCACAGCTTGTCTTTTTTACATTTAGAGATAGAGAACAAGGTTTGTTCCCAAACATTTAGTTCACAAGTAAAAACTAATATGGAATTTTCTGCCAAGGTCAGATTACAATTAAGTCGTCCCACTGCCACCGTGTTCACAAAACTGATGCTCGACGGAAATAAAACGTCTACTTTAATCCCTCATTGAGGCCCTGGGGCATACCTAAGCTCTGGGCAAGATCACTCATTCTTTGCTTCATAGCCTGAGAATCAAAGGGCCAACAGTTAGTTTCTGCAAAAATAAAATTTGGTAACTAAATTATAATAGGAATAAGCTTTACCTGAACGCTCTTCTGATGTGCGTCCTGATAAGCTTCAGTAACTAGAAGGGAAAGTTTCTGCATACGAAAGTAAGATCTGAATATTTGGAATGTCTATCATTAGGCAGAATTAGAAATTTTAATGGTCATTATTTCACTATGGAAACCACCCATTCAAGAAATCTCCTAGGAAGCATAACTTTTACAATGTTACTGGTAACTATTCTTAAAATATTCAAGTATGGTAGTCAAACTTTTTTGAGCCATGTGCCAATGTAGGCGGGTCTTAGTCCTACAGCCAGCCAATTTTCCAACTCATGTGGCGTTAAGAGAGTCATAATCCCACCTGACACCAATAGAAGACACACTCCAAGCTTGGATTGAGGACAGGACAAGGGGTGCAGCATTAAGTTGTGACTTGAGGATGTAAATAGAAGTTCAATGTAAAAATGCTTATTACGAGCAATGCCATATCAAATTTTAGAGTGCACTACAGCACTATGCATACTCACTTCTGGTCCTAATTTCATTGCAGCCTCGGTAATCTCTGTACGAAGAGGTTGCTGATTCCCAGATAATGTCACCTATATTAGTCGACAGAAAAATATTAGGGCAGATATGAGGTTATATTCAAACATGATATGAACCCATTCTTTTATATCATAATTCTCATCAAATGAATAGGTGCTAGGCCTTGCATGAAACCAATTTCAAATCCATAACCTTTTGTTGTGAGCTCAATACTTCTATAGTTCTTTTCATAAATCGTGATTTTTTTCCTTTTAAAATTCCCTGAACTTTCAATGTCCGCGGGAATCAACACTGGAACTATTGGTTGATACTACAAAAATATTTTGTAACAATTAACATCTGGGGGAGATGGCCCCAAGTGATTTTAAATCCACAACAACCTGGTTGAATATAAAGAAATTGGATTCCCTTATCATCTTAAAACATGGAAGAAAGATAGGTAATCTCAAACTCTAGACCTGTTTGTCCTTCTAAGTAACACCTAAAACAAATACAATAATAATAAATACAAGGCACTACTCTAGAATCTGTACTTATTTACTAGCTACCTAAAATCAAGAGGGGACACAAATTTTACAATCTTAAGCAAAATTCTAACACACGTCACTTCTCTAACAACCTTCATGTTAGCATAGTTCTAAACAAAGTCAAGATGAACTTGGTGCAAGAGAGAAAGGCAGAACATACCTTTATTAGCTCTCCTTCACAGTAGCCATCAAACTCTGCCCTGGAAAACAGAAGCATAGAAGGAAAAGAAAAGTTCAGACAACTTCACAAAACAGAGGAAAAACATCTTCAAGTGACAATACATTTATTTAACTTGTTTGGTCTTACGCTGCAAGTTCTTTTTGTACACGCACTGCCTCTACTTGGACAACCTTTTGCGCTGTCCTCACAGTTTCATATAACTTCTGCATGTTTCCAAAGATTCCTGCCTAAAAAACGTTAGCATGTAAGTAACGATGGTCTCACACCTCACTAGCAAAGAAAAGTCACTTTCAGTCCCTCAACTCTGAGATACATTTTTGTTTGGTCACTAAATTACTGAAAATGACAATTTTAATTGAGCATGATACCAAAATTTGTACTGTTTTAAACATATTACAGATAAAAGTTCTACCTTTGAAGGCGCATCATCACTCTTCTCCTCATTATCCTTTTTCCCTCCAAATAGACCATAAACGCAAAGAGATCTATTATTTTTCTCAACTTTCCAAGGACCATAAGGTGATATCCGTGCACCAACTATATTTGACATCGAACTTAGGTTGCCTGCAAGAGGCAGCCAGAAAAGGATAAATTATACATCAATAAGTAGTATATACAATCAAATGTCACAGAAAGTGGACTTAGTCTCCAATTTCAGAATGAAAATTTGGAACTTTCTATTGTCCAAACTCCAAAGTATTATATTCAAATTTCAAATTATAAAAAACAAAAACACTAAACACCAAAACAGTCCTGCACAAATAGGGCTGTCTGGAATGGCTTCCTAAGTGCTTAAAAGTATTTTTTATTTCACTTAAAAGTCATTCAAAACCAGCCATTTTTCTTTTGATAGAACTAGCTTGTTAAAGAGTTCTAATGAAGTAGACAGGAGATTTACACAGTTCTGACATTAGCGTTATCAGATATGCAACCAGCTTCAGTCTAGGTTACAAATTAAGAATTAAACATGACTGGTTCATGTCATTCCTTCTCAATAAATGCTTTTCAGGAGGATAATCTTACAGTTAAATTAACCCTAGTGGTAGAAAGTTTTGAGGCTTATCCAAACATATTAAATAGTTTTCAAGTCAATTTCCCAGATCACTGCCTTCGTCTTTCATGTTCTTCACGCAATAATGTACACAGGACGCATGTGCCTTCAAGTTCAAATCAAGAGAATCTCCCCCACTCACCTATCAAAATTTTACTTTAATTCTACGAAGAAACCAATCATTCTTAAATAGAAATTGTAGAAATAAACCTAACCCATCCAGCAATAAGAACTGAGGACACCGCCAAACAGTTCTATTTTAGGTCTAAACTTCAACCGATTGGCAAATCTTTCCAATGAACTACGCCATACTAACCACACGCACCAACCGAGATCCCACCGTTTGATTCAGTGGTTATAAAATAGATACATACTATACAATACAGAAGTAAGTGCCAAGCAACCAATTCAATTCAATTCAGAGATACAGCAATCAATATAAATTCAAATACCTACGGACTCAGCAACCAAAGGAAATGAAAAAGAGAAAAAGAGTTACAGAATGGAACTAACTTCGTTTTTTCAAATCAGAAATTCCTCGGAGATTTGGCAGTTGAGCACTCAAAGATACTGTCGACGCCATTGCTCAAAGCTGCTCTGAATTTGCTAAGGAGAAAGTGGAGAGGATAAACTATAAAGTAGATTTTCGCATGGAGAGACCACGCTTAAACATCACTCGTCGCTTATATTCCATGAAGACAGACCAATAAACAAACAACACGTTTCTAAATATTTGTTTAACAAATACAATAAAATATGGTAAAATACTTTCGGACTCTACTTAAAGAAAACAATCGAAGAAACTTTAGGAGTTTAGGAGTTGTTGAATGTTAGTGTCAGTACTTCCTAATGTTTAAATTTAGTTTCTTAACATTTATTTTTACTAAATTAATAGTAAAAATTAATAGATAATAAAAAAAATTAAAAGAATTAACCATAAACTAACCATGGACTAAGTTTTAGATTTATTGAAAGTTCAGGGACTAAAATTAAATAATTAAAAAATATATAAACTAAAATTAAACAAACTTTAAATACAAGAAATAAAATTGTATTTTAACCTAAAATTAAACAGTCCCAACTAGGATTGGCAAAAAAACCCGCAGGACCCTGACACGATCAAGTCGAGGAATCCCGATTTGACTGGGGATGGAGGTCAAACTGGGACAAATTTTCGAGTACTCGTCCAGGGACAAGGAGGGTATCCCCGACCCAGAATATCCGATACCTACCCGTTTATATATAAAATTAATTTTACACACATATACATATATATGTATATTGTTGACTTTCTCGTTGTTTCGCTATTGCTAACTGAGTTTTTTAACTTGTGAATTATTTTTTTTTAGTGGAGTAGTCCCTCAACGTCAACTTATTTAGTTATTGGTAGTAATTTGGTCATAGTCTTGCTCTCGCGTCCCTGCCTACAAATGCGAGGACCAGGGCGGGTATGTGGGTAAATTCCCCCCCATGAGGCCAGGGACGGGAACCCCTACCCGCTCGCTCCGGTCCCGTTGCCAACCCTAATCCCAACCCAATGTGTAGGGACTAAAATGATATTCTATCCTATAAAATATTTAGTTTTCTCTTTACATACAAAATATTTGATTTTTTCCTCGGATGAAAATGTCAATGCCAATGTCTCAATTTTACAAATGTATTAATGTTGATGAATATTTTTTAAAACTTTTGTGAAATAAAAAAATTAAGATGTATTCAAATTAATAGACACACGTTTTACATTTTGTAAATAAGTTAAAATGTTTATTATTTATATTATATTTACATAAATGACATTGTCTCATTGTTTATTTTTTCAATATAATGGAAATATTGACTCACCTCTTATGTCGATGTTGAATATGTAATCGCGTGAAGATAATATTTTTGGTCACCATTTATTTAAGCTAATGTTAAGTTAAACTTACTTGACAAAATAGATCAAAGTGTTATACATATTTGGGAAGCATCCTATTAGATTAGGTTGGAGGAATCGAGATGGAGCTAAGGTTGGGGTTCTCTAGAGTATAACATAAGTGTAGTCCTTTTGCCCCACATTAAATTAGCATATGACCTGAATTGTGTCACAATAAAAAAAGAGTAATATCGTTTACCTACGTAAGAGGAGAGTTGTTGCATTTTTATAACAAACTAAATGACACGATTAATTTAGCTAACTATACGAGAATGAGGTTTAGAATTTTATTGATGCTATATGAGATCTCCATCTTTGTGATTCTTTCCATCGTTTATTTTGGGTCAATTGTAGGTGCAATTTCTCTGTGCATGATTTAGCCAACCATGCTCGAAAATTTCAATATTTGGTTGTGCGGCTTGGAGACTACTAGCATCATTTTTGTGCTTTAAAAAAAGGTCACGAGTTTAGAGAAGTTTCATTTGTTTTGTAACAAACATATATTTTACAAATCTTTAAACAATTTTTCAATAAAAGAAATTGAACAAACTATTTTATCTTTAAAAAATTTCATACTCCTTTAAATTTAAGTAAAACTTATTTGATGTTTAAGATGGGTTCACTTGAAAGTTTAGAACTCAAATAAAAATAAAATAAAATAAAGCAGGTAAAAAATGTCACAGAATTCTATACTTGGTGTCAGAAATATTTCTGAATTTTTAAACATTTAAAAAATACTCTCAAACATTTGAAAAATAGTTTAAAAAGTATCTTTACTGTTAGCTTTTGATAAAACAATTAGTACTTTCTTTTAAAAATGCTCATGAACTTTTATTAGATTCATAAATATACCTTTAAACTAGGGAAAAAAAAAAGGTCAAAAAACACCTTTAATGTTAATTTATGAACATAAACCATCTTTCCCTACAAAAATATTTCTAAACTTTCAAAAGTTGCATTAGTATCTCTTAAAAACAAAAATGTTAAAAATGTGCTCATTGTTTAGATATACCCCACCACATCCTCCAATTTCCTCTCTCTCCCCTATTTCAATTTTATGACATAATTTTCCTTTATTTTCCGTCTATTTTTCTCCCCTCTTTTTTAGTACCCTCCTCTTTGATTCCTTTTTGATGGTGATTCTATTCTTTCATATTAACTATTCGACCTTTATTTATCTAAAGAAAAAAATCTTTTAATTAAAGTATATATACTATAATAAGGAGAAAAAAACAATGGAACCATCAAGGACACTAAAAGTTAAATGTTTAAGGAGAATGATTAAGGCAATGGATTGACATTCTCGACACTCTTTCATTTAGGATTATCTGCACAAAAGATGAGTACTATCAAATTACATCTAAGTCCATGAGACTTCGAAGTGTATTAACCGAGTTGATTTGATACTTAATATAATCTGGAAAATAAAATAAATCTCCAATTTATTTTAAAGAATTTTATTTGGGTTAATAAAAGAAAGCCAAATTAGAGAGAGAGAAAAATAGTTGGAGATGAGGGAAACAGGCCTCAGAAGCCGGGGCAGAATCCTCCCTCTAAAGACTTCTCAAATCAACTTCTTTTCTCGCTAAATTAAATAAAATACCATTAAACTTTCAGGAAGATTCAATAAACTTTTGGAAGTTTAAAGATAAAGTGTCAAAGTTGAAGAATATTTTTTATAATTTAACCTTTTTTTTTAATTATCAACCCCATCTTATATAATTTACAATCATTTCTCTTAAATTCTCACTTTTTTTTTAAAGCATACAAGTTTACAGGATTTTCGTACAACGACCCAAATAAAAAATGACCCAAGGTTAAAAAAACAAGTGAAAAATGGCATTCTGCTAGTGCCATCTACATGTGAAAGTATCTATTTAACCTTAAAATGCCCGCAAGGGGCCTTCTTCTTGCTCTCAATTCTCACTCCTTCCTCTAGTTCCTCATCAGACATGACTACAAATTTTTTTTCTTCTATTTTTTCCTTTATTCGGATTCTTGCTCTTGCTTTTCGCTCCTTCCTCTAGTTACTCATCAGACACAATTGTAATTTTTTTTCTTTGTGAAAAAACTGCAGAATGAAGAAGGGAGGAAAAAAAACTACAAAACGAATAAGAAGAAAAACACATAAAAAAGGAATGAGAAGAAAAACGCAAAAAAACAAATGGAAGAAGATGAAGATGAAGATGAAGAAGATAACAACACATAATCAACAAGAAGCGGTAGAAGAAGAAGATGAATGCAAAGAGAAGAAGACGTATGCAAAGAGAAGAAGACGAATTCAAAAAAAAAAAGTGCATACTTTTTTCCAGATCGTGCAGTTGCAAAACGAAGAAGAAGGAAAAAATGCACTTGGGGTTAAAGTGGTAATTTTTCATAATGCTAACATAAGCAAAAAGCCAAAATTCATTTGTTTTTAAATTTGGTGTTAATTTTCATTTGGTTCCAAAAATTTGTGGATAAAAGTAGTGTTTAAGCTTAGTTTTCAAAAAAAAAAACCAAACGATTATCAAATAATGTTTAAGTCAATTATAATTTAATTCTTCATTTTAAATCTAATTCAAATCATTAAAGGTATTCTTTAGTAATCATTTGTTTTTTAAACTTAAGCCTATTTTCTCTCAATTTCTCACTATGAATTTTATCTCCATCAAGTAAAATAGTTGAATTTTCAGCTGAATTCCATAAATAAAAAAAACAAAATTTAAAATACTACTTGTTTTAGTTTTTTAATTTTGACTTGATTTTTGAAAATATTGGTAAAAGTAAAAACAAAGTAAAAAATTTAAAGGTGAAAAGAGTGTTTATATGTTTAACATTAAAAAAAATAATTAAATAGTTACCAAATGTTGCTTTCAGTTTTCTACCTCAAGTATTTTCTGTGTTAAGATAATATTTATTAATATAAAATTTGCATAGTATTGGGGGCATGGAACTTATAAACACACACATATATATAACAATATGTAGGGCAGGGATCGAACCTCAAAACTCGAAGTTAACATTATAATTTTATGTTAGTTAAGTCATGTTTATGTTTTACCATACTTGGAAGAAATTTTAAGTGTTTTTAAAAATATGTTTTTGTTTTTTAAATTTGATTAACAATTCAAGTGTACTTTAGGTAAAACGAAAACTATGGTAAAAAAGATATACCAAATGCTATCTTCAAAGATCCAAAAATAAAAATCAAATAGTGATTAAATAGGTCTAGAAATCAAATTTAAATTAACGAAATCATTAAAAACAACTTAATTTTTAACCTAATTTTATTACCATCTCTAATTCTATTGTCTAGTTAGTTAAGAAGATTGTTATATTAAGTTCATCAATTGCTCAATGGGAGATCAAATCATCGATATTTCAAATGTTAATTGGTAGTTTTACCCATTTAGTCATATTCAGATTAACATAAATTATATTAGTTAACTTATAAATTTAGTCTCTAAACTTCTATGTTTGTGTCTAATAGATTTCTAAACCCTAAAAAGTATCTAATAGGTACCTAAAGCTCCATTTGATAACCATTTCGTTTTTTGTTTTTGGTTTTTGAAAATTAAGCATATGTCTTTCATATTTTGTACAATGATTTGTTTCATATATCCTACAATGATTTGCATATTTCTTAAGTATAATAGTTGAATTCTTAACCAAATTCTAAAAACAAAAATAAGTTTTTAAAAGCTACTTTTTTTAGTTTTTAAATTTTTGCTTGGTTTTTTAAAACATTGATATACAACAAATGAAGAAATATGGAGATGAGAGTAGTGTCTATAAGCTTAATTTTTTTTTTTTTAAAAAAAAAGGTTACCAAACGGGACCTAAATTTTCAATTTTGTGTTGAATAAGTAATTAAACTTAAAAATGTCAGATAGATCCACTCGTATTTTCAACATTTTTTTTATAGAAAATTTGCGAATTTATAAAACATAAAAATTAAATTAATTTTTGTATCTAATAAGACATTTACTTGCAATTTTGTGTTTACTAGATTTGCTAAACTGCCAAATAAATCAAGGATCTATAAACCACAAAATTGAAAGTATAATGCCTTATTACTTATTAGATTATTAGACAATTTTTCCTATTTAACACAAACCTAAAAGCTCAAAGATTAAACTTATAATTTAACTAATTATATATTTATTTAGTCTGAGTCGTTAACACCATTTGATGGGACATGCTCATTAATATATCTAACTATTTGTGACACTACAAGTTCGTCCAAAACTCATCCAATAAGCAAATTATCGTGTTAATGACAACTAATTTGAAGGTAAAGATATATATCTCTAATCAAGAGATTAAAAGTTTGAAAAAGGAACTCGATCAAACTTAGAAATAGTTAAAAAAAAAAAAAAAAAAAATTGAAATTGGCTTTGGGATCCAATTTTGAGATGGAAAATAATGGAATGTTATGTCAAATCCTAATCACAAAATGAGGGAATGGGACGCAAAGGCATTGATTCAGTTTAAAACCAACAAATCAGGCTTTGAATTGACCCAATACTAACTAGAAAGAATATGCTCATCTTTACCATCCCATTAATTTCCTTGGATTGAAAAAAAAAGCATTCTCACTTGAATTTACCACTCTACCCCACACCACACCATAAGCACTTTGGGCAATATGGTAATTTTATGTCTGACTGACATGAAGCCAAACCAATTTAGCCTTTCCAACTTTACCTTCTTCACCATCTTTGAAAAGCTATGGGATTGAGTTGAGGGGTTAAAAGGAAAGAAGAAAAGAGGAAGGGGGGAGAGAGAGAGCAGGGGTATTTTAGTCATTATGCATAAATTGACCTGCTATAATAATGGGAAAATGTGGAAAAGAAAAGCATCCTCCCCTTGTTTCAGATTCATGAATATGCAGCAGAAGAAAAAACCAACATGACACAGCAAAGAGAGGGAGAGCCCTATAAAATAAGGTACTTCATTCAACCAGTCCCCCCCCCCCCCCCCCCACNATCTCCTTCCATTTGGCAAAAGAAAAGAGAGGAAAATTTGAATTCAAAATTTTATCTTTTTGTTCAAAGGAAAATACCATCTCCAATTACTTCTACTACTAGACTTTCCCTTTTCTGTCTCTCTCTAGAAGCCTAGATTTCTCTCTCCTTGCAGAAAAAGGGAGAAGGAAACAGAGAAAAAACTCCACACACACCCATCAATGACAAGGAAGAGTCTATACCACCCAAATTCTTTCTTTCTTTCTTTCTTTCTTTCTTTCTCTCTCTTTAATGGCCCAGCTGGACCAAAATTTATGTAGAAGAAAAACAAAAAAGAAAGAAAGAGTTGGAAAGAAAAGAAAGGGAAGATGGATAGATGTCTTCTAATGTCCTCCAACCAAACCCACCTCACAAACACACAAACAAACCCTTATTTTCTTCTTCTTCTTTTCTTTTCTTTTTTTTTTTTTTTTCTTTTTCTCAACTCAGCATTAAAAATGACTCTTCCCTCAATTGCCCTTCTGCAACCCCCCAAAAAATCCCCCATCTTCATCACTGTCTCTGAAAAGAACAATATTTTTCACCGAGTTATGTGGGCTTTTTTGGGTTTTAGTTGGCTTGGTCAGAGCTTCACAGAGAAAACAGGAAACCAAGAACCTTCACCCCCACCTCCTCTTCCTCAATTCCCATCAATTTCTCTTTTCTCTTTCTATTTCTCTTTTCTCTTTCTTCTTTGTCCTTGCCTCTTCACCCACTTTCTCAATTTTTCTTCCCTACCTGTCTTCCTTCTTCATTACCCATCTTCCTTTCTCTCCTTCTTCCCCCCCCCCCCCCCCCCCCCCCCCCCCCACCTTNACTTTTTGCTTCTTTCCCCTTCTGGGTTCCTAATTTTTTCCCTTCTTTCCCGTCTATGAAGAAGATGAAAGGGGTTGTCTCTCAATACCCTCCTGTGTATGATGATTCCAAGGCCAGATTCAAGCATCAGAGTCTCCTCCAAGATTATCAGGACTTGGAGAAGGTAAATTTCTTTTTCAGCTTCTACGGATTCGGGGTTTTCTTCGCTGTTTTTACCAGATCTGCCTTTCTTTTGATCGTGTTTGAATATTTTCTTTAGATTTTTTTTCACCTAAATTGGGTTTCTGTGAGATTTGGCTTCTTTTTCTTTTTTAATAGAATTTCTGGTTTGATCTCATAGTTCTCAATCGTGGAAACTTGAATTATTATTATTATTATTTTGGGGCTAAGCTAATTCTTCCGAGTGTCTGAACTGGGTATTTTCTTGGGTTAAGTTTTAACCCTCTCTTTGGTTGCTCAAATAATTATAGGAGAACAAGAATTTGTGGGTTGTTTGTTGAAGTTTGAAATACCCATCTCTAGGAAAAAATAAGTGAAGTCCATATATTAAATTTTTTCCTATTTGTTAACTATCTTTTAGTTTTTCTTCCATTTGTTTATTTTCTTGCTTCTGAAAGATTCATACCCCTTTAAACTAATATGATCTCCTCTTGTCCAATCAAGCCACTTTGGTTCATTCTTAACCTGTGCTTAATTACCATTTTAGATCATCTTTCCGAGTCCAATGGTTTTCTATTCTACTCTCTAAATATATGTTCTTAAGCAACTTATCTTATTTTTATGGTTTTCTGTTTTGTTTCTGATTCACACAAGTCTAAGGCTTGGAGTATTGTTGTCTAAGCCCTTCAAAGTTCCATAGCAAATTTGATTCTGGGTATTAATAAAATTTGTCACTCCAAGTTCTGAGTTTGTGACATATAGATCATTTTAGGACTGAGGACTGTTATGGAACACACAGTTGAAAATTATTTTATTCCTTCCAGGAAACAGGAACTGTCAAGAGGAAACTACAGATGATGAAGCAAAAGAAGATGACACTGATTGCAGAAGTCCGGTATTAATCTACAAATTTTTACATTCTATTTGTATTGATCTTCATCGGGAGCAAATGAATTGTTTAGACCTAACTATGAGTTTATGTTTTTATTGAAGATTCTTGAGGAAGAGATATGAGTACTTAATGAAGAACCAATCATCAACAAACGACCATTATTCAATTGGAGAGCCATTGCAGCAGAAGCAATTGAATAATCAAGTGACTAACAATAATAAGAAGGGGAAGAATGGTGCGAGAAGAAGAACTGCTTTGCAACCCCTCCCAACCATCTCTGATATAAACCAAAAGGAAAGAATTGATAAAGGGACCGATATGCCTTGGCAGAATTCTACTCCAATTCCTGTTCTTGACTTAAACCAGAAGGCAAAGACTTCTTCTAGGAAGAAAGCCAATCAACAGAACTCGACACCGGTTTTCGACTTAAACCAGAAGGAAAGAATGTACAGTGGAAGAGATGCTAGCGAGAGAAATATCACTCCATTTTTCGACTTGAACCAAATTTCGGTAATTGACTAAAGACTAAGGCCACCAATTTTCATGGTAGCTAAGCTCTGCAAATGTAATTTTCCTTAACAATCTCTACATTTATTTTGGTTTAGATAGAGGAAGAAGAATTGCAGACCAATTACGAGCCACTGAGAGTTGATGAGCTGAAGAAAAGCCTTCTTCGAGGAGGAAACGACGATCAGCAAAACGATATCAAGATTTCGGCATGCAGGAGTATTGGAGATGGTCCAAGTCGAGCTGGTAAAAGAAAGATTTCATGGCAAGATCAGGTGGCTTTAAGGGTTTGAGCTCATTTTTATATCTAGTGTCACTTAGAACCCTACTATCTGGGTGGTATGCTTGAAGGCATATCCTTTTCCCGAAAGCCACCACAGTTGATTGTAATTCCTTCTCTGATTCTGTATTTTTCTATGTAAAGGGAAAGTAGTATTTGTACATGTTAATACATTTCAAAAGAATGATGATGAGATATGGAGAAGAAGAATCAAAGTGGCAATCCTTCAATCTATAGTCTAGTTTTGGCTTGTCAATTATCAGAATTCTTAATGGCAGCTGGTTAAACTTAAACCTGAAGCATTGCCCTTTTTATATGAAGAAAAGTCAGATCAATCCAATATTCCTTAGTTTTGAAGAGGAAAAGTTCATCAAGATCAATCAAACTAATTAATGTAAGCAAGAGTCAAGTAAACACAACATCTTGCCATTAGTATCAATGGAAGGCACATTAAAAACTGGATCATATGAGAAATGAGAGACTAAACACTGGATCTATGTAACCAAAATGTTAGATTAGGTGGAGAGAATGTACCTCATAATGAGGATTCTCAATTCACAGTACTAAAAAATCATAAAATGAGCAAAGAAAAGAAGTTTACGATCAAGTTACAACTCGCAGCGGCTGTGGTCAGATCCACTTCAGAGTTTGGCCATATATAATCCTCCCTTGATCACAAAAATACCTATACCTAAACACAAAATCAAGCATATTAAAAGTATCCAAGATTAGAACAAATTATCTTCTTTTATTCGGAAAAAAAAAAGTGACTAAATCATGATCAATTTTCTAAATGAAAGATGAATAGCTTATGAGGATATTAATTTTACCATTTATTTAAGATGAGCTTAAAATTTTAAGGAAACAAATGAAATTATCTTTTGATTTTACAATTTAATACATGTTTCCAAAAATTTGTTAAACATAAGACATTTATATTATTGTTATTACTAATAAACAAGAATAATTAGTCATGCTATGAGTTCCTAAAAAAAAGTTGGA
>QLSR01000263.1:722335-735411 GCA_031780015.1 Citrullus colocynthis
AAAAAAAAAAAAAAAAAAAAAATGCGTGTAGACAGAACCTAAAGGAAACTTATGTGGAGAGAAAACGAAGATGGATAGAGAAATTCATGATAGAAAGTTTTTTTTTTTTTTTTAATTATCTTTTTTATAAACTTTCTATACAAGGCATAAAGGACTAAGTCATAGATTCAATCCATGGTTGACACCTAAATGTTGTAGGTTTTAGCAAGTTGTCCAATGAGATTAGTCGAGGTCTGCCTAGGCTGATCCGAACACCAACGAATATAAAAAGGAAAAAAAATCTTTGTATAACCAAACCAAGAGAGAATAATAAGTTGGCAACAAATGGACAACAAGGAAATTGTATTAGAGTAGAAATTTCAATAAATTTTATTATTCATTATTATTTTAAAAGAACACTGACCCATATATTTTCATTTCAAAGATTGATTGTTAGAACTGTTAAACTTGAAGAAGTAAGAACAGGAAAAAAATAAATAAATAAATAAAGTGTGCTTTTAATATGATTCCAAAGAGATAAGGAGCTTCAAGAGAAAGAGTGGAGAAGGAAGAAGTGTGTTGAATTGAAGCAGAAGAGATGGAAAATCTTGTTTTACAAAATCAGATGAGTCACTTTAGAAGACAAAGAATATGATTCCTTTCCTCTGTCTGTTGCCCAAATTCTATCCCATTTTTTTCCCCCTTGCTACAGAAACCCTGAGATCACAAAAATATGAAGGAGCCTTCCCTTAAAATTCACCCTTTCTTGTGATTTTTCCTTTTAACATAAAAATTTGAAGAACAAAATTCATGATCAAACCAAAAAAGACCCCCATCCTCTCAGCTCATAATTGAATCAACAAAAGGTTTAGCAGACAATGGTAATGGAGAAGAAAAAAAAAAAAAAGAAATACCCCTAGCTTTCATCTTCATCTTCATCTTCATCTTCAATGTGAGTTAACAGTAACCAGATTATGCAGAATCGACGAAAGAATCGCGAAGCAAATGTTCGGCAAAGAAACCGTTGGAATGTAACTTTGGGAGGAGTAATGCCTGGAAGCGCGTTGAAAAGCGCGTTGGCGCCGGCGTCTTCGACGTTTCCTAATGGAAGCGCGATGAGATCTGAAGCGTTTTTGAGAGAATTGAGTGGCGAATTGTTTGAGAAGCTCTTTGATTCTGTTTGGGTCGGGTCTTTGTTTGTTGGGAGGCGGAGGAAGATGAGAATCTGAGGAAGAAGAGAGGGGTCCTCCTCCCTTGGTTGTTTCTTGGGGAAGATTGGGAGTGGGTTTATCTGTGTTAGCGAAAATGGAATCGAGTTGAAAGGCAATAAGAAGGGGCGCCATTAGCAGTAGAAGTTGGAGGGGTTTAAGATCGGCCATGGTTAATGTGGTTTAGTTGCAGCAGGGGATGGGGAAAAGCTCTGGGGGAATGGTGGATCCATTGAAGGAAGAAGAGAGGAGAAACATAAAAAGGAAGAGGCCAATATTAGAAAGGGTTTGAAGGTTTTTTCTTTTTTTTTTTTTTTTTTTTTCCAAATTTGTACAATTCATTCATAACCATATAAACTGCCTGTGGAGCCTTGGCTTTGGTGAAGATGCTCTCTTCCTTCATTCAGAGTTTCCATTATTTTCTTTAGATGAAAAAGTTATTATTATTATTATTTTTTTTATCTAAATTTTGGTGGTCGATCTCGGCCGAGATGCCTGGGCGTTGACAATTTTCTGTCAAGGGAAGGGAGTTAAGGTTTGAATTCCAACAACCATATGTTTTGTCAAACTAAAAATTGTTAAATTACCCATTAATCTAAAAGCTTAAGGTGATTGATTACATGGTAAATTTAATTTTATCCATAGTTCAACAAAAACAAGCAAAAAAACGATCCTAAGATAAATATAATTATGTCAATAATTCAATGATGGTAATTTTGAGTTGGTATTCTGTTGATAGCGATAAAAGAAAGGCTTAGACCAGTTTTATTTTTCAACCTAATATTTATGTTTATAACAATTATTGGATTGAGATCATCATCAAATAAAATTTAGGATAACTTACGAATTTTATCCTATGCTATTTATTTAATTTTGAACTTAGAAACTTTTAATTGTGTTATGATTGGGAATGAGCAAATCAAGTTGACAAATAGACTAGTGGATCAGTCGAGTGTTGCTTCAGAACCCTAGTTCCTATACTTCAAAGTATGCTTTATCTTACTGCTAACTAATATAAATGTTCGTTAACATGAAAAAGACCCAACATGATTGTCATTTTGACCTTGCCGTATGAAATGAGTGGTCTTGCTCATTTTATTAGATATCATTACAAGTATCATATATATATATATATATATATATACACATATATATAGTTATTAATTAGTGTTTAATTGATATTTTAAGATTAACTAGTTAATTATCTATAAAAAAAAAGTCAATTTGATAGCAGAGGTTTTAAAAATTGTTCATATACAGAACATTAATCTTGTAAAGAAGAATGTGATGTGAATCAATGAAGTTGGCATTTGAATAAGAACATTGAACTTAGGAGAAGAGTTAGATACCGCCATTAACATCAACAAAAGCATAGTTTAGCAATGGACAGTTGAATACTTTCGATGCATGTCGGAATTTAATCCCAACGAATTTCAACTTAATGCAACAAAAATGGAATGAACGGAGGAGAATGGATGGAAGATTCACAGCAACAACGCAAACACAAACGCAATATGGAAACAAATGAGAGAGCCAATATTAAAGAAGGACGACACTCGGGTGGACGACGATCTAGTGGAATGACCTGTAATTACGCCCGATCGAACTCCTCTTTTCATAATGATCTTCCAGCCCAAAGACGGGCCGGAATCCTTATCCCCTCGCCGATGCTCCGATGAATGAACCATATTCCGGCGGAGTATATAATTCGAATCCTGGCCATCATCAGCAGAGGAGATAGTGAGAGATTCAGAAAGCAAGAGAAGAGAAATTAGGGCAATCGGAAGGTAGCAGCAGTGAATTGCAGCCATTTGTTTAGGCCAAATCCAATTGGAGGATCAGAGAATTGAGGTAAATTAGTGTGTAATCGCATAGATTTATATGGTTTCAGATTATGATGAAGATATGTTTGGGTAATGAAATCGGGGGAATTTTCCTTTCCCAAACATTTTCCCGGAAAATCTGAGATTTTCTCAGTTCTTCGAAGCTTCGCTTGGTTGCTTTTGAATTTCGCCACGAAAATCACCGCGTCACTTTGCACCAATACTTTCAACTTTACCAATGGTCTTTTCTTCATTTTGGTCGCGTTTTAATCGGTTATCTATATTTTTAGTTTTAGTTACTTTCATCCTTGTATTTGTATTTTGGTTTCTAAATTTTCAAAATGTTTATTTTGGTTGTTATGCTATTAATTTTAGTTCATTAATTTTATTTTAATTTATTTTTAATTTTAAACAATCAAAATAATTAAAGTTTAAGATTTAAAATGAAATAGGGTTGAAAGGACAATTAAACCTTTATATATACACATTTTGGAAGAATATAATTGAAGTGGTGTATATTTGACTATTATTTAATGTTGGAACTGGAAGTCGTTTTTAAGTAAGTATATACAAATTACGGAAAATTTTGTTTCATAGCGGCTTGCAGATTGGGTCATAAATATATTTTATTTTAAGTTTAAATTCCACGTTGGTCAACTTTTAAAACCTTTACTTCAAGTCTTTGTTTCGTTTTGGATAAATTATAAAAATCATCATGAAGTATGATAGTAATTGTAATTATACTTCTCAAACTTTTAGTTGTAAAAATTTAGCTCTTAAATTTCTACACGTGTTTAAATTAGACGCTTAAATTTACAATAATTATAAAATTTAGACTCACAAATGATACAAATTGAACTTTCAATTTTATATAAATATTACAATTTATACAATTATGTAAGTTTAGATGTCTTGGGTCAACAACTTAATTTTTAAAGTTGAAAATTTAAAGGTATAATTGCAACTACCACCATACTTTAGAGGTGGTTTTTGCAATTTGTTTCATTTTCATTCGCAAAATTTTAAAATATCTATTTTAGTTCCTAAACGTGAAAAACAATTATTTTAGTTCTTAGTTGTATTTTAATTTTAACAAATTGCATTACTTCGAGTATTTTTATTAGTATTTTAGTAGGGCATAAATTCAAGTTGGATCACCTCCTTCTCAAAAGAAGAGATATCTTATCTGATTCTCCGCTGCCTTGCGTTTCTGGTTGATATGCATCCATAAATAACTTGGCTTCTTGTGTTCAAGTATGCCAATGCATCCACAAGTTGCTTGTGTTCCTGCGTTAAAGCATCTGTTTTAGATTCAAAAAGCTTCAGAAAAATTCTCTCTATCAATTTACAAGAGTAGAACGCATAGGAAGATTTATCAATAGAATATAACACCAATTACCGCATGATTCTCTATTTAAACTCTATTTTTGTAAGTGAGAGACAATAATAACTTGTATTTATTCAAGTTATCAGGCCCCTTGTTCAAGATCTAGGAACAGCACTTAAGAAAACAACCTCTCTACTATCCCTAAGTTGGGTAGGAGTGAATTCCGTTTTGCAAATTCTATGTCCCCAGCTATCTACCTAGTCTTATCCCTAAAATGGGAGAAATGTTGAGTAGTGCTATTGAGCTTACTCTCACCTATGCAGACCAAGGGATAATTCTGAATAAACAGGAGTTCATAGATAACTCAAGATTCAGATCAAGTTATCTAGGTCATCGATAAGTGAAATTAATCAGTATTAATCGTAAATGGTGTTAATACGTAACAGTGATTATTTCAGGGTCAGTCTTACCCAATCTTATTGTGTAGAATACCCCCGCATGTCTCTACATGAACAAATCAATATCACTTCATTTATGACACCTTACAATATTTGTAACAATCATGAAGCAGACCGCATTCAATAGTGTCTCCAAGAAGAGGTACCCAACCTGGTCCATGTAATATAGACTATTTAGGCTACTTACTCGAACTTGATCGTGTTTATGTCTCCACCAAAAGTCCAAGTACTCATGATAATAGCCAATAGTTCATAGTTTAATTGGACTTAGAGTTAATAAATAATTAATTCACTTGAATAACTTCATATGTACTAAAATTCACTTATTTATAAAAACTATGAGTTTTAGGACATACAACCCAACAAACTCCCACTTGGACTAAAACTCCTAGTGGGTTACAACAAAGTTGAGTACAGTAAGAGAAATCTAAATACAATAAACTAGGGCATCCCATACCCACACATTTTCTATTTGATACTGACAATGTGATCCCATATTGTTTATGTAGAGACATGTGAGTGGGGGCATCCTATGCAGTGAGTGGGGCATAAGACTGGACCATGAAATAATCACTTTTACTTTATAACACGATTTACTATTAAAACTGATTATTTCAACATGATGACCTAGCCAAATAAGTTAAAAAGAACATGGCAAAACAAATTTGAAGTAGAAAGCAAAGATCAAATTGATATTTTTTTTTTAAAAAAAAAGAACTTTTAAGGATTAATTTGAAAGTTCATGGGTCAAAATAAAGCAAACTTGAAAATTTAAAATCCAAGTCCTAGTTCGGATACTTGTTTTTTGTTTTTTATTTTTGATTTTTGAAAATCAAACCTATAACAACTACTTTCATCTATTGATTTGTGTGTTTTGTTCTTTACATTAAATTCAAGCCAAAACTTAAAAACTAAAAAAAAGTGGTTTTAAAAAACTTTTTTTTTTTTTTTTTTTTTTTGAAAATTTGACCAAGGATTCATATATTTACATAGAAAATATGAAGACTATGATTAAGAAATTGCGCGAAACAAAAATAAAATAGCTAACAAACGATACTTAAAGCAGAACTGGAGTAAAATGACTTTAAAATCTATATTTTATTAAAGTATATCAACTTCCAAATTTACAGAGGTCGAGAGATTGATTTGTTTTGTTAGCTAATTTTAGACGTCAGGTAACTTTCAGTAATTGGAAACGATTTTTCATGATTGAATTGGTAACTTTTTGGGCTGAATTTGAGTAATTTTAGTGTCAATTTTGATGATTAATTGGTTGGATTTTAGTGTTGTTGTTATTATTATTATTATTATTATTTGAGTTAATTCTATAACTTAATTGGGGATGAAACACTAGCTAACCTACTTATGTGGGTGAGTAATGATTTTCTATCTTTAACAATATTGTTGTTTAATCCGTATTGAATATTATTGTTTGGGTCTAAAAACAATATAGCTTCTTAATATGTTTAATGAACTCAATCATAAAACATTTATCAAAGTATAGTTTTAGTATAGATTACAAAGGGAAAATTTTTCATACTATCATCCTTTAATATTCATAACAGCAAAGTTCAAGAATAATGTGTAAGACAAGTGAAATAAAAATAATATGATAAAATAGTATATCAAATCGTAAATATAAAAAGTTAATAAGTAGTATTTTTATAACAACAATCATTGGACTTTGTTCGATATAGTTTGATAAAACTCTCATAAATAATCTCTACCATAAGAATAGTTTATGAGGATAAATTTTTATTTTAACTCATACGGACTTTCAAACTATTGTTAATCAAATTTGTAATTTAACCATTATTATTTTAGCAACTTTTCTTAGTGTTTTCTTGTCAATACATACAATATAATTTATAAATATTTGTAGTTCTTATGTTTCCAAGTAATAGTAGTAGTTACATGACAATTAATTTGTCTGAGTACCATTTCATAGTGTTTTTTTTTTTTTTTTTTAATTAAAAAAAAAAAAAAAAGGGGTTTAAAAAAATTTTTTTTTTTTTTTTTTTAATTAAAAAAAAAAAAAAAAGGGGTTTAAAAAAATTTTTTTTTTTTTTTTTTTAATTAAAAAAAAAAAAAAAAGGGGTTTAAAAAAATTTTTTTTTTTTTTTTTTTAATTAAAAAAAAAAAAAAAAGGGGTTTAAAAAAATTTTTTTTTTTTTTTTTTTAATTAAAAAAAAAAAAAAAAGGGGTTTAAAAAAATTTTTTTTTTTTTTTTTTTAATTAAGAAAAAGAAAACTTATATGATTAGCAAAAGAATCATCTTAAATATGTACAATCTTGTCATGTCCACTTGAAAGTCTTCTCATTATCAATAATATGGTCAAGCAATAAATGAAAAAGTACATATTTAGCCCTTGTCGTCAAATTTAGAAAATGTGTATTAAATGTACAACCATCATATCTCATCTACTTAATATACAATCAAATTTAACATCTTTATTAATTTCTTTAGTACTACAAAGAATGTACGAAGTACGTACCAATTAACGTAGCTCTTTGCATAAAGTATTTAAAGCCTATCCAAAGAGATACAACAATTTCACATTATAACTCAATATGTTATTCCAAGAATATAAAATCAAAGGTGTCAGCAATCGTCTTTTTTATAATTTAAAAGTGGAAACTAAAATTTTAAAGAGAGAATAACAATATTTTAACCAATCAAGTTTTACACGATGAGATACCCAAAGGGAGATTTATTAGGCTAGTTTGGAAATAGAGAATCGATGCATAAACCTAGCCCAATTTAAGAGTAAACAAGTCCCAAATAAAATTAAATAAATAAACTAGCCCAATTTAAGAGTAAACAAAGTCCCAAATAAAAATAAATAAATAAATAAAAAATGACAGGATTTAACATTTTTTTAAAGCAAAAAAAAATATATAAAATAAAAGGATCCCTTGAAGGGAACACTCTTTTGAGTTATTCAGCCATATGATTTAGCCATGCTTGGGAGAGCAAAATCCATGGCATTATGGGGTTTGATTTTCACTCTCAATAAACATGCTACAGACTCCGAAAAAAAAAAATATACAACTCAATTAAAATTACCTGTTCTTTGTAGCCACCTTATCAGATAATGAAATACATGTTTGTCATGTGATGAAGGCAAACGAAACGGAGCACGCCACAACAAAACTAAGTGCGAGAAGTTTCATCTGATGCCTGTAACTAAAGAACTTGAAGCAAATATAAGATTCGCCTTAATATGCCAGACTTCGACAGTCCTCGATATCGGATGCCAACGAGTCCAACATTCCTTGCCCAGACACATTAGAACTAATAGTCTTCAAGACAGCATCAAATATATCTTTCCTGAACCTGTCATCTTCCACCTTCTTAATGGCCTCTTTCACCACCTGAAAATCCAAACCACCGGATGTTACAAGTTTCCCGATTATCTCACCAAAACTGACAGGTGCTTTTGGCAAATCGATGCCTGCATCGTCGAGCACCGAAGCATATAGCAAACATCCAGTTTCAATGTCACTAGCTGTAAACACCTTCCTGGAGAGTAAATAGTCCAGAAACTTTACAACTGCTTCAACACATGGTGGGCTTTTCTCTAGAGCCAAGGAAATGGCTTCTTTTACAACCTCAGGGTGGTAAGCTGGTGACATGAGTTCTTCCACGCACTGTAAAGCTTCATCCAATAGCCGGATACTGAAATATTCTTCAAGAAGAGAGAGAGTTTTCTTTCTGAGATCATCTTGTTTCAAAGATGCAGTTGGAATCTGTGGTCTCTCGGCAGGTGAAAGAACTGTTGCTGCCGTCATAGGTTTATGAACCTGACCAGAGGGCTCTAACCCATGACCAGAGTTAACAGGACGTGCGGTAGAACCACCTGCACTTGCACCTGCACCTGCACCCTGACCCTGCAATAGAGCACTAGTCTTATTGCTAATGAGCCCACCCGTACCCTGGGGCAGAAGCCTTGCATTCAATGTTGATGTTTTGCCAACCAACGGTGCCTGGCCACGTCCAGCAGGCTGGATACCAGATACGTCTGCGCCCCTTGGAAAAGGTCGGGCCCTAGGTACCTCCCAATTATCATTATCCATTCCTGGCATACCAGGCATCTTCCTGGTTCCTGGCATGCCAGGCATCATACCCCCAAAACCAGGTCGATTGATCGGAAAGCCCCCAGGGCTAGTGTTCCCAGGAGAACCAGACACAACGCGACTATTTCTGATATTAACAGTAGCACCAGGACGTAGTCCCAGATTTTTTTCTGCCTCTGAATGTATTTCATTTATTGTTTTGGCTTTAACCTGTAGGAAGAAAAAGGACGAAAGCATTGGAACAAAAGATACAAAATTTTGGTCGACCCACCACAAAAGAGAGAGAGAATAAGGGTCTACCTCCTCACGCCTAGGAATCCAATTGTTGGCACGCAAATCAAGAACATCACGGACCATGAACTTCAATCGTGGGGCCAACTGAGTGTGTGTGGTCAGTTCTTTCAATCGGCCAAAGTACATGTCATTAATACGACGCGATTTAGTGTTCTCATCTAGCTGCTTACCTATGGTGTTAAAGAATTGACAGATGGCCTCGACGTTTTCTTCAGCTGGACAGGTTTTGTTATCTGGTCCTAGGAGTTCCTGATACAACACAAGATATCAGAAAAGGCAGCAGTTTACAAAATTTTATGGAAGGGTGAAACATCAGGAATAATACTGATAGACATCAAATAAGGACCTGGACAATGTGGTGGACAATCTTCTCAGGCACCATCTTTTGCTTCAGAAGCTCTCCAATTAATCGAATATTTCCAAGAGTACGAAGTTTCACCAGCCTGTCTTTATCTCTGCGCTCGCTCTCTTGTTCAGGGGCAGTCATCTGCCTAACCTCTTCCCTCAACTTGTCTGCACCTTCAAAAGCCTCCTGACAAATGTTTAAGAGGACTCGTTTGAAAGTAATTTCCCTACCACCAGGTTCATCAGAGGGAAATTGAGGTAGCTTCTGGTTCAGATCAGAACATAATTGAGCATACATGGGGCAAAATGTGGGCTCAAGAACAGCCTTGTCAAAAATCAGTGAAATGACATCCTGCATTGCAAGCAAAGTGAGATTGGGGAAATAAGTAACGTCATCTAGAATCAAGCGAGTGGATGAAGATAACCTTCAAAATATCAGCGGAGGTGATTCCAGAGTCAATTAGCTGACCCTTAAGGAGATCAAACTTTTCTGGTGTTAACTTGTTCAATATCCTGCATAATCAAGGCACTTTATCGTGAGTACTACAATAATCAATCATTAACGAAGGTTTTGAAGTATACACCTCAAAGGTCACCATTGACTTTGAGGCATAAATTTTGTCATCGGGCATTACGCCTCTTATAAAAGAGGCATACACCTCCATTTGAACATGCTAAAGCTTGCTTAGTGCTATACCTCACAAGGGTGGCCATAATACAAATGGACTGCCTAGGGTTGTAAGTGTAATAGCTCAATGTTGAACGTAATACCAAGTATTTTATCCCATTACCACTCAGTACTCACTCTTTAAGGCTAACAGAAACAAAGAGGAAAAAAACTAGGATGGGCATGTCCTAGAAATAATGATGACAACGATATTGAAGACTGCCTTTAGAATCTTAAATGACAACAGCAATCATTGATAGAAGTGAGCGATAACTTCGAATTCAAGTGGCTGTTGAAGCTTTTAATTTTGTCATGGAAATGCACAAGCCTCTCGGCATCTTGTTGATGGGCTTTGGAAGAAGACTTTGAATGTAGGTGACTAGGAAAATTTCTAGTACTACAGTACATACCCTTTCTATTCAGCATCTGACTTGTCATTAGATTATATATTATTTTATTCCATAGGCCCCACACAATAATTAAGTGCTTCTTTTATGGCTAGCAATGAATGGAGATATCGTGGAAATTTTCTAATACTACCGTACTATGGAAATTTTCCGTAGGTGACTATTCACCTTCATGTATTAATGAGAAGGATTTGAATTTGGCAATTAATGAGGAACGTCATGCATCTGTTTTGGGTATGATGGAGGATCCTTCATCTTCTGTAGGTTTAATTTCTGAAATGAAAAGGAGCTTGTGCATGGTAAGTATTTGTGTGGATCTCTTCATTTAATGAGGTGAAAAGTTTCTTATTAAAAATAATAATAATTTATTCGCTCCAGATAGTTGCAGTGTCAGTAATACACTGTTTTACATTATTCTGATTTCCATACTCTTTTCAAATTAATGTAAAATCTTAGCTGGCTTGAAGGATGAAGGCTCAAGAAAGGACATTCTAAACATTTTAAGATATTGAATAAAGCTTGATGTACTTGCACTAAGAATTTATCCTATCAACCAGGATTTTGATACCGATAATGGCATAGAGTGCCCAAGTGTGAAGGGATAGTGTGATAATTACAACAAAACTCAAAACCAATTCAAAATATAAATGAAGTAAAATAGAGAATATACAAGGATAGTTGTGAAGACATTAGAATCATGAGTAACTGATGTAACTAATATGTATTACCCCTTTACAGTCTTCAAGACACGATCCTTATCAGAGAGATTTCCTCTCCTAGCCGACCATGGTACCTCAGCTTTGATTAATGCAGGAGGTCCTCCCTAAAATAAGTAAAGTGATGTCAGCTAATTAGATATAGAGCTTTTAGAGCTGCAATTTGAATACAAAAATGGAGTGAAGTGAAAAGGGACCAAAGTAAAGTGCCCTGATAAAGAAAAGTATTTTGTTCATCTGAATCATGCATTTATCTTTTCATGAACAGCCGAACAGCTTTATATGTGGCACATCATTTCCTAAAAAATGTCTTAAACTGAAAACATACAGTTCCTATAAGAAGTTTTCACTCAGCTCAGTTGACGACAAAAGTAAAATAAACCCATTTAAAGAAGGGTCTGTACAAGAAGCAGTTAATTGAGCTAGCAACTTGTCAAATAAATTACATACTCCACGGAGTATATAGTAGAATTTACTGAGACAGACTGTGGATGCCTTCAATGCTAATTGATTTTGGATAAGGCTTGAGATCTTGTTTGTTTTTATCTGAATGCATACACATTTCAACCACATCAACTAATGAAAACTGCAGGAAGAAATACAAAAATTACCCCTTGGTTAGAACTGGTTCGGGTCCAAGATGAGTTAGAATCTTGACGATTCAAGTGATTTGCATCTTGCTGTCTAGAGTCAAAATGACTACCAAAATCTCTGTCTCGAATTGTTTCCCTAGACCTCTCCTCTCCAGGAGGAGAGAATTGGGCAGAGCGGCCACGCCAGTCACGATTGTCAGGCTCAGAATAGCGATTCTGAGACTGATTGAGTTGCTATAAAAAAAGGACAGGGAAATGTTACAGAGAATCATGCAAAAAGATACATCACAGTCCTGTATTTTAAGTTACCCTTAACATATTTGAAGGGAAACAGATGGTTAAGAAAACCATTTGGCACAGATGCAAATAAAAGAACTTCAAATTTAAATTAATGACATCTTACAGACCTTCCAGCACCCCCCGGGAGAGAGCAAGAAGAAAATCAATCAACTGAAAAACAACATACTTACATTGCTCTCTCCACGACTCCAACTTTGTTCCTCGCCAAAAATTTCCACTTCAATATCCCGTTTAATTTTTAGAATCTCATCTGGAACTTCCACAGCCTTCAAGAAACAAGAGTAATCAGGCATCCAAAAGACATTAACAAAGACAGCTACACCATTCTCAACAAATTCATAGTGTCTGACTGCCAGAAGAAGTAACAATAAAAGTGTGCAAAACGGTAGACTGTGATAGAATGAAGTATCAGTACAGATAACTGTGACATTGAAATATTTAAAGAATACACAAAACTGAATAGCAGCTGTCAGTACTTTTCTTCATTTAGAAACCAAAAGAGACATATAAAGAAAGGAGGAGCGATGCCAATGACCATAACTAAGAGAACAAAACAAATGAGAGAAAATGCATATCAATCAAATTACCCCAGAAACAACCCGAAGTTTATAACTTTTTATTTGATTATCAATACAGTTTACGAGATATTCACAAAGAGGAAGTAGACACATGCACGGCCGAGACTATTATCTTATTCTGACAAAATAAATGAGAACACAATGTTTACCTCCCGAAGCTGCAAAAGCTGATCTCGGGTATATCGAACACGCTCACGACCCTCAAACCGTGAATCTCCAGCCTATTAGAATAGAATCCAATGAGGAATTAAAGTGACGCCCATACAAAATTCAGAAGAACAAAAAAAAAGTTATAAACTTCGGG
>QLSR01000263.1:735801-807108 GCA_031780015.1 Citrullus colocynthis
AAAAAAAAAAAAAAAAAAAAAAAAAAAAAAAAAAAAAAAAAAAAAAAAAAAAAAAACCGCAACAATATTCAATCAAACGTTTCGGCCTACGGATCAATTCCACAAACTAATAATCAACTTCGACAATTTGAACATCCAGCAAAAAATCCCGATGGATTAAGAACCCCAAATTGCAATCTGAACTGACACGCTCAAGATCCAAATGAAAGAACAAGAGTTGGTAAATAGAATCGAAAGAAAGAGGATGGTGGGGACATACCTTTACAGAAAACGAAGCGGAAGAAGCGGCATGGGGACGGAGGGTAGGGAGATCAGAGGAGAATGAACCGAAGGCAAAAGAGGATGAAGAGGATGAAGAAGATGAAGATGAAAGGTCGAAGCGAGGACCAAGGAGTCTAGGTCGACCGCCACCAGGTCTCAAGCTTAGAACCGTCTGATCACCTTGCTGCATAACTCGATCTATCGCTCAAGGAGGATATCTCCGCCGCAGAAGCAAGAGGAAAAAGGAGAGAAAGGTGGGAAGAAGAAGATTGAGCGGGTGAATTTGGATAGGATTTGATTATTGAAGGAGAAGGAAGTGATGAAGGTTTTTGGTTCTTATGTGTGTTTTCTCTCTCTTGTTGGGACGACGAGACGAGAGAGAGAGAGAGAGAGCTGTGATAAACAGAAGAGAGAAAGCGATGAACCGGTTGAGGAAGAACCTAAAAAACCCTTCTTTCCTTTCCCACACTATGCTCTCGCTCAAGCACACCATTCTCTCTCTCTCTCTTCCTTTTTTAATTTTTTCGTTTATGGTGTCTTTGTTCAATTTTAATCTTTATACTTTTAAACGTTCAATTTTGTATTTTCAATAAATCTTACATTTAGTCCTTAGTACTTGTTCATCGTAGATTTTTTATAACTTTTTATTTTTTATTAACATTTTCACTATAAACTTTCAAAAATTATTCATATTGTGATTCTTTGCATTAAAATTATTATGATTATGTAATCAATTTCGATCAAAATTAATTTTGAGGGACTAAATTTAAGATTTATTGAAAGCATAAGAACTAAAATTGAACAAATTGCAAGGTATAGAGACCAAAATGGTATTTTAACCTAAATTTAATTTTTACATTGAAAAAAAATATCCATTCATATTCTAAACCATTAACTAATAATTATATAAATTTAGATTTAAACTTTGTATTAATTTATACCTTTATTCTTTTCAAAAAATAGCTTTCATTAGATTTTGTTGGAAAAATATTGTGTGAGATTTATAATTTAAATTTTGATCAATGAAATTCTTAAGCTTTCTCAATTGGCATTTGAAGAAATCAGTACACATGTAAAGGTTGATCAAAAATAATTTCTATATGTAATATTAATAAATTATCTTGTAACAATTATTCAGAAGTTTAATTAATAAATATAAGTCTCCAACAATATATTAGGTTTAGTTAATACAATTATTAAATCTTGGTTTAAGAGTATAAATTGATATATATATATATATATATTTTTTATAGCTTTCTAGCCTATGGTCTCTTAACATTCAAAATGTATCGTTGAGTATTGTTTTAGAAATTAAGTGTTATTTTAGGGTTCTTTTAAAAGACATTTATAAAAATATGAAACTCTACAAACTATTTATAGAAATAAAGCTATTTATTTGTGTTACTCATTTCGGTCTTTTGAAGAAACTGAAATTATTCAACTTACCATATATAATTTTGATTGCAGAAACTAAAAAGACTAAATTAAAGTTTTTTTTTTTTTTCATTTCACTTTTCTTGTGTTTTCAACTAATTAAGTGTTTTTTTTCTTAATTTTTTTTCATTTTGATATATAGATTTCTATCTTTTACAACTGTTTTTACATAATTTTTTTAATCTTTTATAACCTCAATTTGAGACTTTTTTTTCTTTTTAATATTGCGAGTTTTGAAACGATTATTATTAATATATATAAAGTTTAAATATTATTGAGAAAATATTGTAGTTAACTTTAGAGACTTTTTAATTTCAATAGTTTATTAAAAGATTAATTTTAAACTAAAATACATTCCAATTTTAAAACTTATAATTGTACCAAAAGATTAAAAAAAAAAAAAATTATATACTTTGTGTGAGTTTGAGTTGAATAATTACACTATTATTTATTAGTAAACAAATTGAACATTTTTAATAATAAACAAATTAAAATTTTTGAAATTCCAACTCATAATTATATACGACTTTTCTAGTATATATTTTTTAGTTTTGATACAATCAAAATTTGAAACTTTGGATGTATTTTATTTTAAATGAATCTTTTACTAAACGGTTATTCCAAAACTACAATATTTTCTTAATAAATTTTTAAACGTTTATATATTAATAATAAATTTTAAAACTTTCAATATTAAGAAAAATAAACTCCCAAATTGAGATATAAAAAAAATAGTATAATTATGCAACCCCAACTCAAACAAATTTCTAAAAAAAATTCAAGTATAATTTTTAAATCTTGGTACAATTTTAAATTCTAAACTTTGGATGTATTTTGGTTTAAAACGGATATATTACTAAACAATTAATTTGAAAAAATTTCATCTCTGGCCTAATTTTACAAATATAGTTTAAAAAACATTTTTGGTTTTTAAGGGCCTATTTGATAACGTTTCCGTTTCTTGTTTCTTGTTTCTCATTATTGTCCTGAAACATATCTATTCGACGAGATTTTCGAAGAAATTTAGTTCGTGAAATTTGAACTTTGTATTTGTATTAATTTCAATATCTATGGATACAATCTCTAGTATCTGATCCCTTGATTCTTTTTCTAAAAAAATACAAGCTACTCGAGTTTTCCAAATATTCTTTGAGCCTTCAACTTCAAAGTCTTCGATCTTCAAGTCTTTAGAACTCCAGTGCGTTCTCTGGAATTTAAATTTTTAGAGTTTTGTTGAATTCTCCACCTCCCTAGAGGGAGATTCTCTATTTATAGGGGATTTTTGTAAGCTTGGGTCCATTTGCTTATGGGTCATTGGGCTTGGGCTAAAGTTGGGTTTGGACCCCGTTTTTTTCTTTAGCCCAAATTTTCCACTGCGGGTTTCAAATGGGTTGGATTTTTTTTTATCCAAATAACTTTAATTATTCGACCAAGTTTAATTTGTGATTTAAAACCCAAACCAAAATTTGGCCAATTTTATCGATCATAGACCATGCTTAATCACCGTTGAAGTTGATAAGCCTGCTATCGTGATACAGTGGCCGGATTGAAAACACGTGGCATTTTCTAGTGGGCCATTTGCTTGTCTCCAAACTTTCATTTTAGGGGCACAATAACCTTTCATTGGCCCAAAATTGGATATAATTGACTTTGGTCATGATGGCGTGACACTTTTCAATTGGTCAAAATTTCTTCTCTAACAAAGACTATGTTTGATAATTATTTCTATCATCTAATATATATAAAAAAGAAGATATGTCATACATTAAACATCAAAAAAGATATTATCAAAAGTTTATGTCATCTAATAGAAGTAAGTCTCTATGACAACTAAATATAATAACAAAGTTGTATCGTATTCTTCATATGTTGTTCAAATTTGATCGACATTGTCATCTCTTACTCGAGCCATTTGTCTTAAATGACGTCGAGTCAAATCTAACTTAATTACATAATTATGTATATGTCGTGATTGTAAAATATTAAAGTTAAATTAAATGAATGTCTTAGTCAGCAAAATTTATATATTGTAAAATTATACTCAATTTCAAATATACTAAAAATATTAGAATTAAGGTAATATATAAACACACATATGACAAAATTTAATACTCAAAAGTTCAAATATAAAATAATAATAATAATAATAATAATAATAATAATAATAATAATAACAATAGACATATTTAAAATTAAAATAATATATAAATCTAAATATTTTATAATTTTAAAATTCAAAATTAAAATAAAATATAAATACAATATAATTATTTTTGCAAATAACGAAATTAATAAAGAAAATAAATAAACTACAAAAGATGGAAACAAATATAAAAGAAAAAATAAAAATGATAAAAGTGTCCATCGTGGGAGTTGAAATTTGAAATACAAAATAAATTAATATACCTATTGAAAATTAAAATAATATATAAATCTAAATATTGGAGAATTTTAAAATTCAAAATTAAAATAAAATATAAATATAGCAAAATTATTTTTGTAATTAGCAAAATTAATAAAGCAAATATAAAAATGGAAACAAATATAAAAGAAGAAAAAAATAAAAGTGTCCATATTCGGAGTTGAAATTTGAAAGATAAAAAAATTAATAAAAATATTGAAAATTAAAATAATATATAAATCTAAATATTAGAGAATTTTAAAATTAAAAAATAAAATACGATATAAATATGAGAGAATTATTTTCGTAAATAACAAAATTAATAAAATTATAATCAAATTATTTACAAATTTTTACTGTCTATCAATGATAGACGGTATTTGACTTCTGTCAAATTGAGTTATAAAAGTCTATCACGGTCTATCACTAATAAACAGTGAAATTTTCTAAATTTGTATTGACTCATTTTGCTATATTTGAAAATAACCCATACATATATACATTTACACACACATATACAAACACACACATATATATATACACACACGTGCATGCACACGCACCACCAACCTAATATAAACGGTCCGATTTGGTTTTGTATTTGATTTTCAAATCCAAAACCAAATCAAACTGAAATTTTCTATTTCTTTGTAATTTTAAACTGAACTAAACCAATTATTTAGTAAAAATTAAAACTTTTTTTATTCAGTTTTGGCATTCGGTTCGATTTTGGTTAGTTTTAATGTTCATCCCCAATTTAAACTTCCAACGTTAAAAAAAAGGTAATAACTAATGCATGTCAATTAACTCACAAATCAACTTAAAATCTTTTTTTTTTTTTTTTTTTTCCGACATTAACGTAACAAAGAAAAGAAAATTACAAGACCAGGCGACCAGAAAAAAAAAAAAAAAAAAAATCATTCTGATTAATACAATTGTAAGACCCCTTCCAAGGCATCACCTAGTCTCAACATATTCATCCCAAAAAACACATACTAGCTAAAGAATGGACCGCGAAATTATGCTTGTGAGACACATGTTGAAAAAGCACCGATGAGAACATTGTTCCAATTTTCTTGACATCGTTAACAAACTTAGCCACATCCGACTCAATTGCCGCTAAACCATTAATTAATCATCCGAATTAAAGCCAGAGAATGAGAGAGAAGAAGGATATTTTGAAGATAACTGTTCGGCTCTAAAAAAAAAAAAAATGGCAATAGCTTCAACGCAAATAGGACTCAAACATAGGTCTTTGAAGCCATGAAATGAAGCAACAATACGAACCCCAACTTCGTAAGCATAGTTAGACTCCACCGATACGACCCCAACTTCCTTTCGCACAGTCTAAAATCCATTCGCATCCAAACTCCACAGGAGGAATGGGCTCCATCTTATATTCAATTCCCATTGTCCAGATTGTGAAAACACGGAATGTAGTGGGCCTAGAAATCCATGGATGTTTGAACACATATATGTTGAACAACCATTTCCAATCCCCTTTCTGCAACAATTCTTTTCCCCAATATAAATCCCTTCCAAAAGAAGGAATCAGAATAGGACGTTTATATAAAACATTACACAAACTAATGGGCTGATAATCAGAAACCAACCTGGGATTATTGATTTTTGGGATTAGAGCCAATGTGAGTCTTGTTCCATGCTTTAATTGACGTCTTGCCATTAACACTATCTACCGCACTTTCCAGAAAACATCCCAATACTTTTAAAGAAAATGGAAAGAATTTCAGATTGAGCTTCCTCAATAACTGCAACAGAAGGATTATAAATAAGAGCAAATCATATTATCAAAATAGTTAAAGAAACGTTTCTTGAATTTCATTTTCATATTCTCTCCACCTTCCATCAACCTTCTGAATACCATGGATGGTACGTTTGGAAGCCCCACGATAATGTTCCTGCATTCCTCATCAAAACTCCAATTTTCATTAAAACTTTAAGCTAATGAATTGGAATAAATTTAACTATATCAATATATTTAACAGTAATGCTCTATAGTACTATGGTGTAAATTTATCTCCCGTCCAACTTTTGATTTTCCTCACTCTTCGAAAAAAACAAAGAAAATTATTATAAATAAAAAAATCATAAAAAAATTTCACATAGACATCCCTGTGTCTATCTGATAAAGTAATAATATTTAAAATTTTGCTATATTTAATTTTTTTTTTTTTTTTTAAAACCTTCCTAAAAACAATATTATTTTGACTTTCTAAAAAAATGTATGTTATTTTCTTGTACCCATTAATGAAATATAAGAAAGAAAAAGTTGGTTGGAATGAATCAGCAGATTCTAAAAAATAATAAGAATAAGGACAATATCTTTTAAAAAAACAAAATAAATTACAAAATAAATTATAAAAATAAGATTTCAAATAATCTGGGAACAAAACAGTTTACTGTATTTCTTTGTTAAATAATTTATAAATTAAAATTTATTTTACAATTTTAAATATAATGCATAATATCTTTGAATGAAAATAAGGTTCCCATGATATGTATGTTTGATAAACTTTAAACAAAAACTTAAACATTTTCTCAATATGGTTATAGAGGAAAATATGTCTCATGATTTTGTAAGAGTGGCTTTAATGGTTCCTTAAGAGATATTCATCGAGAGAATTTGAAATAAATTCATCAGAAGAGTGATTTTGAAGGTAGGTATTTAAGAAAATTTTAAAATAAAAAATGTTATTATCCATATTACAATACCAAAATCCAAAATATAAATATATTTATTTGAGAATTTAATTACCTAGCTAACACATTTTTTTACTTGTACTACAATTTTTTCACACACACGTATATATTGAAAAGTGTTAATATGAAAACACTAAAAAAAGTTTATAGTAATTTAAACAAAACTATATAATTTTTATTCTACACTAAAAATTTTATATATTTTAAAATTTTAATTAAAAATACGAGATTTCATGTGCATAATGTGCATGTTTTATAACAGCATTGTATTTGTAAATAATTTAGGAAAAATTTTTAATTTCTCCTGTTATCCATCTTAGTTGATCGGTCGTAGAGTTGTATGATGTTGCCATCATAGAGATAGGAGTTTCGATTTCCTATCCCCACAGTTGTTGAAGTCAAAAATAAATTTTAAATTTTTTAATTAAAAAAAATCCTATTTTATCGAATCTAATTCATGATAACCATTTTTTTAAAAAAGAAAATAACCTTACTCTATCTAATTCTAATTCACATTAAATGATAAGAAATAAATTTTCAAAAAATAAAATCTCATTTTATCCAATTTTAATTCACCTCAAATGATAACAAATTTTCAAAAAACAAATCTAACTTAATCTAATTATAATTCACGTCAAATGATAAGGAATAAATTTTCAAAAAACAAAATCTCATTTTATTGAATTCTAATTCCCGTTAAATGTTAAATAATAACAGTTTGAGTTGTTTTTGGATAGAAGTTTATTGTGGTCCATTGTTGACAGATAATTTTTTTTTTTAATATTTGTAAATAGTCTCATGTTTTTTCTATTTATAATAATTTTCCCAACAAATTTTCAAAAGAAAAAAAAACTCATTTTATCTAATTCTAATTCATATTAAAGAAATTTTCAAAAAGAAATCTCATTTTATCTAATTCTAAATAACATTAAATGATTACAAATTTGCAACAAAAGAAAAATCATTATATCTAATTCTAATTTTGATAATTTTTTATAAAAAAAAATCTCATTTTATCGGATAATTTTGATTTATTTAAAATTTTTCTCTTTATGGTTATAAAGATATACATGATAATTTTATTTTCATTATAAAGATTAAATTAAAGATTTATCTTTATTTGATGGTTATATAGATATATGAGATGATTTTATTTTAATTATACAGATTAAATCAAAGATTTGCCCTTTTGTTTATAGTTATATAAATATATTGGTTAATTTTATTTTAATTATAAAGAGTAAATAATTTTTAACCACCCTCGTTTTATTTTTTCATTTTTCATTTTTCATTTTATTGTTTTTTAATCTTCAACTTAAATCCTTTTTTTCTTAATTTTTTCTTTAAATATGGAAGGGCAGAATTGGAATGTAAAAAAATATCAGACGGGCTTGCTTTATTTGAAATAGATTTGCCATTTATTGTCTATTGCTGCTAAACAACACAAGTCCCGTTACTTTCCTTATTTAGTATATAGGAATTTGAGTAGATGAATAAGGGAGAACTCATGATACAAATTGCTAATACATATTTTATTCTTGCACTTCTTTTTAATAATTTTTATTCATTTTGACATTTTAAAAAATTCCTTTTACATGTGTGTAAGTATGTGACAAATCCCCTCTTTTTTAGATAAAAAAAATAATAATAATAATAATTCAATTTTAAAAAGAAGAAAAAATTACCACATGGCATAATTTTATTGGCCAGTTTCTTGGGATGCACCAAGATAGGTGCATCCAGGAGAGCACCCAAGTTTTTTTCTTTACTTAAAATAGAATTTCTCTCAGCCGCTTGGCCTTTCTTCTCCAGTAGTTTAACCTTTGGAAGCAAACAAATCAATTTGTTCAAGTTTTGAGAAATTTATATATAGTTTATAATTTGGTACATGTTCACGAATCCGCAATAAATTTTACTAAATGAGAAAAAGAAAAAGAAAAAAAATGGTAATGACAAATAATTGAAAACCATTTCATTTTCAATAGTGATCCTTGAAAATTTTGCTTCCCCTTGACCAGCCAACATGCATTAAAAATTTTCAACAGCGATACTTCATAGTTGTGTATGAGTAAGGATGATATCCTAGAATATGGTATGGAAGGGTAATACAATAATATAATATTGTGTCTTAGGAGAGAGATTAAGGAGGGGAGTAGTTTATCTTCGAAATTAATTCTATTACTTTTAAAATCATTCGAAAACACATTTTTAATTACACTAATTTTCAATTTTCATATAATTAAAATTAAGTTGGAAGGAATATTAAAATCATGTTTTAATTTTGAAAATGAAAAAATAATAATAATAATAATAATAATAATAATTTTTACTATTTTAAGAGCACTCCCAAATACAAATAACAGATTATCCTAAGGAAGCCATAGTGAAGTAGTTGCATCAAAGTGGTCTGCCGATGCGCAATCGGGATCAAAATAATCACATATGTCGTCTTCCATTATATGAAGCGGTGAGTACATTGGCCACTCGCTCAGGGCTTTGATGTGGCTTGGTGACAGTGGAGTTGATTGTGGCGGCGATAACCCAGAGGTGATCGGGGCAGTTTCCACCATATCCTCCTCCTCAATGTTGAATCCGGAGACCTCGGAGCTGGAAGGTGCGCGGCCCTCCGCTGATTGGCGAAGGAGCATACGGATTTGATGAAGAGTGGGGTTAGACGGGAATGAGGGGAGGTTTTGGACATTATCCGGAAAGTTGAGCCGAGCCTTGGAACCTCTGAGGTAGAAAGCAAAGGCGTCGTAAGCCTTGGCAGCCATCTCCGCCGTTTTGAAACTGCCAAGCCAAATCTGCTTTTTCCGACATGGGTCATGGATTTCCGCCACCCATTGTCCCCACTTCCTCTTCCGAACGCCTCTGTAACTCATTGTGTTACAACTTACAATAACCAACTAAGCAACTAAAGCATATATATATATATACACACACACACATAATGTCACCACCCTCTTTTTCTTGTTTCTAATTTATTTTCTTTTCATTCACTGTAATCATCTTTATTATTATTATTATTATTATTATTATTTAAAACCATGGTAACCAATGTAGATTTGTAGAGCGCTTTTTTTTTGGTAACCTTTGTGATTATTATTATTATTATTTTAAACCATGGTAACCATAATTTAGATTTTGATGCGGTCTTTTTTTGGTAACCTTTGTGATTATTATTATTATTATTTTAAACCATGGTAACCATAATCTAGACTTTGTGGTGGTGGTAACCTTTGTGATGATGGCCCCCTTCACAAAACATAAAATAAAATAAAATAATAAAAAAAGACCTATGTAATGGTGACGTTTTCTGCCCAATTGTAATGACTTTCTAGGAACTTACATGACACAAATTGGCACATGTCACAAAATTGGTACATGACACAAAATTATTCCTATGACTTTAGTTCTGAAACAAAGTAGCAACCAAATTAATTTATCCAATAATATATTCCTATGACTTTAGTTCTGAAACAAAGTAGCAACCAAATTAATTTTGTCTTGTAATGTTAAGAGTATTGTTTTTACCTAGGTGTTTCGAGGTTATATAATATACTCGACTATAAGGAGAGAGAGCCCGTTCTTACTACAAGCTTTTAATAATATGGGTGTGATCTGTCGTTACATGTGACTATCTCCGCTATAAAAAGAAAAAAAAGAGCAAATTCGGACTCACCAATGCCTCTGCCACATTTTGCACTCTTATGAACTAGGTATTCCAGCCTCGACTTTCTCTCTTATTTACTATGGCGATGAAGAATCAAATTATCACTATATTTATTCCTTTTTCTACTTCTTCTTCCAAGTGCAGGATAACCCCAAGGGGTTGCAGGTTTTTTTTTTTTTTCTACCAATTGGTAACCTAAACAAAAAACAACTTGACTCTAATACCCATTGAAGGAATTGAATCCCACAGCGGAAGCGATTTGTAACTTTCGTTTTTTATTTTAGAAGATAGTATAGAACAACAAAGAATTAAAATTACCATACAAAACATTCTATACAAATTTCTAAGCTAAGCAAAAAATAGGGTTGAGAAGAATTACTTTTGAAGACTGTCTTGAATTCTTCTCCTCTCAACGAACGGATTTCACTGTAAAATCTCCTTCCACATTCCACATATAGCGACGCTTGTAAAAGATCTGACAGACTCTTCTCCTCTCAACGAACGAATCTCGCTGTAGATCTCCTTCCACATATAGCAACGCCTGTAAAAAATCTATGTCTCTAAGAAATGACCTACTTGTGGGGGTAGCCTTTTGGAATAATGGGAAAAGGGAAGGAATAATGGATTTACTGAGGAAGTTTTTGTGGTAAGTTCTTGAGAGAGTTCTTGAAAATTGTGGTAGTCTCAACCAACAAAGACACTCTCTGTTATATTAAACAAGACCTGGGATAACCTCCCACTCCCATCCCCTCTCACCACTCTACTGGAATGTAAGAGAGTTATTTAATTTAATTAATTAATTATTAATTAATTAAAATTAAAATTTATAATTTAATTAATTAATTATCTTATATTTAATTAAATGTATATTTGAATCATATCCAAAAGTATAAATCTCTCATAACCTATAGTTTTAAATGAATTTCATTCACATTAATATATAACCTATAGTTTTAATATAAATCCTATTTATATTAATTTAATATTTGAATCATATTCAAATATCTTAATAGAAAATTATTATAAATAGAAAAAATATTAAACTATTTACAAATATAGAAAAAATTTATTGTCTATTAGTGATAGAATGAGAGCGATAGAAGATTATCATAGTCTATCGCTGATAGATAGTGAAATTTTTATATATTTGTAAATAGTTTAGCTTATTTTGCTATATTTGAAAACAACCATACATTAATTCTCCCATTATATATATTTTTATTTATAAATAATATTTATAATTAGATATATATTTTAATGTATCGTTATACATTATACTTTATATTAATCATATCATTATATATAATTAATATGATTCCTTAAGCTAATTTGAACAATTCAAATTATTCTTCCAAACTATGGTCCTTATTAATCTGTTATGAGTTAGCAAGAAGACCTAATGGACCTACAGATTATAAGCTCCAATGATCCAAGATTAATTAATTAAACTCTTTAATTAAATTAACTAGCATTCATTAACTATAAGGCAAACCACTATAGACCCATAGTTGCACTCTTATGCACTATAAGACATGTTGCGACAGTGGATATAATCATTTTAGTCGATCCTTCACGAGTTGTTCATAATTATATCTGGGTAAAATGACATTCATTAATTATAAGACAAACCACTATAGACCAATAGTTGCACTCTTATGCTCTATAAGACATGTTGCGTCCGTGGATATAATCATTTCAATCAATTCTTCACGAGTTATTCATAATTATATCTGGGTAAAATGTTTGTTTTATCCTTATAATTACTTTTATATCCTTAAATACCACTGATCATCTAATGAACTATTTATTTATGGTCCAACCATAAATTAATTCCCTTTCGGGCCAGTAAGAGGGTGGAGACCCATTTTTCAAGTCTTGGAGTCAACACTTAAGGGGAACTACTCATCTATTTACCTTAACTAGGAAGTAGTGAATTCCATATTGTGAGGTTATGCTTCTAGCTCCTCACTCAGTGTCTCGAAGATGATAGGGTTATTGAGTTAGCAGCTCGGACCACTCTCACTCGTATAAAGCAAAGGAGTCTTCATAGGCAGAAGTTTATAAATCACTTAGGATTATGATCAAGTTACACATGGTCATTCTGTGAAAAAATAATCTTTTCAGTTAATGACGTTACAAAGAGAGAGTAACTATTTCGTGGTTTAGTCTTATACAAACTCATTGTATAGGATATCCCCACTCACATGTCTCCACATGAACTGATTTGTATTACATCAATTATATCTTTACAAAGTGAGTCATATCCATAATGTTACCAAGATAAGACACCGAACTTTATCCATCTACTATAAACCTCTTAGGTTATTGCTTGAACGAAATCTATTATACGTTAACTACATGCTGTTCAAGTCTCATGAAAACAACCTTGTCTTATGAAAACAACCTTGGACTTTGTTCATTAGATTGAGTTAAAATTAAGACATAATATAAAATAACAAATTATTTTATTAGTTATCATTAATTTGTTTATATAATTTACAACTACAAGCTTAGGGCATAAAGCCCAACAAATGATATAAAAGTTATATTAATCTGACATATAAATTATATAACAGATATTTCATATTTCATATATCAATTGTTTGATATACCTAATTCAGAGAATAAACATATTAATGATATTGTCGATATATCAAATATGAAGTTAGTTGTTCCCAAAATAAAATGAACATGATAAGAATGTAAGTTTAAAGACTAAAATAATATTTAATTAGCTTACAGTTTTTGAACCATTTTCGACAAAACTTTTACAATTATTTTCCTTTGGTTCATAAATTTTCAAATGTTTTTATCATTTTCATAAACTTTGATGAAATTTTCTTTTAACATTTGTCATAAAAATGATTGTTTGTCATACTTGTGGCTTAATTGGAGATTCGAAACCATCAATTATTTGAAGGATGGCTAATGTTACGGGTAATCTTGGATCAAGGACAAAAGCAACATAACGAGAAAAGAGGAGCAGTGGAAGCAACTAAGGACAAGCAAAGGAGTGGACTGAAGCGGATTCGGGCTGAGTCTACCTGGTCGACCTTGGCACCAAGGCTAAGGTCGAGTCCATCCGTTTGGATGCACAGGCTTGGCCAGGACATATGTGGGCTTTTGGGAGAAGGTCATAAAATTCAAAAGCCAAATGGCTATACTAGGCGCTGACCTTGGCATCGAGGCCGACCCTCAATGTTGAATCTGTGGCAAAGGCTGAAACCCTAAAAAGAGAGGAGTCTAAGGGGACTTAGGTGAAGTCCTAAAGGGAAAAAGAACGAGTCCACAGTCTATAAATAAGGGGAAAACGACGAATGAGGTAAGTTAACTTTCGAGCCAAGAATTCTGTTAACGTTAAACCCCTCTCTTCTAACTTAGGCATCGGAGTGCGTGTGCCCTACACCACACCTGTGTGCAGTTCTTTTCTTTGATTTGCAGGCAGACGCTTCCTCTATAATACAAATTTACCGTTGGCACCATCTTGAGGTCATTCAACTTACCTAACCCAAATTTAGTATTAATAGTTGGCGCCTTCTGTGGAGAAGAGTATTTGCTTATAAATAAAACTTGGAAGAATAAATTAGAGGTTTAAAGGCATGAACCTTAAGAAGAGGATTCAAAATGAGACTGGGCCGATCTGCAAGGCCAAGGTCGAGACTGAGGTTGAGGCTCAGGCCGGGATTGGGGTTGAGGCTAGGACTAGGAGGCAACCATGTAAGGACCAGCCAAAAGAGCTAATTAGAGCTTTGGAAAAGGGAGTGGGCGAATCAAATCCCCTCAAATGAAACCAGGAGAACCGAGAGTGTTGAAGCTTCAAATAGAAGTAATGGACAAAGAAGAAGGTGACAGGAGCAAGGCTGAAGCAGGGATCAGGGTCGATGTCGAGGCTGAGGCCAAGGCGAAGGCTGAGGCCAGAAGGCAACCACGTAAGGACCGGCCAAGATAGATAATCAAAGCCTTAGAGAAAGGAGTAGGCGAATTAGATCCCTGTGATCCGAAACTAGAAGAACCAAAAGTTTCAAAGCTACAAATTAAAGCGATGAACAGAGAAGAAGGGGTCGGTGTCGAGGCCAACCCATGGGTTTTTAAGAAAAGGAAATGTTAATCGAAGGGAGTTTGCGATCCTTCGGGTGATAAGTGGAACAAACAGTCTCCCAATAAAAAGAGCTCATTGAGATGAAGCTCGAGCTCAGCCTTAACCTCACATTTTTGTTTTGGACATGGCAAGGAATTGTCAACATTGTCATTGCTCATGGGGTAAAACTCCTCAAGGAACTCGAGCACAGTAGTATTGATGTTGGAGTGCTCTTGTTCTCTTTCCAACCTCAACACTAAGTCAGTCAGCTTGGTGTTGCAGTCAGCTTAGCTTTGCAACTTAGCTTGATTCTCGTTTTGAAATTGAAGTTGCTCTTGTTGAACTTGAGAAGAGCCATTAGCAAGTTCATAAACCATCTTTTCTAATGTCATACGTTGGCTCGAAGTTTGAAGAATTTGCAGCTCATATTGGCCTCTGTAACTCATCTCAGGTTGATCCTCCCATCCAGGATGGTATGCACAAGAATCATAAAAGAGGTATGGGCTAGGAAACTCCCATGAGGAGCAGGCATTGCGCACAAAGGCACGTTGCTGCTGAGGACATGCTTCAGTAGTGTGACCTTGAAGCAAACAAACTCTACATGCTTCCAAATCCTGTAATTCCCTAGCAACCAAAACTCGAACAGCAGAGATAAGCTAAAAAATACAACTTCTAATCTCATTAAGCTCCCTTACCTCAACTTGATCTCGTTGAGCAGCATGCCATGCACACAACACATAATGTTAATGCAAAGCCTCATCTGCCATACTAGAACAAATACTTAAAGAAAATAAAATTAAAATAAATAAAACTTTAACTAGAAAAATAACCAGGCCAAACTATTTTGATATAGCCTTTTTAGTATTGCTTCCAAAAGGCTCAATCAAATAATACTTATAAAAATCGAACAAATACTCAAAGAAAATAAAATTAAAATAAATAAAACTTTAACTAGAAAAATAACTAGGCCAACCTATTTTGATATAGCCTTTTTAGTATTGCTTCCAAAAGGCTCAATCAAATAATACTTATAAAAATCGAAGAAGAAAGAAATTCTTAAATGAAGAAAGCAACCTATCAAAATTTTTAAATTTAAGAAAAGGAGAAAAAATCATTTTGGACTTGGAATTGGGTTTTAGGCTGGGAGTTGGGGCATTAAAGTTTAACTATCAAAACGGTAGGTTGGCGCCAGAATGAGAATCGGTGACAATTACGTTCTAAAATTTATTGAGGATTATTTGGATTTGATGTTGTTAAACAGTAATGGGGTGGTGGCGCAGTTGGCTAGCGCGTAGGTCTCATAGCTTAGAGTTATCCTGAGGTCGAGAGTTCGAGCCTCTCTCACCCCATTTAATTTTTTCTTTTTCCATTTCCATGGGGTTCATTTATTGATGGACCATGAACCTCTCTCAAAGGCCCATGATGACACTTCCCAGAAAACCTGATTTTTCTGAGAATGGTAAAAGGAAGGACGACCACAACGGTGAATTCTGTACAAAATATTTTGTGTGCTTTACATTTTTATATAAAAAACTAATACAAAGGAAGTCCTAATTTGAATGTTTATAAAGGCAGGGTTTTTATGTTATTATTTTCTGTCATCCAATTATCAATAAAATAAAATTTGTTCGAGCCTAAAAGGTATGGACACTTTAGTTTGGTTAGTGTGTCTGTGTAGCAGACACTTAGACACTCCGACACTTGTTGAATGACACTTGTTAGTGCAAACTAATAATAGATGTGCTCCACATTAATTTTTACAAAGTCAAAATAAGACCAACATTTGTTAGATATGTATTCAATACTTGCTATGTATACTAAAATAGGAATGTATATGATAAAAATAATAAATTCTAAAAGAAAAATACATCAAACTAATATTTTCAACATATAAATATATAAACTCATTCACTTCGAATTAGGTTCTTGTTTAAATTAAATAATATATAGTCTACAAAATGTATTTCATTTGTAAAAGGCCCAATTTAAGACCCACATGGGCAAAGTAAGTTTTTTTTTCAAAAAAAACATCATGCAGCCGTGTATGCATGCAAACCGAGAGAGTGAAAAAAGGCAGCACTAAAATTGAAGAAAATCCATTCCGACTAGCAATGTTTTTCAGCCATTTGGGGATCGATTCATAGTTCGATCGAGCTGAAATTTTGACAGCGTGTTCTTGACACGAGAGTCTTCAATCTGGACGATGGAGATTTCATTTAAAGCTACCTACAGTGAGATATTGTGGGTAATTGGTTGTCACGTCAAGTGAGATTTTTCCAAATCTATTTCTTCTTTATTGTTGTCGTTTGTTGCTAAGATTTTTAATCTTGAGATATATATTGTGTATGCCTCTAGTTGTAACTAGGGAGAACTCATTTGTACCCATTATTAATTATAGTGGAGCTTTTGACTTCAGTCCATGGATTTTACTCTTCACATCGAGGTGGTTTTCCACGTTAAAATCACTTGTGTCTATTGCTTGATAATTATTATTATTTCTAGTTGATTAGTATCCTATTAGATTCAAATAAGAGAGGATAATTGATCCAAATTAAATTGTAATTATCCCAACAGTATCTTTTGTCGTGTTTGTCAAGTTTGCATGTCACTGTATTCATGTCATGTCATATTATGTCTTGTATTTGTACATGTGCTTCTTAGGTTCTGACTATCAAAGTATTTCAAATTCCACTGTTGTATATATATATATACACATATAGTGTGATTGTATATATAATTGTATATAAATAAATGAGCGTGGTTTATCTTATGAAAAAATAGCATAAATTACATGTAAACACCAACTTATTTAAACTTTCGGAGTTAATTCTAGTTTTGAATCATGACGGTGCTACACTGGTTCAACGGACTAATTTCATATATTATACTTTAATGGTAAAATATATTTTTTTTATTTAATAAAACATTTAAATTGAAAAAACTTGAACATTTTGACTTTTGAAGGAGAGCAAAACTTTAGGGGCAAGCTAGGCTGCATTCAAGTTGGTAGCCTAACTCTCCTTTTTTTCCCTTTTGCGTTTTTCTTCTGCCGTTCTATGTGTAAGTAGAATTCTTTGGTACTAAGGAAAACAACCATCTAAATATCTAGAATGGTAAGATATTGTTCATTTTGGGCACAATTCCTCATAACTTTGCTTTAGGTATCACCCAAAATACCTCATGCCATTGAAGATAGTTTTTATCGCACTTATATACCATAGATCTTTTCCTTACCTAACTAATTTGGGACTTTTGGTTGCACTCTAAGGAGATTTATGTATATGGAAACAGAAGTGAACCTGAACTGAAATATGCAGGACTTCTCTTCCATTTGTATTCCTGGCTTCGGCTTTACATTCCTCCAGTATCTCTGCCATCTCCATTACTTTGCTTTTCTCTGATATTTGGTAAGCAGAAATAAAGTTGAAGACGGAAAGAATAAGCCAGAGAGAAGAAAATTATGGAAGAATTGTGTAAAGGTTGAAGAAAATTTTCAAATGATAAATAAATTAAAATTAGAAAAGATTTACAGCTACAGAATCCCGCTAAGAATTTAAAGAATGAATTTACATGCGGGAGAAGAGTGGATATGGAAAGAATAACTCATCTTTAGTGAGGTAACAAATAGAAATAGATGAGTTTTGTTGTTAGCTTGCTTAGCTTAGCCTAGCTGGGCCAGTCAGGTTAGGAAGCTTGCCTTTATAACCGCCTAAAACTGGCAGACATTTTCCAATCCTTGTTTCATTTGTATGAGATGTGTCCACAAACTCTGCTCCTCAACCTGCTTTCAAATTGCATACTGTTACTTGTATTATACTTTCTTGTAGCGTTAAACAATAGGTTCAATTGTGCTTGATGCAAGAACTGTTAGTTTCGCACAAACAAAAACAGATTCTTGTTTTCAATGCAATTGCAAATAATGAAAGATAATTGTAACTTCGACTTTATTCTAGCTAAATAAACGGTTCTTATAATTAAGCAATATGACATGTTTGTGAGTGATTCTAAAATGGTTAAACTCATTTTTGTCATTTTCAAAATCACTCACAAAATGTTTTTAATAATGTAAAACTAATTTTACTAGTATGAAAAATGCGTCTAAAAGTGTAAAATTGAACATTGAATTGTTTTTTAGTGATTAAAAGTGTGTTTTATAGTGGTTTTAAACGCCAAAAGAGTGATTCTAACCATTTTAAAATTATTCCCGAACATGTCATTGGTCTCAGGAATAACCTAAAATTCCGGAACAAAATGCATAAAATTTGGGCAACAGCTTTATGTATTCACTTCAATGAGATTTGTGGGACAGTAAAAAGTTCCAAATCAAGATCAAGACAGTCAATTCGTCAATTTATACGACGGTGAAATATATCATCCTCACCTGCAAAGCCGCTGTTGATGCCAACAATGCTATACATTCATCAAGCATAGCTTTTTCTTGGGCTGCGACAATGGTAAGTTCAAAAACTAACGTCTGCATTACCTTCACCTGGAATACAAATAAGAAGATGAACAGAAGATAACACTGATTAGAACTGCAGACAAGAAAGCTCCCAACCAAATAACTGTGACTAATGTATATTGAGTTTGTAAAGTATTAATAGATATAATTATCTAACTATTGCCCATCCAAACATTAGCAAACAATTCAATAAATCAGATTTTCAATGGCCTAAAAGACGTAGAAGTATAAGACAAAGCCACTAGATGATGAAAAACTGTACAGATGTGAAAAAAGAATATGGCAGGCGATAGAATGTGGAGCATTTTCACGACCATACAAATAACGACAAAATTAATTATTAAATCAAAGTTTTTTTTTTTTTTTTAAATTTAATAAATCAAAGTTCTAAGCCACTTTATTAGTAAATCGTCCAAAGGTCCATATTATTTGATATTTCCTCGAAAGGAGACAGACAGTATAAAGCAAATTAAAGTAACTACGATAGATGAGAAACTGTCGGGGAATCCATGAGCCAAACTTATTAAAGTACATCACCTGAAGGTTCCAAATAGCTTCAATTTATAGCCATTATTAGGGAGATGGTATCCATGATTATTATTATTATAATAATAATTATTTAATATTCGTAACATGTAGAGCTCACAGGATACAATGCTAACTGATATAGGGAGGAATCCAAATCAGAGGTAATTTGATGGTTTACAAAGGTTAAGATACTTGCAGCATTAAGTTTATCTCCTCTAGCTATTATGATCAGAAGCATTCTTATTCACAAGTAGTAAGAGCATCAATTGCATTATAAGATGACAAGATTGGTCAAGGTCCATAACAATTGCAAGGCTCTTGAATTCAAGGAAGATGTGGAGGAAAACTATTTAATATTGATAACATTCAAAGAGGAGTTATATATAAGTATACCCTTGGGAGTAAGGAGCAAATGGAGGATCCCATTGCCTGCAACACCTCAACTGCTGAACAAATTGCACCACTTAAAGAACCAGCATCTGCCTGTAAATAAGCAGGTATTGTCAGCTACCACAATATTTGGCATCACATGATTATAGCAAATTACTGGCAATTGTAGCATACTTTTGCTCCTCCAGTTACTGGAATACGAAGAGTGCTTGACTCCAAATCCTCTATGACACCTGATAAGGATCGATTATGACTTCTTTCAAGCACGGCCCATTCGTTGAGGCAGCTCATCTGCATCAATCACATGCAAAATAAAAATCACATCATTTCATGAAGCATATATGAGAGCAGATGATTGTTCAAACTTCAATAAAAGTAGGAGGGGAATTGTAACTCCAAATTCAAAGGAATAGAAAGGTTCTGGTTTAATACATTAACCAAAAAAGAAAAATAAAATATGTTTACCAAAGAAAATACATCTAAAAACTAGCCCTGTTAAAACACGTGCTAGAATTAATTGTGCTTCTAAGAGAAACAAATCAGGTTCCTCACTATGCTACTCTAAGTTGACATGTTATGCTAAAACGTTATACATTGCTATGTGAAACATTGAGTTCTGACCACGTGCCAAAGTACTAATTGCACAAGTCTTGGGTTTCATTCATAATCCTTAGACCACGTTTGGCAAGTACAATGCCATAAACTAAATCACACCAATAACAAGTAATTTGGCTCAAATCTGTCCAGGCATAATGTTAAGTATCAAGTTACAAAAATTGAGCACCACCTATACTCAAAAACTGTGTACTGCACTGAAAGTATAAAAGAACCGTGCTACATAGACTACGCTAATGATATATAATAGCTTTCAATCAATTAATCGTATTACTTGATCATTCATAATAGAGATCAATTTGAGCTCTTGCTTCAGCTGTTGGAGATTGATTCTTTTTCTGATTACTGAATCCCAAAGAGTTAATGTTGTATTCCATACGCCAAGAAGAGTTTTCTGCACCAAAGCAGAAAAGTTGTTAATCTTTAACCCGCACTTAAAATAATCAATATGCCCGATATGCAACTTAACATGCTAATTGGATAAAAAGACACAAATCTATTCCTAACAAGTAGAAATCAAATCTTCCGCTTGTTGGACAATCAGAATATAACTCATAGTTTCTGAGCACAAGCAAATATGTGAACAAACAATAGCAAAGATTAAATCATCGGAAGTAACAGTATTCGTGTCTTGTGCCAACAGAACACACGGTCATATTCTCGCCACAAAAGGGTTTATAATCAAGCAAGATGTCATGCATTAAAACCCTACCTCTGCTACCACCTCCTGATTACGAAGGACGGCCTCGGCCCGTGCATTAGCACATCTCCACTGCAAATGTCTATTATATAGAAGCCGTAGCTTATGAGCATCTTCTATGTAGCTTGCTGTCTTCTTTCCCTTCTTATTATCTGCTATGAAACTAAGTACAGAAGTTGAAGCATTGGATTGAGTAGAATTTGAAGGTCTAATTCGTGATGCGCTAATTCCTCGAGGAGGTGGAGTTGATGGTCTTAATCGAGATGGACTAACTCCTCTAGCAACAGAGGATAATACCATTGTCTTAGAAGGTGAAGATGGGCGTGGGCAAAGAGTAGGCGAGTCATATCTCCCAACTCGGGTTGCTGTTATTTTACTGCCTGCTAAACTTGAAGAAATGACCTTGTTAGCTGCAGATTCCTGCATTGAATTGTCATTAGCTGAATTGGCTTCAAATTCTACCCTACTCCTCCCATCAACGTATGATGGCCTCATAACACCACTGGTCGATCTCTGTAATGGTTTGTTCACAGTCTCCCCCGTAGTTGCCCTAGTAGAAGATAAACCACTTCCTCGGAGTGGCTTATGTAAGCTTGGGACTCTTTTACTGGTGGGATCGACATTATAACTCAATGAATTGGAAGATGCTTTCGCACCGACTCTACTTGGCCATCTCTGATGATCTACGAATTGGGTCCGTGACCCATCAACTGGCTTAAAATTCTCTGATTGATCATGCCCATTTTTACCTCTAAGAGGACTCTTCTTTCTTTCTGGCGTGGGCTTCCGTGCAACAGTTTGCGTTTCAGCTTGTTTAGATGGGAAATTAGACGAAGGCCTCAGAGTTCGATCAGAAGCAGAAGATAACACGGGCTTTTCCTTCTTACAAACAGGAATAGAAATTGTATCAGATTGGAATGAGACACTCAAACTTCTCATCGTAGAAGGCCATAAACTCTCAACTCGACCGCCAATCATTCTTTTCGACAGCAACTGTACATCTGCAGGTGAACCATGAATTGGTGTGCCTGGGCTTGGAGGAGGAGGGGGTGTGGAGGGTCGCTTCCTCTCTGCTGATTGAGCTCTTTTAAGAACCAATTGGGAAGATGTAGAAACCGTCCGCGTGATGCTTGGTGATGGGCAACGCCGAGGTCCAGACAACGATGAAGGAGAAGGTGAGTTGTTCTTGGAACGCGAGGGAGACCGTGTGATAACTTCATTGTTCTTTTCTGCAGGAACCAGCGGTTGTCTTGGCGTCGCTACTGCTACTGTATGCTTTCTAAATACCCGCGCCGATTCGCATACATCCATCCAAACTATTGAAATCAGACCATAGTGATAGATTTCATCACATAACTACACAATTCGCATTCCCCACAATCTGGAAAAAACAGTACTCGCGAAAAGAAATATCCTTTTCCCAGCATTGTATCTGCCATCACAAATGCGCAGTTAAAAGAATGAACTAAAAAGAAAGGAATAAACCAGCGTCAAAGTAAAGAAATAGAAACAAAAAACTAGCAAATAAACAAGCGAACATACAATTCCACAGCAGGAACAGATCAATAGAAAGGAGAACCTGAAATTGAAACACTAAAACTAATATAAACTCGAATTTGATTAGTTTCTAATCAAGCAATGCCCTCGACCCAAGTTAGATCAGACCACCGAAAGGAAGACGATGGCAAGGTAGGGTAAAGAAAGGGCCACTCAAAAAAGGGGAACTGCCATAAATTGCATCAACGTCTAATTGTTACAGCTTTGGATTCGGCTTGCTTAGACACAAATGGCATTTACAGAGTAGAGGTCCCCTCAGAAACTCCCGGGCTGGAGGATAGAGAGTGTGGGCTTTTGCAGGTCGCTGCAGGATAAGAATGGGAAGTGGAACTTAACTGGAACTTATTCGGCTATGGATGGTTGGGGCTAAAAACATGAAAGATTTCGTACATTCCCACTCACAATTTGCTTCACTTTCATCTTCTTCTGTGCAAACTTCTCTCTTCATAAAGATCCATTCATTAAAAACAATTCTAAAACTTGTGAAAGTAAAGAAGTCGCATTACCCAAGTTTCTTAATCAGAAATAATACTTGGTCTATGGGACCAGGTGAAAATGAAAATGTATCATTCAACTCCAACTGTCAATGTTTAAATAGAAAAACAAAACTATATTTATATAATCAACTAAGACACCATTGAATTTGTTTGTGAGCAATATTTAATTTTCTTCACACAACATGGTGGATGTCCACGTGCAAGGAGAAGAACCGTTGTCTGTTTTGAGAATTTACATGGCCGTAATAAATGGAATATTAATTACCAAACCATAGTCAACACGAAAGAGAAACGCATTCAAATAAAATTAAGATTTATTATGGTTAAGTGCAAAGATTAGATAAATCCATTTGGATTATCCGGATTTAATTTTCTCCTCTCCTCTTTATAACTTTCATAATTCGGCTGCGGCTATCAATAAATGCCGATGAAATTTCAAGGGTTTTGTGGACGAATCCTTCTCAGTGCCTGAATTTCGACAGATTCGTGCATCTAATACTGGAGACCGGCCTACGCTGAGCCCTTACTGCGCATATAAATCTTTCGACAGAAGTTCAGAGATCTTGCAGAGAGGTATATAAATAAAACCACGAGACATACTCGAATTTCAGAAAAATACAAACACGACAAAGAAAATTCAGTAATTATAGTCTTGAATTAAAAAAAAAATCTAACGCCTTTTACGGATGATCCACGAGAAATACTTCAAACTTATTATAGAAAAGAAAATAAAGTATCTCCCAACTCCTAAGCTACTCAAAAAAGAAGACAATAAAAAGGAAAAACCTCGCAGGAAGGTTCCAATTCGAAATTCGAATCCATTCGAATTGGATTCTCGTCAAACCACAGAATTCAATGAAGAATACATCAAAGAGATCAAGAAAAGAGTTCTCACCGATACGGCCAAACTAATCAGGTGTTGAATCGGAAAAGCTGCCGGAGGAATCAATTTCGAACTGCAAATCAGAGAAAATTAGGCGCAATTTGATAGAAGAAATCAGGGAATAAACTAAGGCGATAAGGTTTTAGGAACTGGAAGGAGACTTAGCCGTACAAGGCATTTCTAGCGGGCAGAGTTGACGGAGTTGAGATTTTCGAAGAACTTTGAAGAGAGGGAGAAGAAAAGGAAAAGCGCGAGAAAATTATATTAAATAAATAAATAAAAAGGGTTTAATGGAAAAACGAGAAAACGGTTATAATTAGGACTTTTGAGATGGTAGGGACCATGGAAGACAGTTGCTTTCGCGCCACCTGCTTTTCTTAATCCATGTTTATAATATTCATTAATAAGGTTTTTTTTTTTTCCCCTTCCCGAATTATAAATATGTTTTTTTTAAAAAAAAAAATCATTTAATTATAATTCTGTTAAAATAGGTAGGAAACTAGCCACTCCTTTACTCTTACACGGGGGGTAATTCACATTCTTTCCTGAAGAAAATTACCTCATCATTATTAATTTTTTTCATGTAGTAAAAATAAATATTTTTAAAAAACTATCCATTTATAACTTTATTGTATAAATTAAAACTCTAAACTAATAATTATATCTATAAAAATAAAATAGTAAGATGTAATTTTCTCGACAGTCAAATGTATAATGAATTGAGGGGAAAATGGTATTGAATTTTTACCTTTGTTTATAGGGGGAGGGGGGACCTTACTCTGAGGGGCATGGGCAACAATTAAATGAAAAAGAACAAAAAGAAAATGGTACTAAAGTAAAACAAAAGACTATGATGCACTTTGTTTTTCCATTCCTTCAATTCAAGAGATGGGATGAAGGGAGCATATTTTTGGTTGAAATTTAGGCCCTTTGACAAGGAGAAACTTTTAACTGGTAAGTTAAATTTAAATTCAGTTCTTTGAAATATAATTTGTAGATCTTGGACTAAAATAAATGACATGATCTATTTGTTTTTTCATGTCTAAATATAATTTAGAGAAAATTATTGTTTGTCTTCAAGTTTTGAACAATGTATATATTTGGTCCCTAAATTTTAAAAATATACTGTTTTAGTCCCCGGATTTATAAAAATATGTCTATTTAGTCCCTATGTTTTCAAAATGTACCGTTTTAGTCCTTGAGATTGTAAAAATAGGTTATAAAGGTCCCTTAATTTTTTTTATTATTTTAAATAATTATATGACATTTTAAATTATAAAAATAATTTTTAAAAACCATATCCTCTCTAAAATATTTTTTTCTAATTTTAAATATCATATAATTATTTTTTTAAAAAAAAATTGAAGGACCTTTTAAACCTAATTTTAATAAGTCGAGGACTGAAAATGTATATTTTGAAAACTCGGGACCAAATGGACATATTCTTATAAACTTGGGGACTAAAAAGGTAATTTTCCCTTTAATTTATAGTTCATGCCAAAGAAAGAAATAACGGAATGTACACTATTCAAGTTGTACTAATTTGAACCATAAACTTTTAATTTCATTATTTTGATCTAAACGAAAATAGTTTTAGCAATTTTTACCATCAATTTAATTTTCTCTAATCTGTCCACTAATTTTAACATATATATATTAAAAACTCATTAATCTCATTGAATGCATAAAAGATAAAATTTTCTTATAATATATGGAGAGAGTTTTTTAGTAGGGGTGGACACCGGTTAGGTTGGGAGGGTTTTATGGACCAAGTTGAAAATTCAGGTTGGTAGGGTTGGTTACCCAGGAGACTCAAGGAGGGTCCCAAACCTAACCCAACCAAACTCTTACATTTTGGGTTGGGTTAGATTGGGTTATTAATTTTCTTTTATTAATTTAAAATAATTAGATTTATCTACACCGACTAATAACTAAAATTTCATAAAACTCAAATGTAAATACTAAATATCTATAATATCGATTACGAACTTTGAGCAAAGACAAACATCATAACAATCTTAAAATAAAATATTAAGAATTCGACCTAAAACTAAATCCTAAAAAATGAAAAATTATATCTCAATCTTGCCTAAGAATAAAACTAACCCAGTTCAATGTTTACAATTTAAAATAGATAGTCTGAATTGTCACGTCATTTGAATATCCCTACTTCTTAGAAGATTAAAATTGTAATACTTGTTAAAAGATCTTAATTAATCATGTAATTAGAAAAATTTTGATAAATTTTAAAAAAATAGAGTTGAAAAAATTTATGTAACTCAGACAAATTTACATGTGAAAGTGATTTTTTTTTTTTTTTTTGGTTGAAAATTGATGAAATGGGACAAGTGTTAGGGACAAAACCACATTTTTAATTAAATAAAAGGACAAATGGATGTGAGACACATAAATGTTTAGGACATAAGGAGGTGGAAGATGGAGATTGGAAGAGTATTGGGGCAGCGCATCATGTCTTTCTCAGCCCCATTCCTCAAAATTCTTCTATTATTATTCAATTTCTTTGGAACCCAATTCCCCCTTTGTCCTTTTGTCTCTACTTTTATCCACCAACACAATTAAAATGTCTCCTCACCAACTTCTTCTTCCCCTCCTTCTCTACCCTTTTTCCTTTTCAATCACTTATATTTACCATTTTTTGGGGGGAAAAGTGATTGCTTTTCTTAAATAAAGCTCTACTAAATTACTTTAGATTCTCTTGAATCATTGATGTGTTCCTCTTTCAATATAAAATTGTGAATCAAAGGTGAAGATTCTAGTATGAATACATTATTATGTAAGTTGTAATGATCCAATACGATAGGTTAAATTATTCAAAATAATCTTGAATTTTGAAGTTAATTTTAATTAGATTTTTCTTAAAACGATTGTTGACTTGTAAATAGAGCAGGCTTGAATTTTATAAAAGAAATTAACTTTTAAGTCTAGAGGCACTTTAAATATTGTAACTAATAGCAAAAAATTGGCATCATTGTGAGTTAAGGACCAAAAGGTTCGTAGTTTAAAATTTCCACTTCATTTATATTTTTAAAAAAGATATTGTAGTCTCGTCGCTTCGGTGAATCACTTGACCCAATAAAATAGATGTACATTATCATCGGAAAAATGAAAAAAATATTAACTTTTGAAAAAGATGGGCAAGTGTGGGAAGATAAATATATAATATAAAATTATTGTGGATTTAAAATTTAAAACGTAAGAATTATAAGAAAAAAGAACATTAAAATGTAATTTTAAAAATCAACATAATTAAAGGCGTGCGGAAGCTCCTTATTTTGAAGTTTAGACCATACTTGATTTAGAGGGATTACGTCACGGAGCGTCATTTTAACACGTCGTGATGTCGTGGCGCACACTCATTGGCTGCAAATTGTTCCACCGTTATTTTGTCAAATGTGGCCGCCAGCCAATAAAATAACAATGAAAAATCTCTTTGACCGAGGAATTTTACTAATGCCTTCACAAATATCTTCCTTTTGTTGACCAAACTCAGCCATTACGTGTCAAATGACTTTAAGATTTTGGATTTCAACGGTCAGGATTCAATCAAATCTTCTATAATTCGGTAAACAATTAATAAAATAAACTTCCCCTACCTCCTTCTAACTAGTCATCGCCCTTTTTTAGGGTTTTCCTTTTTTCTTTTTTAAACTAAAAACAACCCAATAACTAAACATCAATCTCTCACGATTATAGAAATAATAAAGTAGTTTTGTTCTCCTCTCTAAAAATTTTAAAAAATAAAAAAACATTTACAGATGAAGTAAATTTTAAAAAATAAAAAAACATTTACAGATGAAGTAAGAAAGAGATCAAGAAAAAACCCCTCTAACAAGTTTGAAATTTTACAATTAAAAAACCTGATTACCTCGATCGAATTCGATTTCACTTCCACTAGGAGAATCCTTTGGTTGATAATTGTATCTTCAATTCTAAAATATATTTTTTTCAACTAAACCATTGAAAATAAAGAAGAAATGCATTCCATAACAAATATACAAACGAAGAAAAGATATTTTATACTCTCTCATCTTATGTTAATATTATTTATATTTCTTCTTCCTCAAAATACAAATATAAAAATTAGTGCACATTACATGATCTCAAAAACAATAATGGTTTTAGACATTTGACAATTGGCTCATAATCTACTATATGATGCGATAATTCAAATTTGTATTAATATGATATGATTTTATAAAATATTTCTTATACCTCCTAGTTTAATTCTTATCCAAAGGGATGTGAATACGAATATGGAATCAAATATATACAAGAAAACTTAAAAATTAAGAAGGGGGAGGAAAATGAGTTGGAGTGAAATTGAGTGCATGTGGGTTTGGAAGATATGTGATGAACATTATAGTTATATCCACATCACCCAGCTGGCTGCTGCCCTAACTACCTTTAGCTGCACCAATACTCCATACTCCCTTGAAACGAGTGTATCCAAATTCCAAATCCATAAAACTATTTTTCTTTTTCTCCATATATATAATAGGTTTTTTATTTAAAAAAAATTTGAGAAAAATAATATATAGTTACACCAAAGTTACTTTGAGGACACCTTTCTTTTTCTTTTTATTTTTTTTATATACAATCTATAACCATGAAAGGCGCTATAGATCTACTATATATAAAAAAAATCTTTATGGGTTGGTTTACTAAAATTATAACCATCTTTTGTTTCTTCACGTATATGAATAAAAGTTTAAGGTTGAAATATTATTTTAGTCTCTATATTTTAGGAGTTATTAAATTTTTGTCAATATATTTTTATATGTCCAATTTTACTTCATCTAGTTTGAATAAATTTTAGATGTAGACCATATTATTAACTATTGTTGTTTTTCTTAAAAAGAAATTATTATCTATTAGCATTTTCACTTATATGTTCACATATTATGTTTTCTTGTATAAAAATTATTATAATTATTTAATTAAATTTGATATTAAAAAATAATTTTGAGTAATTAAATTTAAGATTCGTTAGAAATAGGAGAAATGAAATTGACATGATAGAAAAAGAAAAAGAGGAAGGTTGGTTAATTAAGAAAGAGGGGTGCTTTTGGCCGAAAGGTGTGAAATAAAGAAAGGCAAACTTAAAATTACAAGTAAGAAATTGTGGATTATAGAAAGAAAAATTTGTAATTAAATTTGTGATGTGGATAGGAGTGATTGTGAAAAAATGAGTGAAACTCATAAAGGACAGCCTGGGTTTGGTTTAGCTCATTACAAGTAGAACACAACAATAAATTTCTTATCATCACTTTCTTCTTTTCATTTTCAATTCTCTAATAATCATCACTCAAATCAAATCATGCTAATTTAAATTTGTCGACGTGATATATAATTAAGTGTTTATGATATTTACTTTCACTCAAGACATTACGTATTTAAATCTCTATTTTTTTTGCACAAAAAATATCGAATTATCGATTTTTAAGATGGTAATTAGTATTATCTATAAGTCTTTTCTAATAAGTTACTAACATTGTATAAATAAATGGAGATAATTGAATGATAAACTCAATCCTAAAACTCAAAATGGTTTTTGCCCCATTTTTTTAAAGTTAAGAATGAATCTCGCCCTCTTCCTTACATCATCATCAAGCAAAGTTGCAAAATTACCCTTAATTTTCTTTTTCCCTCTTCATCTTCTTCTTCCCTATTTTCCTTCCTCCATTTGCAGCGTCTGTTCTCTATTTTTTATTTTTCTATTTGTCATCGACCATCAGAATATTGCAGTGGTGTCATCCCCAGCTATTGGAACGTTGCAATGGGGTCGTCAAAGTGAAATTGGAACATCAGATGCATGGGATCAATAAAAAGCAAGAGAGAGAAAGATGGAAAAGTCGATCATTGAGCATTGTAGAGACTAGAGGAGATCAAGGTTGGATGTCATTGGCGAGAGAATGAGAGAGTGTAGAGCAAGATAATGAGACACCGAGAAAACAAGAGGCTAATCTCCATACAAAAATTTTCATTTTGGTAATTTCATGCAAATATGTTTATGAATATCAACAAACCTTAATTTTGAAAAATAAGACATATTTTATTTTTCTTCCGATTTTAAGTCATCCCTCCCCCAATCCGACTAAATGTGTCCTTAAATATAGTGACAATAACAACCGATTTTAAATTCAACAAAAAAAAAAAAGTAAAAAGAAAAAACATTCAAAGAATCATTATCTTAAAGAAAGAATAGTATCATCTGTATACAAAAACGTATTATTACCAATCACAATATGGTTTAATAATTTATTTAAAGTTTGTGATTCAATTTAATGAAAATGAATATTGAATATTGCGTTTTCTTTTCAAAGGTTCAATTACGTTGATTAACTTTACAATCTAATTATATATATAAAGCCATGATTGATTGAGCAATAAGCGGCAAATTTGGTATAATTAGAAAGAATATATATAAATTGTAGTTAAATAAAGGCAATCATAGCAAATGAGTGACTGTCCACAGACCACAGGCACCTCCGATCCTTAATTAAACCATATCATTCAATTCCTAATGACTAATTAAAGCCACCTCCTTTACACAATATAACATTACATTATTTAATTACCAATTAAGAGAAACTCCCTATCATATTTTATATTCTTTTTTGTCAAATTCTTTCCGTCATAACATGTCGTCCAACTAAATTAGTCTTCTTATATTTATACCAACTTTAAAATAATAAGTTCGATTTTTCTCCCATATATTTTAATTAAATATCTAAACTTACCTATTAAATTATTTTGATCCTTAATTACTTTTATTGTTGTAATTGAATTTAAATATTGATTTTGCATGACATGCAATTTATGAAAGAAATAAAATTTGCTTTACATACGTGACAAAATTTCTAGTATCATGATGGTAGAAAAAACGTTTACACAGTATAACACTGCATATTATTTACCACAAAAAGTAGCATTCGAGAATTATTATGCGGGGTCCACAAAATAAATTAATAAATATTTAATGATGTGTCACATAATAAATGAGAGTAGTATGTATTATGGTAGTACTATAAATTTTTTTCTATGTATGGACTCATGTAATGATGGTACTTAGTGCTCGAGAATTCAATTAATATTCTATTAATAAATTATTGTCTATTTCTAAGAAAAATAATAACTTTTGAAGTGACTATTAACTTAACTTATATAAAATATATATATCTTCTATCTAGTACGGAGCATGAAATTTTTTTTTATACAATATAACATTAATCTTGTTTGCCACAAAAGTAATATTTAAAAATTATTATATGGAGTCTATGAAATAATGAATAATAAATTAATAAATTATGTAATGATGTACCAAATAATAAATAGAAGTAATAGGTACTAATATAGTAGTGGAACTTTTGTCCTGCGTACAAACTCATATAATGATAACACTGAATGCTTGAGAATTCAACTAATATTATTTTAAATAAATTATTGACTATTTCTAAAATAAAACAAGTACTTTCATAACTGTCAATGTAAAGTGACTATTAACTTAATTTATATAAAAGAAAAGTAAATAAATAAAAAAGAGGAAGGAATATAAGAGGGAAAAAAATGGTAGATTAAAAATGTCCCCACCCATAATAGTATAAGTGTCTCATGTGCTCAACTTGCACACTACAATAACAAAACAAACATTTTCATGTCTTGACATGTACCATTATTTATTTATTTATTTATTTTTCATTATTTGTTCATGTGACAATTCTTTGTCACAAAAAATTAAATTAAATAAAAAAAAAAAAAACAACAAATAAGGTTTTGAGAAATGATTCATTTAAAGGATAACTATAATAACTCATACCTTTGTTATTTATCTCTATATGCCAATTTCGTTTTAGGATTAAAGTCTATAAATGTTGCAAATTTTATAGGTGTAATTTGTAATTTTCCAAGAAAAGTGGGGATTGACGTGGAATTTTCCATTGAAACTTTTAATAAAGATGAATTAAAACTCCTCTAGAACCTGATCTAATTGATAGTCATTAAACATAAGCTTGATGCATATATATATTATTTTTAAAATCAAAATATTATAACCACATCTCATAATTAGAAATTAATGAATAAATTAATATCACATATAAAGAAGAGAGATCTGAATTATATGAAAATATGGTTAAGAAAGACTTATAAGAAACTAAAAGTTTTTATCTATATGAATAAGGTGGACTTTCCTTTTTAATGACTTAATCATAGGAACTCCAAAGTTAACCGTACCTAGCTTGGAGTATTCTACGTTGGTAGACTCTTTGAAAATTTTCCTAAGAAGCATGTGAGTGAGGACAAAGCATGCTGAAAGAACCTATGTTGGTTCAGATTCCAAATCCTAGGCCTAGAGTGTTATAATATATGTCTAAACTGGTTGAATTATACTTAAATTGACAATATTATTTATTCAAAAGATGGACCTCTAAGATAATATTTAATGACGTTATGAATAAGTTTAGATCACAGATATAATCAGCATTAGGCAAATTAGTAGCCACGCCGCCACAAGCCATAAAAGTAATAAAATCCGAATAAAAAAATGAAATAGAAATAGAAAATACAAATCAACATGTTCAGTATCGGTATAGGCCTCATGCCTCAGCTCTTGGTGAATGTTACGTTTTTCTCCGATTCAAACAAATTTAGTACGAGCAGATTGTTAGACTGAGGGGAAGAAGTGACCGACATTTGTTGATGGAAATTGAGAGGTGAAGGAAAATAAATAAATAATAGAGAGTGGGGGGTAGAATAGGGAAGGGAAGTAATTGGTAGTTCTGTTTGATTTGGAGGAAGATTGTTGTGGTTGACATAGACATAGGATACCATATATAATGCTCTCCAACTTTTGCTGCCGGAAAATGACATTTTAATTACAAACGCATAACGCCTTGTGATTCTCCTGTTCCATTATTTTTTATTTTTTATTTTCCTAATATAAAAACTTTTAAAATTAAACATCTCCGTTATTGCTCTGCTCAGAGTCCATAGGGAACTGAAAAAAACTACGTGTCGGACTGCATAAAAGACACGTTTCCTGCAGTCTCTAGATCTTGCTGTTCCGCCGACGGGAACATTTTGGCTTTTTCATTGTACCTTCCGGATTTCCTATCTTCTTTCTTCTTTCTACATTTTCATATTAATTATGTATCGGTTGATTTATTTATTTATTTATTTATTTATTTTTGTGTTTTCCAGAAAGAAAAATGACGGGAAATTATAAATTATTGATTGGAAATGGGAAGAAAAGAAAAGAAACCACTTTGTTTTGGGGAAAGATGGGCTCTTTTACTTATGGGCCTATTATTGGGCTTGGAAACAACTCGAAGCCCATTTTTCCATAAATGGACCCAAACAAGCCCATAGGGCTCGGCGGCGCCGCTGGTTTGGTTTTTTTCTTTTTCTTTTCTTTTCGTTAAATTACATGTTTACTTTTTATTATTATTTTATTTTATAAAAATAGGGGATGAGATCTTAATAGCAAATACACAACGACATTAGGGAACATCTATATTTTGTTGGACTATTTATATCATAAATGGAGTGTAAAAGATAATTGTGATTGCGATAAACTGTTGAAATGACAAAATTTTAATTGCAAAACAATAGACAATGATAGATTGCAATAGACTACTTTCTATATCTATTATGATACAGATAGATAAACAATGAACTTTTGCTATATTTGGAAATGTTTTGGTTCATTTTCTTATATTTGAAAAAAATCTTGTGTAATACAAATAATAATTGTTTTCTTTTCAAAATAATAATAATCATAATAACATATTAAAAATTTTGTATCTATTTTTTCGTTCTTTCAATTTTGTTGTTAATATATTTGAGAGTTTCAAGTAATAGGTTAATGGACTAAATTTGTAATTTTAAAAGTTTAGGGATCAAATAAACTTGAACTTCAAAATTTAAGTACTAAATTTGTAATTTATTTAGTTTTAAATATGTAGTTAAATTATAAATTATATGTATGAACTTTGAAGTTTACATTTATTTGTTCTGTGAACCTTTAAATGTGTCCAATAAGTTTCTAAATTTTTAATTTTATATCTAATAGGTGCAGCATTGTCAATTTTGTATTTAATAGATTCTTAACAAATTTGAAAATCTTAAAACTTAATTGATCTACTAGATGTAAATTTAAATTAAGAAAATATCAATTTATACCCCTAATTTTTAAGAGTTCTATCAATTTAAACTTTGAACTCATAATTGTATTAGTTTAAACTCTGAACTATTGTGTGTGTATCAGTGTTTATACCATCCATCATAATTGTATTAGTTTAAACTCTGAACTATTGTGTGTGTATCAGTGTTTATACCATCCATCATGTTTCATTTAGAAAAACCTCATGACTTATAATTATATAAATTAAATCTCTTAGCGTTAAAAAATGAATCAATTGAGACTCTTAGAATTTCTTTTATGAATCGTCCCTTCATTTGCTCTAATCATCCATTTTGTAAAACCAACATTTGAGTAATTTTACACATGTTTGAGAATTAATAAATGGATGATTTTCAGGTGTCATCGTAATGAGTAGCTAAATTGATTGGCTTTTAGAATTTTAGGAGTTTAATTAACTCAAATTATAAGCTTCACACACTATTCATCGAACGAAATTTGGTGTAGAGTGTATATTCAACTTTAGGGTTTAAGTTGTTACAATTATTAGTTCATTGTTTTAATTGATACAATACCCAAAATTTTGGGGTATAATTGAGAGTTGCCCTTTACAGTTTATGTCTAATAACGGTACCCCAAAATTTAAGTTTTATGTCTAGTGGAATTGTGAGTTTTCAAAAATATATATCAATCTTTATCACTAAATTTATAATTTTAAAAGTTCTAGGACCTTATTGACACAAACCTCGAAGTTCAAAGACTAAATTTATAATTTAACAAAAAACAATTATTAAAATAGAGTTTCAAAATACTACTTTAATCTCTTCATTCTCAATTCTCTCAATTTTTTTCTTAAAATGTAATCATAAATTTGTATTAACGAGGTTCCATTGGGTATAAAAATGTCTGTTAGAATTTTACAAGTAGATATCAAAATTGTCATTTTAAGAGTACACAGGCAAAATGAACCAAAATATCAAAATTATAGAAACCAACGTAATATCTAGCCTTTAACAACTATATATCAAAACTTGGAGGTGATTTTAAATTTTTTCGAAAGGATCATTTTATTAGGGGTGTACACGAGAGGTGGGTTAGGTTGGGTTGGAAGTATTTTTAGACCAACCTAAAAATTCGAGTTAGTCGGTTGATTACACAAAAGGCCTAAACAAGGTCTCCAACCCAACCCTTAAAATTTGGGTTATGTTGTTGGTTTATTATTTTTTTTCTTATTGTTTAAAATACTTAAATTTATCTCCAACACAGACTAATAACTAAAATCTCCTAAAACTCAAATGTTAAATACTAAATATTCATGATATCTATTACAAACTTTAAAGAAAGACATACAATGTAATAATCTTACAACAAAAATATTAAAAATTCACCTAAAGTTAAACCCTAAAAGATTAAAAGTTAATATATACACACACTTTGGGTTGGGTTGGGTCAACCCAAATTTTTTTATTCAACCCAAAACCCAACCCAATCTGACAAAAATAGAAAAAAAATAATCAAACCCAACCCAACCCTTACAGTTTGTGTTAGGTAGTTCAGATAGTCTGGGTTGTCGGGTCATTTAAAAACCCTTACATTTTATCCCATCGTCAGACATCACTATTTTACATCAAAAGTAATTTTAATCATGTCCGTTGGTGCTCGAATCTCGTCTGCGTTGGGTGTTGTTGCGAGCCTCTTGTGGGCTTGATCTCTGATCCGCTTCTCCTTGATTTGGTATCGAATTGCATCTGAGCTTACCTGCGTAAGAGATCGTCGTACCAATGTGGTGCTAAGCCTATCATACTTCAATGCCTAAGTTAGTACAAGGAGTGTATAGTTTAACTAAGCACACAAGAAGTAAGATCAAGGCTCTTCTTTAGAGATTACTTACTCTTCCCTTTTAGGATCGTTAAATGAGGCTATTTATAGGTCCTTCCTCTGACACTCGTCTCTAGCTATGTGTAACGCTAGTGATGTTAGAGTTGTTTCTAACGCTCGAGGTTGCAGGGTGTTAGACTGAGCGCAATTCAATTAGTTCTCAATTGGTATATATTTACTAGCTTTGGTGGTGGGCTCGAACCCCAAGACATTGACATTTCTCTTTTGAGACGTGCCTTCTCCTATGCCTCCTCTCGATATCCTATAGAGTTAGACTCACTTGTAGGCTTTTGACTTCAACAATGTCAAAATCATGAGAAATATTATTAGTATAACTGTCAAATTGTAGCTAATAGTTCTTTACGGTTGAATGTATAAAATATGAGTACTTTAAATTTGATATATTAAGTCTTTATTACAAAAGCATATAAATTCTTTAATCAACATCCAAAATAAACAAATAAATAAATAACATATTGTGGGGGTTGAGAATGTAGTTTATGGTCGATATATTGTGGGGGTTGAGAATGTAGTTTATGTTCGATGGGTTTAATACAACAATTAACTATCTCAACCACTCATATAGATGTATATAAATAGAAGGCCCATTTCAATATTTTATAAAACTTACAAGTTTTCTGTAAGAGCATCTTTCTATGTGTAGTTTTTGTTCCTTAATTGAATTTAAAACTCTCATTTGTCACAGTAAACGTCGGCCTGATTGCTGAATCATGGGAGATTCCCATTTTAAAGAAATCAAATAAATCAGTTTAAAAGCACTAAAAAAGTACTTTTACAAAAAAAAAAATGGAACAAAATTATCATTCCCTTTATTAATTTACATTTTTTAAGACAAAAGGGAGAGCATAAGGATTGGTCGGCTATTTGTGGAGCCCACCGAGCCACGCTGAAAGATTGGACGGCAATGTAGCCGTTACAGTCATCAACCAACGGATAACGACCTTTTGAAAAACTCTTTCGAATCCTCCGATGTCCTTTCTTTGGCTCCCCTGTGAAAAAGCAACTGTTATGTCCCCATGGAACTATAATTATCAATTTAAGTAAATCATTTATGCACTAATTATTTTATTTTATATAACTTTCTTGTTTCCAGAATTTGAAAATTTAACCGTGAATTAATGACTAGTCATTAGGACGTGTGCAAAAAATATATATTTTAAAGAAATGAAGTTAGATTTATATGCTATCTATGTTTTTTATTAAACATAAAATGTGCATCAACCAGACACGTATAAAGATTAAAAAAGAAAAAAACTTTTTTTTTTCTTCAATTTTCCTTTGTTTTCTAAAATATATATACTTTTAAATATTTACTTTGTCCTTCTTTAAAAAAATCTATAACTAATTATGTCATATTTTTCGTATTTTGTTGAAGTGTAAATTACATTTATGCCAATTGAAATAAAACATGAGAACTTTTTAGATACATTTCAGCCTCCATTTATTTTTGTGCAGCTCACCCAAACGACAATCACAAGTTGCCACGTGACAATTTAATATATATATATATATATATTCTTTATATTTTTTAATATATTAATTTTATTTATTTATTTATTTATTTTGTTTTTAGGTTAAGAGTGTGATTCTCGCTTTGACCTTTATTTGAATAAAAAGAATTGATTTTATGCAGTTTTAGTATTATTTATATACCAACTCCATTTTCGGTAGGAAAACAAACACCTCAACTTAATTGAATTTACCAAAAAAGGAAAAAAAAAACATAACTTTCAATTAATTTTTTTTTTTTATAACTTAAAGAAAAAACGAAATGTTCAAGAATATTTTATACAACTCAATATCCATTTCCTAATAGAAATGATAGGGCTATTAACCAAGAGTAGAAGAAGAAAATTTAGGGCATTAAAATTGATATAAAATGACATTATTTAATGGTGTCATGTAATTAGGTTGATGGAAAATTATTAGAAATGAAAAAAGCATCAAATTATTTGTAAATATATAAAATTTTCAATGTAGATCGTAATAAATTGCTATAAACTTCTATCACTAAGAGATAAAAGTCTATCGCTCAATGATAGAAGTCAATTGTAGTCTATCACTGAAATTTTTCTATATCTGTAAATAATGGTTCATTTTGCTATATTTAAAAATAGTCCTATGTTTATTTGTTAGCATCGTATTAAGTTTATGTTAGACATAAAAATTTAAATATCGATGTCAATGGAAATATCGAGATTTTAATTTTACATAAATTTCGATGGAAATATCAATAAAATGTCAATTTTGATGGATATTTTTTAAAAAATTATAGAAACAAAAGATTAAATTTAAATTAATAAATAAAATTTTTATGATTTTGAAATAATTTAACATCTCTATCATTTATATTATGTTTACATTGGCATTTTGTTGCTTATTATTTATGTTTAATGAATTTTTGTATGATACAACGGAAATATCGATTTACCCCTGAAAACGTAGAAATATTGAACCCATGGAAAACGTGGAAATATCGATGGAAATATCAACATGTAGATGAAAACTTAATATTATGGTTGACATGTTATATTTCCATCAATATTTTTATATCTCCGGGGTTTGACATCGACATAAAAAATGAATTGATATTTTTTATATATTGTAAAAAAGTTCATATATCATGCAGAATCAGCAACAAAATAACACTAATATGAAAATAATATAAATAATAGACATTTTAACTTGGTTACAAAGTGTAAGATGTTTATTTATCAATTTAAATATATTTTCTTATTTTAAATGTTTATAATACTTTAAAGCAATTTTCATTGACATAGACATTCTATCAATATTTTCATCAATATTTTTATACAATTGGTACCTACATATTTCTACCAACATCAACATTTTAACCCATGAACAAAACCAATACTATACATGATGATAATAAGAATAAATAGATAATAATAATAATAATAATAATAAATAAATAATTAATACCAAACTAATAATAAAAATTTAAATAATAATAATAACAATAACCAAAATAATAAGGGGCACTTGCAAAAAGAGCAAAACAAAATACATTAATTAGGTCCATAGCCCTAACTTATTACTTTTGCAAAAATTGCAAAAAACAAGCCGAACCTGCATGATACACTTAATATACACACTTGATACGCTTGATACACTACTGCCTTAGGTCTGATATAATGTTGATACACTCATGTCTTAGGTTTGGTACACTCATGTGTTACTTCAAATATTTATTGGTTGATGTTTGATACACTTATGTTTTTTTATTGCTTAATTTCTTAGAATTTTTTTTAATTTCATTCCTATTTTGTTACTTCTCTTCTCCCCAATTAACTTGAAAAAAAAAAAAAATCCAACCAATTTATTTGAAGTAAGTACAAGATTTTTCAACCAATTAATTTTTTTAAAAATGTACTTCAGTTGATGATATACTGACGTTAAAATATAATATTGATATATTATTGTAATATATCGGTAATAAACTTAGAAATTATGTTGATATACTTTATAATGATACACTCATTTATACTATTGATACACTTCACTAACATACTATTGATATTCTTTATAATGATACTATTAATAAACTTTATTGATATATCATTGATATACTTTATAATGATACATCATCTATACTGTTAATACACTTGACTGATATACTGTAGATATACTTTATAATGATACACATGTTTATATTTGCCGATATAATTGATTGATATATTGCTGATATAGTTTATAATGATATACACATTTACACTATTGATGCACTTGATCAATATATTATTGATATATTTTATAATGCTACACTCGTTAACACTACTGATACACTTGACTAACATATTGGATATACTATATAATGATATACATGTTTATACTGTTGTTACATTTGATTGATATATTATTGATATATTTTATAATGATACACACATTGATTAATACTAAGTACTTAGGTGATTGCTAATCTGATTTACTATCTACCTTATGGGCACTTGTTGGACTTAAACCCAAAACTTTCAGGATAGTTAAAAAGATTATGTCCATAGTAGGAGTCAAATCACTCTTGATAGAATTGGTGACTACCAATAATCATTCGAAAAAGATGAAGTCTTTAGCCAGATTCAGATCAATAGTGCAAATTATAATTGATGATAAACTCAGAGCACAAGTTACCCGTAGTTCAACTCTTGTAAAAAAATGGAAGCAAATTTTTTTTTTTTTTTAAATGATGCAACAAAGAAGGAAAGAAATAGGGAGAAAGAAATTATTTCTAAAAAAAAGAAAGAAAAACAAGAAGTTTTAAAAAATTTATATAAGAAAAAAATTAAAAGAATAAAAAGAAAATATAGTGAATCCAAATAAAATAAAAATAAAATCAACTCAACTCAAATTCAAATTTTGTTATCAAGAAAGAAAAAAAAAAAAAAAAAAAAAAATAAAAAAAAAAAAAAAAAAAAAAATAAAAAAAAAAAAAAAAAAAAAAATAAAAAAAAAAAAAAAAAAAAAAATAAAAAAAAAAAAAAAAAAAAAAAGAAAAAGAAAAACTAGAAGAAAACAGAGTTAAAAAAAGAAAAAAAGAAAAAATGGGATTATTTAAATTTTTAAAGAAAAAAAAATGTAAAACTTCTTAAATTGTAATTTTAAAAAACTTCTTAAATCGTAAAAATATAGAAGAAGAATAAAAAAAAAGTTGAAATTATTATAGGAGTGATTTTAGAAAAACAAAGAAACAAAATGTTAAAACTAAAATGTTAAAACTAAAGATTTTGCCATATATATAAAATTTAAAGATTTGTTTGTTAAAAACATATTGCAAAATTCTCTAATAATAATATATTAGAAAAAAAAGAACAAAAACAAAACAAAAAACTTGCTTTCACGATAAGACGGCACTTTTGCTTATTTTTTCCACCTAAAGATGACTCTACTTTTACTTTTACAAATTTTGTGGTTATAATTAAATTTGTATATTGATTTTTGTATTGAAATTAATGGCAACAACAATTTCTTTTTTCCTCTAAAGCAACTATTCCCCTTTCTCATCTATCAACCCTTCATTCTCTAACCATGATAATACCTTAACTACAATTACGAGGAGACTTTTAACATTTCAAACATTGAATATTAAAACTTAGGATACAAATAACTTTTAAAAAATTAAATATTCAAATCTAACATTTGTAATATCATATTCTTTTTTTTTAAAAATATCCAACTACATTTTCATACTTTTATGTAATTGTCTATTGTATTTATGATTATAGTTTTTTTTCTTAATAAGGAATAGCGATACAAAAGTTTCAATATATTGAATTTTTGGACCTACAAACCTTAAAGTTATAAAACTTAATTCTAATTATTTAGGTATGAAAATAATGTAAAAGTAGGAAGTCTCTAATCTTAACAACAGTGCCTACTAATCATTGAGCTTGAGCCAACCCAATTTAATCCACATCATAAATAAGAAAATCTTAAAGCTCAATTCGGTAATTATTTAGTTTTTAATTTTTGAAAAGCAAATCCGTAAAATACCTTTTTCATCTTTAAATTTCTTGCTTTGATATCTTTTTTCTATGAATATTTTTAAAAAACAAGTCAAAGTTTTTAAAACTAAAAAAAAAACAATTCAACTCTTTTACTCAAGAAAGATGTAAATCATGATAAAAAATTGAGAGAAAATGGAGTTAAATTTAAAAAAAAAAAACTAAAACTAAAGCTCCATTAGATAACCATTTGGTTTTTGGTCTTTGGTTTTAGAGAATTGAACATATTGCCTTTCAATTTCTTAGGATGGTCTGCGTATTTCTTAAGTAAATGGCTCGTATTCTTAGTTAAGTTTTAAAAACAAAATCAAGTTTTCAAAAAAAGCATTTTTCAAAACTTGTTTTGGTTTTAAAATATTAGTAAAAAGTAAATAACAAAAATTTAAAGATGTAACGTGTCTTTATAAGTTTAATTTTCAGAGCTTGAAAAAAAAATTAAATAATTACTTAACAAGATACAAATTATTACGAAACACAAACTAAATTATTCTTCTTACAGATACGTTATTATAACTCGTATAAGGTAACTAACTCCAACTTCATCATTTTCTAAAAGCTGAATTTGTTACTTCTTTCCCTCAAACTAAAAATGGTGTCATTATTTTGCTAGACTTTTTCATATCATAATGTTGATGTGTCTTAAAACGCGTGTAGTAGCAATTTTTAAATTACTCCACACAAGTTTACTTTTGCTTAGAAAGCGAAGCAATGCCGTTGGCCCGTGGGGACTAGCAAAAGATATTTCATTTCTTATTATTTTCAAACCATTTTTGTTCAAAATTCAAATATTTTAAAAATATATAAACATTTCCATTTCTTTTTCTGATTTAAATTGTGGGTATCAGTTTTTGTTGCAAATCCCACGCTTGTCCGTATCCGATCACTTCTTCCTCTGATCTGTAGCGTCGAAAAACGCCATTTTCTCATTCAATGATTGTGTGGACTCTGATTTGGCTTCAAATTTTGTAATTTTTCTCCTCTCTTTCTTCATCTCTTTAATTTTTCGACTTGGTTTCCCTCCGAAAATCGCTGCAATCCCTGTCTTCATTACCAGGTGAATTCATCTTCTTGTTCTTCTCTTTCATGGCGGTTTTCCTTTTTTTGTGTTTTTGCAGTGATATTTGTCCTCAAAAACGTTGAAACTCTTTTAGATTTTAAACCCCTTTTGCCTGTTTATTCGAAATCATTAACAAAATTGGTGAAACCAAAAACCCCTTTAATCTGTTTCTGGGAAATCATTAACAAAAAAAGTTGAAATTAATTTGACCCCTTTAGTCTGTTTCTGGGAAATCATTAACAGAAAAGTTAAAATTAATCAACCCCTTTAGCCTGTTTCTGAGAAACCATTAACAAAAACGTTGAAATTAATTAACCCATTTAACAAAAACGTTGAAACTTGTAAACCCCTTTAGCCTGATTTTGGGAAATCATTTTTGAGTGTTTGGTTTTTATGGAGTTCTCTAACTGGTTTTTTGCACGAAACCCTTTCTACAATTCGTTTCTGATGTTCATTTCTTTTGTATTTATGATTCTGGGGATTTTAGATCGACCAGTCTCGGTCTGAGGTTGAGGATTGTTTGGATTTGCAGAATCCGGGGGTGTTTGTTTGATAAGAGATAAATATATAAAGTTCTTGCTGGTTGTATCTGAAGGGGAGACTGCAATGGCTGAAAGTGGTTCAGAAACTGAGATAAAAGGTGTAAAAGAAGCACTTGGAGCTGGACAACAGCTTCTGCAGAAGCTTTATTTAGAGCTTGATAAAGAAAGAGAAGCCTCAGCGTCTGCAGCAAGTGAAGCCTTATCAATGATTTTGCGTTTGCAAGAAGAAAAAGCTGCTATGAAGATGGAAGCAAGTCAATATCAGAGAATGGCAGAGGAAAAAATTTGTCATGCTGAAGAGTATCTTGCTGGTTTTGAAGATATGATACTTCAAAAAGAAATGGAAATTGCTTCTCTTGAATTTCAAGTGCAGGCTTACAGGTATAAACTCTTGAGCTTGGGTTGCCCTGATTTGGGTCCTTGTGAACCTAGATTTGCTGATAAATTTCTGCTTCAAAAGAAGGACTTGGTCTCTAATGGAGAATCTGGTGTAAGTGGCAAGGTGAGAAGAGCAAAGTCTCTGCCTCCAACTCAATTCGATGAATTGTATGACAGAGAAGATGCTGCAGAAACGGAGACATTTGAGATTCTTAAACCGGATTGCTACACGAGTATTGTGGAACATCCTAACCGTTGTTCATGGGAACAGATCGATGTATTAGATGAACAAATAAAAGAGATATCTGATTCCAAAGGAAGTAGTGAAGATAGATCTGAAAGTTCGAATGTTGGGACCGTTATTTGCCCCTCACGTAGTCGAGATAAACCTGATGAGTTCAGGGGAGTTAAACCTGATGTAAGCCCAAAATGTTCTAGCTCGTCAAGTGTACAAGATATTTTCGAGATCCCAGAGGCTAACCTGGATTTTAAAGCTTGTCGAACTCAGATCCAACTTCAGAATAATTTGAATTTTGAAGGCGAAAATAGACTAGGGAATCCAGATCCAGTGCCAATTGAACCATTCAAACTGCATCATAAAGATGAGCAAACCAGGGCAAAGAAAGCTTCTAGTTACAAAAGCCAGAAGAACAAATCATCAAAACTAAGGAGAGGGAAAGCTATAGGCTCTGGCACAACTCCTGCTCGTCAGCAAATTGATGAAATTGTTGCTGAGTCTCAACCTTTTCAACAACTTTGTCACATAATAGAGAAGCTCGAACAAAACAAAAGTAGTGCAAGGCAAGAGATTTCTGATACAGGGGTAGGGGAGCTGCTGAAGGATATACAAGAACAGCTGAATTCTATTCAATCTGAGATGAAAAGTTTGCAAATCAAGCAGCGCCCTGCACAGAAGAACTCGTTGTTCGATCTTCTGCAAGAGGTATATGCTATATTCTTCTTTTCCGTTAAGATGTAAAAAGTTGGGGAATCAGTGAATGTTTCCATTAATAATATGTGTTGAAAATTTACTGAACAATACCATTTTTTTGAATGGACAGGCAATGCTGCACTGTTGGTTTTGATCAATCATTGTGTTCTCTTCTACCTTGCATACAGCCGTAAAGTTCAACAAAAGTTTTGGTTTTGACTGTGAGTTTGGTTGATGATTCTGATTTAGTGTGTGTTTGATTTTCTTTAACATGTGGTATAGATTGGATTTGAGTTCATAGACTGTATAAAATATATAGATCAGATGTTATACTGTATATAAATCAGTAAACTGACAGGAGTGGAGCATATCTTTAGCAGAAATATATCAAGGTACTTGTTGTTCATTTGCCTCTAAATTTCGAGTGAAATACAGTTGTGTTTGTTACTGAATTTTGTATCCCTCTCGATATTGTTCTAAAGTTCTTAGTTTTATAGGGAGATTGAGATATTGATTCCTTTATGTAAGGGACTATAACCCTTTGCATATCTCCATGATAAGAACCTCCACCTATTTTCACAATAGTTTGATATTGTCTACTTCAGGCATACTCCTCCTAGCTTTGCTTTTGGAACTGTCCAAAAGACCTCATACCAATGAAGATAGTTAGTCATTCATGATCTTATTCCTTTCCCTAATCAATGCATGAGACTTTGTTTGCACTCTTATTGTCCACTTTGGATGTAGGCCTTTATAGTTTTATTTTGGGAGAGTTACTTTTTTAGTCTCCGAAGTTTTTAGAAAGAGGTCATTTGGTTCCTAAAGTTTCAATTTGGTCATTTTAGTCCTCACTTTTGAAAAATAGGCTTAAAGGTTAATCTTCTCATTTTCTATATTAATTAAATATTTGTTTAAAATTATTTTTAAGGTAATTGTTTTAAATGACAAAACTATTGAAAATATTTACTAATATAGCAAAATGTAACTGTCTATCAGTTATAAGCAACGATAGACACTGATAGACATCTATCAATATCTATTAGCTAATAGACAGTGATAAATGATAGTAGTATATCAATATCTATTAGTGATAGATATGACATTTTATTATATTTATAAATATTTTGACTCATTTTGCTATGGTTGAAAACAACCATTTTTTTCAATAAATATTTAAATTAAAAATTAAAAACATGTTTTCTCTTATTCTCTCACTTCCAACCCTCTCTTCTCTTTCTCCTCCCCTCTCTAAAGGGGTTTTGTTGTGTTGTTAACACTCAAACCAATACTACAACAAAACCCCTTTTGGTTTTTGCAAATTTTAGCCTCTTTATAATGTTTTCTTTTGCTTCAAACCTTCAATAAGCTTTGTTCCAAGCTCAACACACCTCAACTGCTATGGATGTAAAGCTTCATTCTCTGTTTATCGTCTTTACACCTTCAAGAGTGACATCTCGTCTTGCTTGAATCAACTCTTATTGTCAACATCTGATACCAAATTTTTGTTAGGAATTTTGGGGACTAAATGTACCCATTCATGAAAACTCATGAACTAAAACCATAGTTTCCTTTTATTTTTGGGTTTGACCAAAAAGTGTCGTACTGTTGGCAATAGTTGTCCTCACTTATATACTCATAATCTTTTCTTTATCTAACTAATGTGGGACTTTGGTCGTATTTCCAAACACTTTAATCATAAGTTGTGGATCGATTTCTATCTTTGAATGAAGAAAACTATCCTTCAAATTTTGAATGAATCTGAGGGGTTGTTTGGAAAGTTGGAATGTAATAGAATTATTGGGAATTAAAGGTGTATTTGGAATGTGTGAGGAATCGAGAACGTAACAAAAATGAGATCGTGAAACGTGAAAATGATGGGAAATAGGGTTGGGTTGAAAAATTGTCAGTATGAAAGGAGTTTTGTATTACAAATTGAGTCCAAAATGCTCAATTCAAAAATTGATTTTTTATTTCATTACATTACAATCACATCCCATTACATTCTCCCAAACACCTTGTGATAGTCTTAAAATTTTTTAACAAGGTTGTACAAAAGTCATAGATTACTTTTAAATGAAATAACTTGTGAATTGTAATTAAAAACATTTTTGTAACGTGTAACCAAACATAAAAGATTTTAATTTATAAAAGGATTTTAATCAAACATAAGAGTTAGAAGGGCTGAAGTTGCTCTGATTGTATTCATTAAATTGTAGCTCACAATTTCATGATTTTTGTAAGTAATGAATTTAACATTAATAATAAGTTCAACTTGGTGAAATGCTTGCATGCTAATTTAAGCATCTAAATATTCTTTATCAACTTTTAATGTTTTAAATTTAATTAAAAATATTCATCAACATCAACATTTTATCAATATTTTAAACAAAATTTTCAAAAAATTGAAAACCCGATATCAACATACATTCAAGACTTCAATTAATATCGATGATGGGGCATAAATGAAATGATATAAGTGAGGAGGGCATAATTGTAAAAATTGAGATTTTTACACCAAAAAAAAAAAAACTTGTACACCATATATTTTATAATGTCAGATTTTAAATTATTCTATAAAGAGCTTTTAGCTTTAATGTGAACAAGTTAAATGTTTTTACCAATGTTTCATAAATTTCAAAATATTTAATTATTTTCTTATTAACATCATTTTTTAATTTTGACTTTATTTTTGTTATTTATTATTTTTGGTTGATATTCATTTAATGTAAGATATTTCAAATTAATATTTCTTTCATTTTAGGAGATTTTGTTTATTTTCTTGCATATTTCTAACTTTTCGATCAACTCTACCTTAAGATCTTAAGTATATATTGAATATACAGAAAAATGTAAATATATATAGCATATAACATAATTTATTTTTCATAGTTTATTTTTTTTTTTTTTGCATTTCCAAATACGTTTGAAAAGGTAAATATACATTGCATATATTGTTCAATATATAAGACGATATATTGTATAAATTGTCTAATCAAATATAACTTGATTTATTTTTAGAAAATTCAATTATATATAGAATATACTTATTTTTTCCTTCGAAACTTCTTGCCGATTTTTCTTTCACTTATAGGGGGACAATTTTCAAATTTTAGAAGAAACTTTCCTGCAAGAAACTTCCTTAAATGTGTCTTTTGGTATTATAATGTATATATATAAAAAAGTGGTTGGGCTAATTATGTAAATATAGAAAGGTTTAGACAACCCGAGCCTATTTATTTAGGCTATATACCTTATTCTGCAATGACTTCAATTGGGGCCAACTAGTATCTGAGGCCCAGAAAGTTTAGCCCATTTTCGGCCCATTAAGACAGCCCAATATCCTTGCCCGGCCCGGTTGAGGTAATTTTCCAAGTCCAACTTAACCTTGATTCTCGAAAACTATTTTTTTTCTTTTTAGAAAAAAGCAATATAATCAATAAGTTTTTTTTTTTTTTTTATTAATAAAAGTTTTCTTGTTTGGTTAATTGTATTGATGCATTATTCTATGATTTTTTTTTTTTTTCAGATTTAGTGATTACAGAAATCGTTCAATAATTAAAGAGACAATAATCTATTTTTCACCGTTCGTCTACTCGCAGTATAAAAATTATCATTTTTATTTAACCATTTTTAAAGATTAACTGTTTGAATTCCTATCTTTACATGTCATGTTTAACCAAAGAAACTTTGTTTTTCTTTTTAATGTTATTTTGAAAATTATGCTTACCTACTTGCTGAGTTAAAGAAAAGAGAGGATAGATAGTTCGTTGATAAGTCTTATCTATTTTCGAGATATCTATTATTCCTTTTAATCTCAAAGTTCTTCATAATATGTGAGTTTGGTCTTTGAGTCTTTAAAAATGTACCTTTTTAGTCATTCAATTTATAAGAATAGGTCCATTTAGTCTTCAAGTTTTCAAAATATATTTTTTAGGTTCTTGAATTTTTAAAAATAAATTTAAAAGGTAGTTCAAGTACTTTCCTTTGATTTTTTTAAAAATAATTATATCATATTTAAAATTAGAAAAAAAATAGTTTTAGAGAGACGGTTTTAAAAATTATTCTTATAATCTAAAATGTCATATAATTATTTAAAATAATAAAAAAATTATTTGAGGGATCTTTTAATTCTATTTTTACAAATTTAGAGACTAAAAAGGTACATTTTTAAAATATAGAAACCAAATGGACCTATTCTTACAAACTTGAAAGCTAAAAAAATATATTTTTAAAACTCAGAGACAAAAGCGCATATTGTTCAAAATTTGGAGACTAAAAAGATAATTTTTCAAAATTTTTTTTTAGTATATAATTAAATTGGTTAATTCATTATAATTTTTTTTTTTTTAAAAAAAAAAAAAAGGGCTCCAGAATTCTTTTAATACAACAAAGGATGAAGGTTCCGATCTTCAATCGCAAGAGACACATGTGATTCTTTAGCTGCTTAGCCATACACATATTAAGTTATTAACTTAAATAGATTTGAATGCTAAAGCTATTTTATTTGTAAATGAATGAATGTTAAATAGGCATTTTTTAAGTTTTAGTTACTAAATTCAATTTAGTACCTAAATTTTTAGCTGATAATTATTTATTTTTTTATTCTTAAATTTTTAAGCATTTAATTCTTAAATTTTGAATAAGTAATATTTTAGTCTTTATAATTTATAATTTATAATAATTTAATCTGTAATAATCACGAGATAGTATGAAAATTTTGAACGATTCAGGGTGAAAAAAAATGCTATAAAAGGAAGAATTTATGTCGACAATTTGCATCTTTTAACCCCACACGGCCACATGATTTTAACGTAAAAAATAACAAATAATTTGGGAAGTAGACTTTTTTGTGTATTTGTTATCTTCCAAAATAAAAATAAAAATTGGGCGTTTTAAACTTTAGTAAGTTGCAATGCATCCAAACCCAATAGCCCATTTCCAAGAAATACAGTATTGATGATTTCTATGGGATTATGATTTGGTTGACAAATCCCAAATCCAAATCGAAATCTAAATATCTATTAAATTGAAAAACATTAGGGTTCCATTAGTGATTATTATTTTAGTAATATGTAGAATAATTTTTTATTTTTTTTTTATCGTCGAGTTTTTTTAAAAAAGAAACACATAGAGTGTTGTTATGATTTGAAGTTTTACGTTTCAAAAGTACGCTTGGAATCTCTTACCAAGCCATTTATTCTACATCTTTTGAAGTCTTCTATGGGAAATTTTCTTAAAGTTTAAGGGTAACTTAAGCAAAATCGAATAAAAGAGCTGTTACTCACATGGGGAGATAATCATATTTAGGGGAAGCCTAGGTGAAGGGTTGAGTGTTAAGCTTCTCGGGAGTCACTCTAATTATGTTGTAATTCCAAATAAGTATTTTATTGTAATTGCTTGACATTATTAATAGTGTAGTTATGTTTCCTAGATTGCTGCTCCCTAGACATAGGTGATATTATTGCACCGAACTAAGTTAACAATTTTGGTTGTTTCTGTGTGGTATTTTACAATTGTTATATTGTTCTAAATTATGTTCTGACAATGTTGGTAACATAATCACTTATGTCGTAGGTCGTCTTTGCATTTTCAATTACAGCGAATTATATAACTAAAACCAAAGTGCATTCCTATCTTTCTAAACATGAAAATTGTGCCAATATTTCTTTTTATAATTTTTATGCTTAGGTTGAATATAATGTATACGATCTCGAAAGCTTTAGTTTGATTTATTTTTAAAGAATTCCCTTTAAATACCCCTTAACATCACGGCTTGTTACAGCTTGTTACACGCTCATATACGGCTTGTTACACGCTCCAATGTTTAAGTGAACCAAAAATGGAAAATAGTAGTGCAACAAGTTTAGACTTACCTCCATTGAAGCCATATTTTCCTATTTATTGAAAGTTGACATGAGGTTTTCAATTTTTGTTTTCTTTCCTTCAAATTGGACCATGATATTAACCTAGACTCGTGGACTCATCTCCACGTTGGAGAACCGCTGAGGCCATCTAATGGGTCATGACCAAGGTGGCCAAATGGGCTTTTAGCCTTTAAAATAACTTCTTCATGGCTCATTGAATTTTAGACATAGTTGATCGATCTAGCTTGAGTACTATTTGACTTTTGGTTTATTTAGGTCAATAATTTGTTTTATTTTGAGTTTCTTTCAAGTCTTTTCTCCACTTTTATTATATTCATAACACGTGAAAAAAAATTATAGAAACTAATTTGAAATTGGGAAAAAAAAATCTAAGATTATCTTCCATAATCCATTTATTTCTACATATACCGACCATTCTTTTTAACATGATTGTTTTCAAAGTTCTATTGGTGCTTAGTTGATGGGTTCACCACAATTCATTAATTAATTAACTTAATCCTACACCTTTACTAATACAAGAACATGATCAATGTTCACACATGGAAAAAAAAAAAAAAAAATCCCCATTTCTTTAGTCAACTTCAAAAGTCAAAGCTCACTGGCGCCAAATGATCATCCACTCGTCAACGACAGTCAGGCCCCAATTTTTTTTGAATAAATTAACACTGCACTTTGCTGTAACTCATCTCTTCCTAAATCCCTTTGTCTTGTAAAAAGAAAATTTTTGTCTCTGTTTCATCAATGCGGTTTCTTTTCAAGCTTCCTTCTTTTCTATGCTTGATTGTTCTTCTTCTCTTCAATGGAACATTTTCCATTCTTGAAGATAACAAAGCATCATTGCTTGCTTTCAAAAATGGGATTTTTTCTGACCCAAAAAACCATCTTGAAAATTGGAATTTAGATTCAAATCTTCACTTCTGTAACTGGACAGGAATTGAATGCAACAATGTTACTCACAAAGTTGTTTCAATTACTCTTTCTGGAAACTCAATTAGAGGCATTATTTCTCCATTTCTTTCCAATCTTTCTTCCTTAATGATTCTGGATTTAGCTGATAATTTCTTTGAAGGTCAAATCCCCGAGGAATTAGGTTCTTTAGTTAACCTTCAGCAACTCTCTTTAAAAGGGAATTTACTCACAGGAAAAATCCCTAAAGAGCTTCAAAATCTGAATAAATTGGAGTTTCTTCATTTGGGTAGCAACAAGCTTCAAGGGGAGATTCCTGAATTGCTATTCTGTAATGGGTCTAGTTCTTCATTAAGGTATATAGACTTGTCAAATAATTCTTTAAGTGGGAAAATACCATTAAAAAATGGTTGTGAGATGAAATATTTAGTGAAATTTCTGCTATGGTCTAATAAGTTGGTGGGGCAGGTTCCTTCTGCTCTTTTGAACTCAACAAAATTGGAATGGTTGGATTTGGGGTCAAATCAGTTGAGTGGGGAGTTGCCTGTTATGAAAATGCCATCTTTGGTTTACCTTTATTTGTTTGAGAATGAATTTGTTAGTCATGATGGGAATACAAATCTTGAGCCTTTCTTTGCTTCTTTTTCCAATTCTTCAAAGCTTCAAGAGATTGATTTAGCTAGCAATCATCTTGGTGGAGAGATACCTTCTAGTATTGGTGATCTTCATGCCAATCTCTCAGAGCTTCATTTGAGTGGTAATCGTATCCATGGCTCAATTCCTCCTTCCATTTCAAAGCTAATGAACTTAACTGTTTTGAACTTGTCTGGTAATCTTTTGAATGGAACCATTCCTTTTGAGTTTGGAGGATTGAGGAAACTTGTGAACGTTCAACTGTCTTATAATTTACTTTCTGGTGGAATCCCATCTTCTCTTGGTGAAATCCAGCCTCTGAGTTATATTGATTTTTCTAGGAACAACTTGTCTGGTTCTGTTCCTGAAACTTTGGCTAAGCTTTCACAGTTGAGACAACTATCGCTTTATGGAAACCATCTCTCAGGAACAATCCCACCAAGTTTGGGGAAATGTTATAACTTGGATTTCTTAGACCTTTCTAGTAATCAGCTCTCTGGTGTTATTCCTAGTGAAATTGCAGTTAGAACCATGAAATTTTATTTGAATCTGTCAAGAAACCATTTACATGGACCCTTGCCATTGGAGCTTAGCAACATGGATATGGTCCTTGCAATTGACTTGTCCTCAAACAATCTCTCAGGCCCAATTCCTTCTCAACTTGGAAACTGCATTGCACTAGAAAATCTCAATTTATCTGATAACTCCTTTAATGGGCCTTTACCAATTTCCATTGGCCAACTGCCTTATCTTCAAACACTTGATGTTTCTTTTAACCAATTGATTGGGAACATTCCAGAGACTCTTCAGACATCTTCAACTCTCAAGCAGCTCAACATTTCTTTTAACAAGTTTTCAGGTCAAGTACCAGACATGGGGGTCTTTTCATGGCTGACAATGTATTCATTCCTTGGAAATAATGGCCTATGTGGCTCAATCACAGGCTTGCCAAAGTGCAGGGAAAGGCACAAGTTCAATAAGTTGTTGCCAATTCTCTTGTGTTCATCTGGAGTTTTTGTACTTTGCATCACTGGCACTGTCTTCGTATTCAGGTCAAAAACGAGATTGAATATTTCCATTTTGAGTCGAAGGGGTTTCGAAGAATATGAACAACAAACTATAGACAGGAAGGAGCTGAAATATCCAAGAATCTCATACAGACAACTGGTGGATGCCACTGATGGTTTCAGCTCTTCCAGCTTGATTGGTTCAGGAAGATTTGGAGAAGTCTACAAGGGAATTCTACCAGATAAGACAAAGATTGCAGTCAAAGTATTGAAACCAATCAGAACAGCAGGTGCAATCTCTGGAAGCTTCAAAAGAGAATGTCAAGTACTGAAAAGAACAAGGCATAGAAATTTGATCAGGATCATAACCACTTGCAGCAGGCCAGATTTCAATGCTCTTGTTCTTCCATTAATGACAAATGGAAGCTTGGAAAGCTATCTCTATCCTAATGACCGAGGATCGAGCATTCGTACGCCAGATTTGGTTCAATTGGTGAGCATTTGCAATGATGTGGCTCAAGGTGTGGCCTATCTACATCATCACTCACCAATTAGAGTGGTGCATTGTGATATTAAACCAAGCAACATTCTTCTTGATGATGACATGACTGCTTTGGTCACTGATTTTGGAATTTCAAGACTGATCATTGGGGGAGACACTAACAATAATATTCCTTCTTATCGAAACGAGTCTTCTTCCTTCAGTTCAACTCATGGTTTGTTATGTGGATCTGTTGGCTACATAGCTCCAGGTGAATAAACAGTCTATTTGAACTGAGCAAAGGGTTATTAGGCCATGATTAGAGTTAATCTCATTAACAACTTTTTTTTTTTTTTTTTTTTTTTTTTCCTTTGGAAATGCAGAATATGGATTAGGAGAACGTGCTTCAACTGAAGGAGATGTGTTTAGTTTTGGAGTTCTTCTGTTAGAAGTTGTGACAGGAAAGCATCCAACTGATCTTGTTTCCCAACAAGGTGCAGGCCTCCATGAATGGGTAAAAAGCCACTACCCTCATAATCTTGAGGATATAGTCAATGAAGCAATGGAAAGATATAGCCTTCCAAGACCAAACGTCGCAAAACAATCTCCCAAACTGTGGCGTGAAGTTATATTCGAGTTGATCGAGCTTGGTATCATGTGCACGCAGTACACTCCATCGTTCAGGCCGAGTATGGTTGATGTTGCTCATGAAATGACACGTTTAAAGGGACATCTCTCAAACTCTTCAATGTTGTTGATTCGAGAAGCCGGTCCTGCAAACGATGGAGGTTGCTGATTGGTTTGCAAAGATTTAGAGCAATTTGGAGTTGTTCATTTGTTCAATTTGATTGTTATAGGCCACCTAACAATAGCAAATTCAGGGCTAAGGAAGGATAGAATTGGAGTTTAATCACCTCAGTGAAATCAGTATGTAAATATGTAACACATGATATAAGATAATAAGCATAAGAACCAGATAACTACAAGGTGGTTGTAAGTGAATTCTCTTTAGAAAACATTGAATGCCATGTGTAGAAAGAAAAGGAGAGGTTCAAAGTTCACCTTGTAGCAAAAATGGAGGTGTAGATAGTAAAGAAACATTCTCTCCACTTGTTAGATATGTGATAGACTTTCGATTGTTTACGCGTATAGCAGTAGGAGCGTGGGCGGAGGGACGGGGTACGAGAAAAGTGAGAACATGAAAATCTGCAAGAAATGTTATATGACACAATCAGAAGGCTTTCAACAAGATCACTCTTTTAGCTTTTCCAAGAAAGTGAGAACATGAATTATGTGTACATAAAGTGAATACATAGCCATACAAGAACTCTTGAAAAAATTATCAATGGATCAAGCCAAAGTTGCTGCTACACCTATATAGAACATGTCAAATTGTCACCAATTACATGTATAACGTTGTCGATAATACTTGAACATATTTAGCGTATGTATTCAAGGTATATGGATAACAAATGTTAAATGCAATTTGGTTGGATGTTGTGACTACGATTATGCAGGTTAATGCCTATGAGAAAAGGTCTTTATGGCTTAACAACAACCAAGGCATTGTGGATTATAGGTCTCGTTTTCGAGTTCGAATCCAACAACAGTAACGTTCTCTAATAGTTTCGAAACTGCGATTTTGTTTTTGGTTATCTGTTTTAGCAGATATTAGAAGGTAACTAGTATCATCATCAAACAAATAAGGAATGAGAGGAGTCCCATATCCAATTGAAAAGCCACTTTTATTTGCCTAGAAAATGGCTTTTGGTTTTCTTTCAAGCAAGAGAAATCAGCTTATGAACGTATCTTCAACCAATCTGATCTTCCCTAGACAAAATCCAAAAATATCTATTAAAGAAATAGAGTTGTGTTTGGTAAAAGAAGCACATGAGATTATTGCTAACATAATTTAATGTTTAAACTTTGCTTATATCTCTCTTTTAGCCTACCATTCAGACGGAATGAGCAATAATCTAGATTTCTAGATTATGTACTAAGTGGAGAATGACTAAAATTCATTGTATCATCTTCTAAATACAATGATTATCTCCACTTTTAAACTTTACACACTTAAATTAATCACTTCCACTTTACCAGAAACTCGCTATACCATGTTGTTTGCTTCAGTTAGGTCCAAATCCTGTGGTGGTTATTATTTTTTTTTCTTTTGGGATTGGTTGTAAGTGAAAACAATCTCAAACTTTAATACAAATAAGATCATTAGTCAACTTTTCCTTTTCTTGAGCTTCATAAACTTAAAGCGGATATGAAATGACATAATGCCTTAGAAGTACTTTTCTTTTCTTTTCTTTTTCTTTTTTTTTTTTTTTTTTTTTTTTTTAATATTTAAAAATTCATTTGAAATAAGTTCTCATTTGAAACTATTAGAAGGTAACGAAAAAAAAGGCTCCCTTTTTCTAGTTCTTGTGTTGAGATTTGACATTGTTGCTTGAGAACAAAGTATGATTATTAAGTGTGAATGAGAAGACTTGTAAAGGATGTCAAATTCTAAAACTTTATTTTGCAACATTTTTTTTTTTCACTTCGAGCATGAGGGGAATCGTCATTGGTTAATTTCTCGTTTCGTAGTAGATTTAGAGTCGTTGTATCGTTATAATCTTATCCAGCTAACAAATTCTTTATATTTGGTAAGATTCCACTTAAATAGAAATCCATCTTTTAAAAAGTATTCAAGGTAAACATTCAAACCACAATCCCTCTCATCATTGAAATTAAGTCTATTACTTGGAGGAACCAACTTTTCAATAAAAGTACATTATCTCCCGTAACAGTATCCAACAGAAGCCTATTCATTTGGTTAAACTTTTTGATGTTTTTATTTTGACTTTTTAAGAAGGTTAGTTAACCAATCTATCTTTAGCTCACTGGCCTAGTTTGTATTGTCTCTGTTTTTCAATTAGGTGGCAACTCATGTAATGGTTACCCAACACCTTTCAGAAGTTTTGGCTATTCACTTTAATAGTTTACACTGAAAGAGTATATAATATAATTTGGATCCAATATAGCCATGATCATCTAGTGTTGGAATGATTTGCATATATTATTAGGTGCTTCGGATGACCAAGCACGGAATTTTGTTATGGTGGGATCAACTCACCCGAAATCTAATTTGTATTCGTTTATGTGTTATTTACAATTTTTGACCTAGAGTTTAGAGGGGTGTCATATATAAACCTTTAAACTCTATTGGCGTTTCTGAAATCTGTATTATCTGATATTCTTCCATAATAATAAGTTTCTCTCTCCCTACTCGTGGACATAGCTGACACATTGTTAATGAACCACGTAAATTTCTTAGTCAATTATTTTACTGTTTACGTTTTATCGCCTTCTTTGATCATCGATTTCAAAAGAGGTAGATATGTTGGTGGAGCTATTATTTCAATTGAATAACTTGAAAGGGGATGTCTTTTTGTTTTGAGCATAAGATCTTTATGGGGATAATGCTAGAAGGTTCTTATATGAGGAACTTTTAAACAAAAGACAATTGGTTGAGAAATAGAAGATGATGACTAGTGGACAAACAGATATATCCCAATGGAGCCTTTAAATAGGTGCAAATGATATCAAAGCACAATGCTCATCCCACTAATTACAATATGAAAAGCTCACCATTATTGATTTGTGTTGGAAAAAAAAGGAGGTAGGTAGACCTGTCATGTTTCTCCATGATAGCAACCTTATCAAATGACATTTACTTAAATGTCTTCATCATTTTGATGTGATAACGTATGACTGAGAGCTTGAATTATCATAACTTAGTTTAAAATTTAAAGTTAGAGAAATTTTCTAATTTTTGTCTTTTTAAATTGTTGTATTATTTCATTGACATGGGCCACAATATATTGAGTTTTGAATATTCATAAACTTTTAGGATAAACAAAAAGGGACTTAGTTTACAATTTTTTTTTTTTTTTTTGTCTAGTTAAAATGTTAGTAACAATAAAGATGTTCTCTATACTCTTAGAACAACAATCTTTCTTACTTTGAACCAGTGTGAAACTATGTTATTTAGTAATTTAGGTATATAGCCAATTTGAATGGTATTTGTACCATAAAAAGTAGTAAGAGATAGTATTAAAAAAGAAGTCAAGATAGATCGAATAGTTTTAAGTACTTTATAGCTATGAGTTCAATCCAATTAGTTGATCCATTTGAGGTAACTCTATGTATATATTATGTTGTCACCCAATCCATTCTTCTTACATAGTTTAACCAATTTAAGTATACATTTTCTACCAATGAGTTAGAGGTTTGAGTCTCACATCCTATACCTTGTTGAACTCAAAAAAAAAAAAATAATAATAATAATAAAAAAATAAAAAAATAATAATAATAATTTAGAGACGGTTTGAGGTGTTGAGTTGATTATTATAGTATGTGGGTTATAATAATTTGTGTTTATGGTATAGACCATTTTAGTTTAAGTTATGTTAGTTTGTATTTGGGATGTAGATTATATTTTAGTCTGGGTTATAAATGATGAGAGATGATGGTTACAAAATAGTAAACCGTGTAGATACAGGTCGAGGCAGATGTCAGGCCCAAAGTATTAACAGGTATAGCACAATGCAAAAAAAAATTGCAGATATAACAAAATTTAGATTCAGTTTTTTAAGTCTATCTGTATTGTTAGTAGGAGTCTATCAGCGATATAGTCCATCACTAATAGATTTTGACATATTTGCAATTCTTTAAAAATGTTGTATACTTCATTGTTATTAAATGTTACTCAATACAATTATTCCAGAGACAAAAGAAAGATTTGCAAATAATTTTAGTGTAGTAATTTCTAATCCTAAGTCTAAGATGAATAAAAGGAGGCCCAAAAGGCAAAGGGTTAAAGGTTAAAAAGTGAACATGGATTAGAGGTGAATGAAATTTATGTCCATCTCAAAAGTCTAAAGTTTTTGAACTAACCAAATTATGTAAGCCCATCAAAACTCAAATTTTACACTCCAACTTTGGTTGGGTAAATTCCATTGTTCTTCATCTATATACACAGGTGGTTTACATATGTATTCTCATCCTAAACTCTGTCTATGTCTATTTAACCTCAAATTTTCAACTGTGTTTAATAAATTTTTAAATTTTAAAAATATCTAACGAATCTTTGAATTTTTTATTTTGTGTCAATAAACCCTTTGTCACGTATATAAATTAATTCATCCATCGATATAAATTTGAAGTTTATGTCTAATAGAATTATAAATTATAAATTTTGTACGTTGGATAACTATGAATTTTTAAAATATATCAAATAGATTTGAGTAACCAACATTGAAAATCCAAAAATTTATTGGAAGCAAAATTGAAAGTTTTTGTTATCAAACAAATTTCTATTTCTGTTTTTTTTTTTTTTTTTTCCAAGAAACAAGAAACATGAATAGTTATCAAACATAATCCTATTTCTTGTTCTCCAAAGAGAAGAAACAAAAAACAAAAAACAGAGAACAAAAAACAGGAAACAGGAAAATACAATGTTATCAAACGGGCCCTTAAGGCCAATAGATATTTTTAATATCTAGGAAACTATTTAATGTCCACAGTCGTACTATACACATTTTATAATTCAAGAACTAGATAGACACAAACCTGTCAAAGACTAAATTTCTACCTCAACATGATATTCTTTTAGCTAAACTTATTTTTGAAACAATATATCAGTATTTCACATACTTGGACTTGCCTTACTTTTTTTTTTTCTCTTGTTCGCCTATCACTCCTTGAGTTGATTTGCCACTGTGATGTTTCAAATCAAAGAAAGAAAGTAACAAGCATTTCTTCATACAATTCTAAACCATCCCTTCTCGCTTTATATTTTACAAGATTTGATCTCGTCATTGAATGAGCCTCACCAAAATAAAACATCAAAAATTAGGAAAGTGAAGTGATGACCCTACTTTTGTTAACAAACAACCTTTGACTCGATAGAAGAAGCAAAATTCTAGTCACATATTTCTCTCTATTTATAAATAAACGCCGCTCCTTTTCCTATCAATCCAGTAGCTTCGCTCCTTTGACTTTGTTGGCCCGCGAAAGTCCCCTTGACTTTCTCTCTCTAAAAAAAACTTTCTGCATCATCAGCCAAAGTGAGAGAGAAGGAAATGGTAGAGAAATTCGACATGGTGCTCACTGAACCTCTGCAATATCTAACAAATCGAGTCTTATGTTGGTCATATAGAACACCAACTCACAGAAAAAGGGCTGAAGGAACCAATCCATGACTTAACATCGGCAGAATGCTACCTCCAATTTCCTGTATGTTTGATAGAGCCAAAGATTCCCCCCACTAATATGAATATCCATCATTTTGGTTCACATAATTTGAGGTTTCTTCAATTTTTGTATTTGTACTTTTAATTGTCCAATATTAGTTCTTCTACTTTTAATATATCTAAAATTTAGTCCCTCAAAGTTAAATTATACCAAAATCGAATAAACAATAATAATAATTTTCATTCTTATCCAAATAATAATAATAATAATTTTCATACAAGAAAATACAATATATGAATATGTTTTCAAAATTTATAGTAAAAATGTAATAGATAACAATTGTTTTAAAGACATTTGGGGACCAAAATTGAACAAATTCTAAGTATAGGGACCAAAAGGGCATTTTAACCTTTTTGTTTGTTCAATAATTATAGAAGTGGAGGATTGAACTATTGACTTTTGAAATGTTAATTTATGCTTTATTTACTTAGCAGTGTTCGAATTGATTTTTTTTTCTTTTTTTGGCACAGAAAATTATGAAACTTGTCTTTTGTTTACACTCTACAAAAAGTTAAATTCCATCGTTGATTTTAACTTTCAAATCTCAATTATGACAACTTGGATTTTCAATTGTGATCTATCGTCTATAGCAGATAGATTGTATATTTTACTATTAGTTGTAAATATTTTCAGCATATAATTTTTCAATATTTTTATTCATTTTCAATAATTATTCAAGATTTTAATAATTATTGCAAGATATTAATAATAGCCTCTGACTAACTATAATATGTTAGGTCATTATTAACATAATTTTCAATAATATTATTGAAAAAAAGCAATGAATATTTTATTGAATTAAAAAACAATATTTAACAATATGTGGAAGTATGAACTCGAAAATTTAATCTTTTGATTTTAAAAGATTTAACAATTTTTATGGATATGTTTTTTAAATATGAAAATTATTCCTTTTTTTTTTTACTAACATATTAAATAATGTTATTTCTTTGATTAGAGCTTAGAAAATTAACAAAGGTACAAGAATTTGGTTGAAAAACAATTACGTATGTTTTGATTATGCTAATACGTGTAAACGAATTATGCTAATAATTGACCTTAGGGCTGTTGCGCTGAAATTTAATAATTATTAAGTAAAGGCGGCTTAGAAAGTCAACGGTTACTGCCTTCGTAGAATCAAAGATGTCAACCAAAATTCTCAACTCTCTACAGAAATAATAAATCGCCTCCATTTCTGAGTTTTTATCCTAAAAATGGTTATAATTTGCCTAATCTTTTTTAGTTTTATATAACCATAATTCAAACCCATCATTTAATTTGATCAGTACGATGTAATGTTTATCCATTTTCTCAAATAGTAGATAAGACATTTATGACATTTATGACTTTCTTTAGAGTTTTCATAAAAGTAAGGGGGTGTTTGGGGTAAAGGATTTGGTTGGATTGGATTGTATTGGATTACAAAACCCATGTTTGGGAAATGGGCTTTGGGGTTGGTTTGGATTACAAAACCAACCCCAAGTACAATCCAACCCAATCCTTCCCAGTTCCGCCGCTTCCCAATGCTCACTCTGCCTGATGTCTGCTCTCCCTCTCTCTCTTCTATTGCCTTCTGTCGCATTCTGTCCGCATTCACTCTTCCCATGCGTTGGTCGAAGCAGCCATGCGTTGGTCGAAGGAGGCCATGCGTTGGTCGAAGCAGGCCATGCGTCGGTCGAAGGTGGGCCTTGCGTGGTCGAAGTAGGCCTTGCATTGGTTGAAGGCTTGCGTTGGTCGAGGGTCGAAGGCCTTGCGTTTGTCGAAGTAGGCCTTGCGTTGGTCGAAGCCTTGCTTTGGTTGAGGGTCGAATGCCATGCATTTGTCGCAGCCATGCATTGTTATTATTATATTGTTATAATTTGGTTGTTGGCTTATTTGTGTTCGGTCACTTCCTGCACTGTCAGTCAAATTAATTGAGTGGTTGGGTTGTTTAACTTCACATGCTTATATATGAATGCTCTTCTCTGCTATTCCTATATTCACACACCATTTTGCATTTTGGAGAAGAAATTTGCTCTCCAAGTTCTTCTTTTCCAGTGAATCCCCTTCAATCTTTTGCTATTTTTTATTTCTTTCTCCTTATGTTATGAATTATTTTTATTCAAACTTTCTTCTGTTTCATGTGATGGTGGACTTCTCGTTTGATATGTGCCCTATCCATTTGCCTCTTTAACCTGATCGACAGTCGAGTTCTAACCGGTACGTATGTACGCTCAGTTTTTTACTTGAAATTTTTTTTCCTAGTCATGATGTTTACTTAGCTAACATGGACTATTTCCTACATTTTCCAAATCTATTTCTATAAAACAATTTCTCAAGTTGTTATGTTAAGTATGTGGATTCTATATGAGAGAAAACTTAAAATATTTTTAAAAAAAAAATTAATAAAAAAAAAAAACAGTGAATGATGTTATAAAAAAAAAAAAGAACCAATGTTTTGTAATCTAAAAAAAATGGTCTATTTCCTACATTTGCCAAATCTATTTCTATAAAACAATTTCTCAAGTTGTAGTTTTAGAAAAATTTTATCAAGTAGTATTGACAACATAATTTTTGAGAAATGGTAGTCAAGTAGCATATGACCCCATCAACTATGGTTCTATATGATTAATTTACACAATCGTCTCTTGACGAGTTTGTTTGTTTGCTTACGTGTTTGTTTTTTTATGTGTTGAGTTGTTTACTTATTCATTTGTTCATTTGTAATCAATATCTTTCTGAATAAGAAATTGAGTGGGGTGTAAGAAAGGATTGATTGCATAGGAATCGAATAGATAGGAACTGGAATAAATAGGAATACTTAAGTATGGCCGCTATCTTGTCAGGTCCATTGTTAGGTCAGTTAATCAATGGATGACATGGACATTCAACCTGACGAGCTCATTTCAATACTGACGGTTGTATGTGCGGCTACCGTAGCAATGGTGAATACTATCACCACTTTGATACAATCGGATGACAATCGGGAGCGATCGTCTCCACTAATTAGACATCAGATTTGACAGTTGAATTTCTTTCGACTAATCTACGAAGATGATCAGACGTGTTGTCAAAACACTCGCATGGATAGGCGAACATTCACGATTCTGTGTCAATTACTTAGGACGACGGGTAGGATAAGGCCCACGAAATATGTAAATGTGGAGGAAATGGTGGCTATCTTCCTGCACATAGTCGCACACGATATCAAAAATCGAGTGATGCGACGCCAATTTGCAAGGTCTGGAGAGGCGGTTTCCAGGCACTTCAATATGGTGCTCAATGCAATATTGAGACTGTACGACGTTCTATTGCGGAAACCAGAGCCAGTCACTGAGAATTGTATAGATGACAGATGGCGCTGGTTTCAGGTACAATCATTCTGTTGTTTTAATGATATTGTTTGGGGTTCTAGAAATTACCTTAAACTTATCATTTAAACAACGTTTCGTCACAGAATTGCTTAGGTGCACTTGGCGGAACCCACATGAAGGTAAATGTCAGTGCAGCTGATCAACCACGCTATAGGACTAGAAAGGGCGAGATTGCAACGAACGTTCTTGCTGTATGCAATCAAACATGTGAGTTCACATTCGTTTTCGCTAGATGGGAAGGATCAACTGCTGACTCGAGGGTTCTGCGAGATGCAATGTCTAGGCCAACTGGATTGAAAGTCCCAAGGGGTTAGTTTGTAGATATCAGTATACCCTTGCATACGAAAAAAAAATGTACGACAAGTGATAACTTGGCCCAATTTCGCAGGATACTACTATCTATGCGACGCCGGTTATCCAAATGCTGAGGGATTTTTGGCTCCTTATCGGGGACAAAGATACCATTTGACTGAGTGGCGTGGAGGGAGCCCGCCAACAAGCCCTATGGAGCTTTTCAATATGAGACATTCATCTGCCCAGAATGTTATTGAGAGAGCGTTAGGGATGTTGAAAGGTCGATGGGCAATCCTTCGAGGAAAATCGTACTACCCGGTTGATGTGCCCATACATGCATGTTGTCTCCTGCACAATTTAATAATTCGAGAAATGGGACCAAATTCCTTACTCGATGAAGGAGAGGGAAGTCAGGGGGGCCAATACCAACAGACAATGAGAATATCGAATTTGTGGAGACATCTGATGCATTCACTGCATGGAGGGATAATATCGCAAATCAGATGTGGGCTGAATGGAATGCAAACTAAAGACGCCCTTGGGAAATTCTATGTATTCCTTTTTTTTTTTTTTTTTGGAGAAGATTGGAATTGATTTTTTGTTTGCGTGTATAAAGTATTTTGTTGGTGCCCGACGTGTACGCTTTGCAATTTTTTGTATAACATATGTGAATATTTCAATGTTATAGTGTAAATTGATTGATTCCCCACATTCTTTCCGCAATGTTATATCTGTATGTGTTGACAAATTTAATTTCAGATGGAAGCATCCGGGTCACGCGCAAGAGCCGCAAAACATATATGGACGGATGAGGAGGATAGAATCCTCGTGGAGTGTTTGGTCCAGTGTGTGCAGTCTGGACACTGGCGAGCTGATAACGGGACTTTCCGACCTGGATTCCTATCAAACATACTACGGATGATGCAGCAGAGGATATCAGGGTGTTCCATACAGATCAGCCCACATCTGAAGTCAAGGGTCAGAACTCTAAAGAGACAGTACAGCGCGATCGCTGAAATGTTGGGCCCAGGCTGTAGTGGGTTTGGGTGGAATGCGGAGCGCAAATGTATTGATTGTGAGGCAGAAATATTTGACGCATGGGTCAAGGTAATTTAATTACATGTTTTATTTATTTCTTATTCGTTTAAATTTGAATAGACCATCACATAACACAAGCCACCTTTAACAGAGTCATCTGAGTGCAAAAAGACTGCGCCATAAGTCATTTCCATACTATGATGACTTGGCCATCGTATTCGGCAAAGACAGAGCCACAGGGAGTCATGCAACCACCACTGCAGAGGTCGGATCTGAACCTGTTGTGGAAGAGGAGAACGAGGACATCCTGAACAACCAGGACATTGACTTTGAGAACTTCTATATTCCTGATCCACCTTTTTCTAGCTCGCCCCCGTCAGAGGACTTTTCGACTACCCCAAGCGGTAGAGAGTCTAGGAGTAGCTTGCCATCAAGGAGTAGGAGGTCCCGAAGTTCATCGATTGGAGAGTACAACGAGGTGGTTCATGAGGGGTTCCAACTTCTGACGAAGTCTATTGACGGCATTGCACAGTGGCCTGTCATCAACGAGGACCTGGCAAGGCGTCGTCGTCAAGAACTATATGCCGAGCTGCAATCCATTCCTGGTCTGTCGGTACAAGATGGATTGACTGTTGCATGGTCATTGCTTGCAGATCTGATGTTGTTAAGCCACTTTGTGGACTTCCCACCACAGTGGAAGTATGACTATTGCATGCAAGTCCTCGGGCGACAACGGGATCCAACACCATGACTATGTTTTTTCTCCCTTCAATTTGCGACCCTAGTTATTTTATGATTAAGGAACCTTATCTTTCCATGATGTTGTTTGTAATTTGAACTATGTGTACTTTTTTTCAAACTTTAATTTTATATCGTTGTCCTTCTATTATATACTAACATTACTTTACCTTTAATATTTAAAAAGAAAAAAAAATCAAAATCAATCTTATAGTATGGTAGTTTAATTTTGTATAGTATGAACAAATAAAATTCAAAATACATGATGGTTAAAAAAGATGTAGAAAAAACCAGTGGACATAATATTTTTTTAAAAAAAGATCGAAATACTATTTAAAAAGAAAAAAAATCATAATTATAATATAGTATGATAGTTTCCTTTTCTATGGTATGAACAGATATAGTTCTATGCTTAAAACAAATCTAGAAAAAAAACTACTGAAAATAATATTAAAAAAATAAAAACAGTCAAAATAATATTTAAAAGCAAAAAAATCGAAATTATAATATACTATGATAGTTTAATTTTCTATAGTATGAACCGACAAATTTCTCCTTATATAATGCTTAAAACAGATGTAGAAAAAAAAAACAGCCATAATAATATTAAAAGAAAAAAAAACAGCCAAACCCAACCCAAACTCAAGCCTGCAATCCAAACACTGTAATCAGAAACTCAGCCAATCCAACCCTGCACTCCAAACACCGTAATCAGATTCCAATGTATTCCAATTCCAGACAACAAAACCCATCGTAATCAGATTCCCTGTAATCCTGATTCCAGTCCGGCACCCCAAACACCCCCTAAATGTAAGATCAATTTATGGGTTAAATTATAATTAAATTTGGTTCTTTTAATTTTCTATTGTTTATGTTTGATGTTTAATTATGAATTTGATCTCTGCTATTTGGGAAAAAAAAAAAGTTAGAATTTAACTTTCGTGGTTCTCAAAGTTAGATCTTTTTATAAAAAAAAAAAATTAAAAAAAAAAACACACAAATACTTCATAAAAATCTCAAACTCAAGGGGCAAAGGAGGGCACAAATCATGGTTAATTACATCTAAAAACCAACTAAGGAAACAAGAGTCTCAAGTCCTCACGAAATTAGGGGTGTCCGTGAGTTATCAAAATTAGGGGTGTTCGTGAGTTAAGTTGGATATGATTGAAGCATTTTTTAGGCCCAACCCAATTATTTGAGTTATAAGTTTCTTTAACCCAAATAACCTTTACTAAACAATGAACCCAACCTATTTGGGTTGGGTTAGTTCGGGTTAATCAAGTCATTTATTTAAATGTTTTTATATATGTAACAATTGTATTTAATTATTTTCATATATTAAATTAAGATTAATAACTCAATTTTAATTTATATTATAATTTTTTTTTTCAACATGCTAAAAAACTATTTTTAAGAGTTGTTGGAGAATAAATTAACCAAACAATCTTGAACCATGAACCAATCTAACTCAAATGAGTTGATAACCCAAACCAAATCGTATGGATAGGTTTGGGTCGATTGGGTTTTTGGGGCATCAAACTTTTTGGACACCCCCACCCAAAATCTTCCAAATTGGAAAAGACAAAAGAACCGTTATGAGATATAAACCTAGCAGCAAAGCAAGTACAAAAAGAGAAATACATTTGCTAACTTCCTCATCATCACAACAATTTCATCAACAATATTTTTTTACCTTAGTGAAGTCAGACAAACAGTTGTTAATCAAGTTAGATTTTTGTCCTAATAATTTGATAAAACTTCATAAATAGTTCCTATGATTGGATAAAATCCTCATAAATAATCTCTTGGTAGCCGTAAATAGTCGGAAAATTGCCAAAAATAGAATTATTTTTAGGGGCGTAAAGACTTTTAGGATGAGTTTTTAAAAAGATGACTTTTAGGACAAATTTGATGTTAAAAGTCCAAGTTACCCTCAAATGAAAAAAAAAAAAAAAAAACTCATTTTATCCTCCTTTCTCCCACCTTTTCTCTCATTTTTCTTCAATTTCTCTCTAACTCTCTTCCCTCGAGCTCTCTTGCCATGCCTATAACTTCTCTCTAACCTCTAGTTTTTCTCTAACATCTCACAATTATCTCGCAACTTTCGAACTTAAAATACTCAACCTCAATTCAATTTTATACTTGTTTTAGGCGATTTAGAGGTGATTTAAGGTAGTTTTACACACGTTTTTAGCTATTGTTTTTCATCTTGCAAACATCTCTCACCTATCTCGCAACTCCCAAATTTGAAATCACTAACCCCAAATCAATTTTATACTTGTTTTATGTAATTTAAAAGTGATTTATGATGGTTTTGCACATGTTTTGGCATGTTTTTAGCTACTGTTTTTATCTTTCCAACATCTAGCACATATATTGCAACTTCCAATTTGAAATGTGAAACTCCAAATCAATGTTATACTTGTTTTAGCTAATTTAGAAGTCATTTAGGATGGTTTTACACATGTTTTAACATGTTTTTAGCTACTATTTTTTTTATCTCGCAAACATCTCACAACTTTCAAACACCAAAATCAATGTTATACTTGTTTTAGCTAATTTAGAAGTGATTTAGGATGATTTTACACATATTTTAGCATGTTTTTAGCTACTATTTTTATTTTTTTAATCTCGTAACCATCTCGCAACTTCTAAACGTGAAATTTCGAACCCCAAAATCAATTTTATGCTTAGGTTATTTAGAAGTGATTTAAGTGGATTCAGACATGTTTTAGATAGTTTATTAGCTATTATTTTTTTATCTTGCAATATCTCACAACAACTTTTCAATTTCCAAACTTAAAATGCTCTACTCCAAATCTTTTTTAATATACTACGAGATATTATGGAGATTGTTGAAATTTTTGTTTTACTTTTTTTTTTGCAAGAATTAAACACTTAGAATGACCCATGTTCGAATTTTTGTTCATTATGGTGGAATATGGGATGAGAGACGAAAAAAAATATGACAAATAGCATGATGTATTAAGACTTGTAATCCTTTTTGTTTTAAGACTTGCAATGACAATGTGTATAACATTTTTCTAAGTGATCTTTTATGTTGTTGAAGGGAATTGAATTCCGACATAAGCGTGTAATCGCGTTCTTTGATTTCTTGAAAGAATTAAAAATACAAGAAGTTAAGAAAAAGGTTAAACAACGTATCTTTGTCGATCCATAATTTCAGCAAAATCTCTCCTTGAACCAATAGTCTTCTCCTTGTTATCTTTCTTTTCCAAGAGATCTTCCTTGAATCCGGTTTGAGTTTTCTTAGAATTTCTAGAGGGAAAGTTTTAGAGTTTGAATTTTCTTAGAATTTCTAGAGGGAGAGTTTTAGAGTAATCGTAGAGATTATTCTTTTAGAGAGTGTGTTATGAGGGCTCCCATTGGTCCTATTTATAGAACTCTATGAGTTATTCTCCGATTTTAAATTAAATATTTAATAATATCTCATATTAATAAATATCTATCCAAATAATATTTCATATTAAATGGTTTAAAATTTCTAAATCTGATTTAAATATTTATTTTCTACCGAATCTTTAATTTGAATCTCATCCAAATTAAATAATTTATTATTTGAATCATATTCAAATAAATTAATTCTCCATATTATAAAGTTATAATTTGAATCTTATTCAAATAAATTTTATAATAAATCATATAATTAACTGTATCCAATACAATTAATATTTTTTCTCATAAATTTGAACATCTCAAATTTTTCTTTCAACATAGTTGATCATTGTTGGTCCGTGGTGAGCGAGCAAAGGGATCTTATGGACCTACAAATTATAAGTTCCAATGATCCAAGATTAATTAATTAAACTCTTTAATTAAATTCTTCATTCATTAACTACAGGGCAAACCACTATAGACTCATAGTTGAACTCTTATGCACTGTAGGACAAGTTATGTCCATGGATATAATCAGTATAAGCAAGTCGATCCTTCATGAGTTGTTCATAATTACAACTAGATCAAATGTCTATTCTACCCTTGTAATTACCTCTTATCCTCAAATACCACTGATTTCTCTAATAAATAATTTGTTTATGGTCCAACCATAAACTAAGTTCTGCTCGGGCCAGTGAGAGGGTGGGGCCCCTTGTTCAAGACCTGAAATCAGAACTTAAGGGAACTACTCATCTACTTACTCTATCTGGGAAGAAGTGAATTTTATCTTGTGAAGTTATGTTCCGAGCTCCCTATTTAGTCAAATCCCCAAAATGGTAGGATTATTGAGTCGGCAACTCGGGCCACTCTCACCCATGCAAATCAAAGGACCGACCTCACAGACAGGAGTTCATAAGTCACTCAGGATTAAGATCGAGCCGCACATGATAATCTTATGAAATATTAATCTCATCAATTAACGGATTTACAAAGAGAGATTAAATATTTCGCGGTTCGGTCTCATACAACTCTTTATAAAGGATACCCCCACTCACATGTCTCCACATAAACGGTTTGGATCAAACCATTTGTAACTATTACAAAGTGGGTCGTTTCCATAGTGTCACCAGGATAAGGCACCCAACATTATACATATACTATAGACCTTTAGGTTATTTCTTGAACATGACCCACCTGTATGTCAACGACATACATGTTCAAGACTTCATGCAATAACCTTCGATTTTTCTGTTAATGGATAAATTAATATTGCATAATTAATAATTAAATTAATTAACTAATCAATTATGAGGTTTTAGGGCACAAATCCCAACAATCCCTACATTGCAAGTGTCTTAGAAAAGTAACTCGCAGTGAACCAATTCTACAAATTCATTGACATCTATATGACAGACACTAGTGCATATTTCATACATCTCCTACAACAAACAATATGACAATTATTAGATATGTTTCATACATTTCGGACTATAATGAAAATAACTAAAGTGTTATAAATATTAGGTGTGTATTTTCCTCTACGCTGTCGTGCACCAACCACAAATCCAAATTGCAAGATAAAAAATAGTTGACAAAAACTCCTTAAAACATGTGTAAAACCACCCAGATCACCTCTAAATAACTTAAAACGAGTATATAATTGAATTGAGATTGAGCATTTGAAGTTTGGAAACTGCGAGATGTTGGCAAGATATTGCGCGATAAAAAAAACAATAGCTAAAAACTCCTTAAAACATGTGTAAAAGCACCCTAAATCACCTCTAAATCACTTAAAACAAGTATAAAATTGAATTGGGATTGAGCATTTGGAGTTTGGATGTTGCTAGATGTCTGTAAGATGTTTGCGAGATATTGTGAGATAAAAAACAGTAGCTAAAAACTCCCTAAAACATGTGTAAAACCACCAAAAATGAACTAAAACAAGGATAAAATTAATATGAGGCTGGACTTTTTAAGTTTGGAAGTTGCGAGATTATTGCAAGATGCTTGTGAGATAAAAATAATAGTTTAAAAAATTCCTAAAACATGTCCATACTCGCCCTAAATCACTTAAAATACTTATAAAAGTGATTTGGAGTTAGGTGTTTCGAATTTTGATGTTGGAAAATAGTTGCAAGATAAATGGAAAAAAAGCTTGTTTCTACCCACCCTAAATCATCTAAAATAGGTATAAAATTGATTTGGAATTTGAGATTTGAAGTTTGAAGGTAATTGTGACATATTGTGAGATAATAATGAGATAAAAAATAGTAAATAAAAACACTGTACAACCTTCCTAACATTTTTTATATCCATCGTAAGTCACTTAAAACACGTATATAAATGTGGAGACTCGTTTTTTAGGGGGAGAAAAAAACCAACAACAATATTCTCAAGAATCAAAGCCAAAAAAATAAATAAATAAATAAATAAAATCCAACTTTTCTATTTTGGAAGTCGATATAAATTTACAAATTATAAAACTCATAAACTATATTAAAAAAAAAAAAAAAAAAAAAAAAAAAAAAAAAAAAAAAAAAAAAAAAAAAAAAAAAAAAAAAAAAAAAAAAAAAAAAAAAAAAAAAAAA